>JAGFNQ010002091.1:203512-363238 GCA_024364735.1 Boesenbergia rotunda | reverse complement strand
TTCTTGAAATGAATCAAAAGAATTGGCATGTATTCAAGGTCTTCACACTTAGTGTTGCTTATGATGGTAAATGAACTTGATAAAAAGTTGGGAACTTAATCATACCTTGATACTAGTGTTATATAAGCATGATTTGAAAATTTGATCATACCTTGTGTATCATGAAATTTGATCATACTTGGAATATTTTGATTCACACATGATCATGCCAAGAACATGCTTAGAACATAACTGATTATACAAACCTGGTTTTGGGACTCAAGTTCATGATTAAGAACATACTCATCATGCTTTGACACAGATCATGACATATATCTTGATTAAGGGAACCCTTAGGACCAAATGGATTAACATTAATTGAATTAGGGTTTAGGAATGGTTGAGATTTGAAACAAAGTTGATTTCACAGTTTCTGAAATTTTATTTCTGAAACTGAAAAACCATTCTGTATCATCCCTGATCGGTCCACCGACCGATCAGGGGTGCTTCTGATCGGTCTGGTGACCGATCAGACCAACTCTGATCAAGGAACTCCCAGATCGTTCCAAATTGATCCAAAACCTCCTCAAGCCAATCTCCTCTCATCAAATTGTATCAGTGTAATGATAATACCATATACAAATCTGATACACACCAAGTACAATTGAAACATACTTGATCATCCATTGGTACAAACCTGGTACTAAGGGAGCACAAATTTGTTCGAGTGGTACAAACCTGTACTGAATAGTGATTTGATACAAACCTATATTGGAATGTTCAAATTCATAAGAAATGGTTTCTTGAGTCATGACTCTTGTTCTTAATGTCGTGTTTCAGAAATGTTTCTGAAATGTCGAATATTAATAGAGTCTACACCCCTGTTATGGAATGCAAATTGTTAATGCAGTCTGATCAGGAACGTATCAGAGTTTTAGGAATTTTTCTGAAATCTGATCACTCCCCAGACAAATCAGATATACTTCTGTATCACGTGATCAACGAACCTGGTTGGTCACGGAGACCAATCAGGACTATGTTTCAAATACAGATGCATTCCTTACTAGTCCTATGAAGCATATACATATTTGACCATAATATACTTCTGTATATGTCTTCACATGGAAGTCCAAGTGATAACGCAGTCTGCTCTTGAGCGAATCAGAATTACAAAAATTTTTCTGAAAATTAATCGTTCATAGATAAATCAAAAATTTTTCTGTATCGATCATCAGTCTGATGGAACTGCGATAATTATTATCATATGATGCATATACATTATTGCCATGATACATTTATGGTATATGCCTCTCATATGCAATTCAAAAATCATCCTTTGACTTACTTGTCATATGAAACATATACATGTTTGACCATGATATTATTCCGTATATGTTTTCATGTGAAATTCAAAATTTATCCTTTGATTATTTTGGGTTTGGGGAGAGACCCTTGGTTGAGGGGGAGTTTGATGTTTAAACTTAATAACCATACCCTTTTCGATGTTTGACAAAGGGGGAGAAAATTGCTGATTATGTTTATGGTTATTATAGGGGGAGGATCATGATTCCCTTATAAGAATTGAATGGATTTCAATTGATTGATACCTAAACTTAAATCGGGTTGTCAAACAACAAAAAGGGGGAGATTGTTGATGCAGTCTGGCCCGGTTGTTGTTTTGGTGTTTGACAATGATTTAAGTTTGGTTGAGCGAATTCGGGTTAAAGTCCTGGTCGGGGACTGGGCATGAAATCCCGGTGAGTGAAGCCGGGTCCTGGTGAGTGAAACCAGGTGATGGAATCAAAAATTTAAGGACACAAACTTAACTGAGATACATAATTAAAACTATGGCTTAACGTAATACCACATTGTTACCTTTGACTAGGTAAATTGATGGGTTTTGGCACTTTGCCCAAGATAGTCATGCCTGACTTTCGTGCAGAAGCCCATCTGAGAAGTAACCATTAAAAAATACAATGATTAATGAAAAATACAAAATCACAAGAATGTTTAGAGGTAAATAAGATCACGAGATTATACTGATTACCATGACAAAAACTGCAAACAAGACTTGGACAAGTGTAGTCAACTAACACACAAATATGTTATGGTTTATGGTTTCAACTAGTACCCTTCACTCTCCATAAGTCCCGGTGAGTGAAGCCAGGTGATGAAAATCCCGGTGAGTGAAGCCGGGTCCTGGTGAGTGAAGCCAGGTGATGGAAATCCCGGTGAGTGAAATCCCGGTGAGTGAAGCCGGGTCCTGGTGAGTGAAGCCAGGTATTGGAAAAGTCCTAGTTCGGAAGGGTTGAGTGAAAAGTCCTAGCTTGGAGGGCTAGGTGAAAAGTCCTAACTTGGAGGGTTAGGTGCAAATTCCCATCCTAGAGAATTAGGTGAAAAGTCCTGGCTTAGAGGGTCAGGTGCCTAGCTTGGAGGGCTAGGTTGGATGAAGGTCTAACTCGGAGGGGTTGGGTGAAAAGTCCTAGCTTGGAGGGCTAGGTGAAAAGTCCTAGCTTGGAGGGCTAGGTGAAAAGTCCTAACTTGGAGGGTTAGGTGTAAATTCCTAACTTGGAGAGTTAGATTGAAAAATCCTTAGCTTAGAGGGCTAAGGTGAATGAAATCCTAGCTTGGAATGCTAGGTTTGCGTCCCTGGATCGGTCTGGTGACCGATCAGGGAGTTGGCACGCTGCTCCTTCGTAGATCGGTCTGGTGACCGATCCAGCGATGTCTGATCGGTCTGGTGACCGATCAGGGAGTGTGTGTTTCACTCACTGCACAGCTCCTGATCGGTCTGGTGACCGATCAGGGAGCGAACAGTGGGTTGAGTTCCCTTGCTAATCAGGTCCAGAACGGTCCGGTGACCGATCAGAGACTTTGGATTTGATTAAAGAATCACTGTTCACTCAAGCCTGATTGGTCTGGTGGCCGATCAGGCAGGAGCCTGATTGGTCTGGTGACCGATCAGGCACAGCTAGCATTTGATTAAAGTTTCAGCCTGATTGGTCTGGTGACCGATCAGGCTGGAGCCTGATTGGTCTGGTGACCGATCAGGAGTATGCAGAAGACTGTGGATCGGTTTGGTGACCGATCAGGGTCCTTCCTGATCGGTCTGGTGACCGATCAGGCGCAGAACTTTAATTCAAATACGCTGTCAGAAGCTCTGATCGCGTCTGTTTTCACTGCCGATTCTCTGCTACATTGCTGATTATGTTTGATATGCATTGCTAAGCTTCTATTGGAGTGTGCAGGCTTTACAGGGATGATTCAAACACTCAAGGAGGGTCAAAGGGAGACTTTCCGTTGAGCAGGTTTAGCAGTTTTCCATCGCAGGTTACAACGGGCGCTGCTGGCAACGGCTGGAAGCTGACCTGGGGCTGGGGCTCGACTGAGGAGAGTTCAGTGAGTCCAGAGGAGGTCAGGGGTAGCTGGCTTGTTGCAGGTGAGCAGCTGGGAGCTGAATGGAGCGTCTGTGACCTGGCGTTTGGGCAGCTGGGATAAGTGTGGGCTGGCGATGAAGAGAGGAGGGCTCTCACTACAGCGGCAACACTTGATCCATCCTTAGCAATCACTCCGAAGCTTCTGAAAAACTTGATCATTCTTTGAAGCTTGAGAGACCTGAGCACTAAGAAGGACTCGTGGCAAGGCGATCAACAAGCAAACAAGGAAGAGCTGAGTGAAGGCTCTTGCCGAGGTTGTGCTGGGTTGTTGTTTGTGCTTGTAAGCGTTTCTCTTCATCTGCTTGTGCTCTGTAAGTCTCTGATTGTCTCTATGCCTTTCATTCTACATCAACTGGTTGAGACATTTTGTGGAGAGGTTACTCCACCGAGAAGGAGGATTTGATATCCGAATTTCCGGGGCTTGATCTGCCGACGATCAAGGGATCGCCCACCTTACGGGCACGCCAAGGAGTAGGGGCAAGTTATCCCCGAACCTTGTATATCGAGGTGTTAGCGTCGGTTTGCTTTCCTTTGCTTTGGGTTGTTGTGTTTAGTTGTCTGTTTCTGCATTTGCTTCCGCTGCCTAACTCTTGAAGTGCAGAAAGATTTTAAAAGCTCAAGTATTTTGTGGCTGGCTATATTCACCCCCCTCTCTAGCCATCTCGTTCCCAACAAGGATGTGGTACTCAAAGATACATTGCCAAAAGGTGCTCTCTATTTCGGCTTGTCTCTGTTCAACCCTCATTGCCTCTAACAATGCAATCCTAGGCTCCACGACCTACTACACCATTGCAACCGCGTACGAACTTTGCATCTCTTAAGACAACCAACACCCCCACATGGATGCTTGATAGTGGAGCATCACATCATGTCACATGGACTTGAATAATTTATGGCTGCATACTCCTTATGCAGGGACTGATGATGTTATGATCGGTGATGGCTCGGGTCTTCAAATTACTCACACTGGTTCTACTACTCTTCCTATCCCTACTGACACTTTCAATTTACAAAATATTCTTTGTGTACCTAACATGAAAAAGAATCTTATTTCTATCTACTAATTTTACAATACTAATTATGTTTTTATTGAATTCTTATCTACTATTTTTCATGGGAAGAATCTCAACACCAAGGCAACCCTTTTGATGGGTAATACTAAAGATGACATCTATGAGTGACCAACCTTTTCTCCAAACCTATCTTCTGCGCTTGTTGCCTTTTTTTTAATAAAGGCCTCATCGTCTGAGTGACATTCTAGATTACGCCACTCATCATAATCTATTCTTCAACATATTATGTTTTCTTTACCTTATTCTATATTACAAAACTCTCATTGCAATGTGTGCCTAAGTAATAAAAGTCACAAACTTTTTTTTCTATATCTATAATTGTTTCATCTCATTCTTTACAAGTTATATTTTTCTGATGTTTGGACCTCCCCTGTTTACTATATTAATGATTTCATGTATTATGTTATTTTCGTTGATTATTTCACACACTACACATAGTATTATCTCTTAAAGAAAAAATCTTAGGTCTATGATATTTTCTCCGCCTTAAGGAACTAGTAGAAAATTATTTTAAATTCTTCATTATCATGCTTTACTCCGATAACGGGGGAGAATATCAAGCATTAGATCAATTTTTATCTCTTCATGGAATTTCTCATCTTGTAACTCCCCCACATATATCTGAACATAATGGTCTTTCCGAACGATGACATCAACATATTGTTGAAGCCGGCCTTTCTCTCCTCACTCATGCCTCACTTTTGATCACATACTGAAATTATGCCTTTATCACTACAGTGCATCTCATTAATCGCATGCCCACACCTACACTCTCTCTTTCATCTTCTTATGAGTCTCTCTTCCACTCCCCACCAAACTACACAAAGGTCCACTTTTTTAGTTATTTATGCTATCCATGGATCCGTCCATATTCTAGTCACAAACTTGAGTCTCGATTCATCCCTTGTGTGTTTGTCCCGTACTGCCTCGCCCAAAGTGCATATCTTTGTCTTGATCCTTCTATTTCCAAAACCTACATATTTCATCATGTCAAGCTTGTGAAATCTATCTTTCAGCTCAACTCCATTCAAACTCACCTTCATCGTCCTAGTCCAGAAACACTTTCAACTTGGTTTCTATCAGCATCAATTCTTCCTGCCAAGGTTGTGCTACTCACCATGCCCTCAACTGCCTTGCTCCTCAGCTCAGGTCCATCTCCATGTATATTACCTATCAGCCATTCCACATCATCAGTCAACCACACACAATCTAAAATTCCATGTCCAATTACCAAAACCCTTTCGTCTGATTTCCTTGAACAGGCTAGCGACACCACTATTAGTACACAAAACAACCCTCCCCTCCCTTATCACTCTTCTCAGACCCTCCTCTTCTAAACCCACCCACCAATACCCACATAATGACCACTCAAGCCAAAAATAATATCCATAAACTCATTCAAAAACTAAATCTGACTGCTACCATTCCCTTACATCATCATACTGAACCGTACTCGATGACCCAAGCCCTCAATGATCCTAAATGGCGTCAAGCAATGTCTGAGGAGTATGATGCTCTTGTACAGAATGGAACATGAGAATTATCCCGGTTGATTCAATGAGAAATCTTGTTGGTTGTAAATGGATTTTTAGAATTAAACATTCACTTGATAGCATTATTGACAAGTACAAATCGAGACTTATTGCTAAAGGGTTCCATCAGCGTCATGTTCATTCTGGTTGTTAAGCCTACCACTATTCGCTTGGTGCTCAGTTTTGCTATTAGTCATGGGTGATCTCTTTGTCAACTTGATATCAACAATGCCTTTCTATAAGGTCATCTCCTTGAAGATGTTTTTATGGCACAACCACCAGGGTTTATTGATCATGATAATCCTAAGCACGTATGCAAGTTACACAAGGCTATATACAGTCTTAAACAAGTACCAAGAGGTTGATACCATGAAGTACGATAATTTCTTATAGCCTTTGGGTTCAAAAATTCTCATGCAGACACATCACTTTTTGTCTTCCACAATGAAGATTTTCTAACCTATCTACTTGTGTATGTCTAATTCTTACTAGTAGCAATGCTATTGTAGTACAATAGTTTATTGGTTTTTTCGCTTTTTTATTAAAAATCTTGGATATTTGAGCTACTTTCTTGGTGTTGAAGTTGTCCCCACCTCCACTAGATTGGTTCTCTCTCAACAAAAGTATATCACAGATCTCCTTGCTTATATAAATATAACTGGGCCAAACTTGTCAGTACTCCTCTTGCCACTGAGTCAATACTTACAACCCTTTCTAGAATTGCATTAACTAATTTTTATACCGAACCATTATCGACAATCTCTAATATTTATGAATACCGAACCATTGCCAACAAAAGTATATCTATCAATTTTTCATAAAGTTGTTTCCATTTTTAAACTCTTATTTATGGTATTTATTTATTTATTTATATTCTTATTCTTATTTTTTCAGAACCGTCTTTTTACATCAAGATGGAATGTAGGTATGCTTTGCATGCTAATTGATCTATGCAACACATCATAGTTAATATGTCCTAGTCTATCAGGTCATAAACACGAAGACTTAAGCATATAATGGAAGAGCTTTCATCTTTTTTAATATTAAACCTAATGGTTATTATATTAAGTTTGAACAACCTATCGATTATATAGCCATTTCATTCAAACATTCAATTCTTGGACATAACATCTCTATTCGACTCCAAAATAATATGAAAGCCATACTTACTTATCAGTGATCAAGATATCAGATTCTTTAGAATCTATGGAACATAAAATACATTGTTTAGAGTTATCTTCTTGCCAATGCCATCTTCAAAACTACTTTCCTTCAACCCTTGATATCTGAGATTGTTCTGAACAACTTTCCTCCATCTTTGAATTTTTCAAAGTTCTGGAACAACTCTTTGTTGGAGAAGATAAGTCTAGTGGCACTGATATCGATCCACCACTATCTCGGGTTTGAACCCACCAAGTTCACTTTAGAGATCACAACACATAGTTCCACATCTGGTCCCTCATTCAGGTTGGCCTCTTGCTTATTCTTTGACTTCTTGCATTCTGAAGATTTGTGACCAACTCGGTCACAATTGAAGCATCTCCTAGAGAATTTCTTGCTTACACCTCTACTGGGTCCCAATTTGGAAGATCTGGGGGTCATCCATTTTGAGCTTTAGCCTTGCTTGATCATATTGGCTTTCATAGTAGACTAAGAGAATAATTTTCTCTTTGAACTCTTGTTGTCTTTCTCAATACGAAATCTAACTACAAGTTACTTGACATTCATCTCCTTCCGCTTTTATTTCTTGTCCAGGGACTTCAATAGTTCTTTAGTCATTCTCTTCATGTTATATACAATGTACAACAAGTCGACAAGGCAATTAAGGATGTAGTTTCATCATATGAACTAAAAATGGTTCCATGCCTCTACTATACTGATGGTCTTAACATCAATAGCAGTCTTATCCGACTTGGGTGGTTCCTCTTGTAAGCACGACGAATTAGTTTTGATGTGGTCAACCGAGTTAAGTTAGGTCATGTATGTGTTTGATGTCTTGTGTCTAAGTTTGCAAAAACTTAGGAACACAAGAAGTTGAGTGGAAGACGCAGCGAGTGAGGCTGATGGCACGAGAAGGGAGTTGATGAGCTCAGTGCGTCTAAGAGACGGGTAGCTGCGGAAGAGTACACCAATGGACTGAGAAGGACGTGCGTGATGTATCCGAGGGGTGAGAAGATGGGGTGGAAGTCTACTCATGGAGAAGGCCGAAGTTGGATTCAGGTGAGCTCAACTCTAGATGGTCGGAACATCACCCAAGCGATTAGAATGAAGAATGGTCAACTATGATGTTGACCATTCCAAGCGCCTAGATGCTTCTAGGCTCCCAAAAGGCTTGAGGTGCCTCTATTGGCTTGAGGTGCCTCAAAAGGAAAGAGTCATCAAGAATCGTTGCGGACTCGAGGCACCCTGTATGATCCGATGTGCCTCAAACGGATCTAAGCGCCTTAATCTAGCCAGATCAGTCGTTCTGACGAGGATAGAGTTTTAACCACCTAGAGGAGCATGAAGCTTATTAAGGTGCTTCAATAGTGTCACATCAACAAACGATCATTTTGACCAGTGGACTATAAATAGAGCCTTGAAGCCAGTTGTAAAGGACACAACTTTGTATTTCATTTTCATACTCTGTCTTGAGCTTCCAAAGTCTGTAAGAAGCTACTCCGCCTTCAACGAAGGAGATTTTTAGTACTCTTTTCATTGCTTTGGATTAACAACCTCCCTGGTTACAAATCAAGTAAATTTTGTGTCTCTTACTTCTCTTTTATGTTGTTTATTTTGATTAATTAATATTTTTGTGTCCTTGCTAAGTAAGTAGCAAAAGAATGATCGAACTTAATTTTCAGAGCTATTCACCCTGCTCTAGTCGGCTAACTCGATCCAACACCTCTGTTAAGAACCAAGCCAAGTTTAGTGTGGTCAAGTGGAAGGGTATCTTCTGCTGTCACGGTTTGACGTGCAACCAAGTGAACTTTTGAGGTTATCTTCCCATGATTGATTGAAATATTTCCAATCGGGGCGACATGTGTCTTCATATGTTGAGCCTGCTATATTTCAACACTTTTTATGGTCATCTCAACAGAATAAATTATGTTTTAAGACAATTGGACAATCTTCTATAAAACTTTCCTGAGTTATAGGGGATAATCTGAATTGACAATTATCTCTCGAGAAGACTTGGGTTGATACTCGCAAGTTGCCAACCTGGATCGGTCCAAGTTGAGCTGTCAAATGCACAAGACGATCAAAACTTGTGCTACACAGGATGCCTAATTGTCGATTGCTTGAGTTGGCCAAGTGGACTAAGTGATGCGAAGTCCAAGAGGCTTGGGTGCCAAGTTTCCCAAGCGTCGGCGCCACAAACCCTAGTGAATCGACGCTAGCAGAATGCTCCTAACTGTCGGGAGGTCTAGTGACCTGATGCATCCTAAGCCCAAGTAGGAAGCAGAGTCGAAGTCGGGATGCCAAGTCGCCCAACTACTGAGTACCCGAGTTGTCGAATCACCAAGAGCAGAGTCGGCCGAGTGCCAAATCAATTGAGTTCTGAGTCACTGAGTGGATGTGTTGCCAAATTATTGAGTCGATTGAGTCCTAGTGGTTTGTTGAGTGCTCAGGCGTGGAATCCTGGAGCTTAAGTGGAGAAGTTGAGTGCTTGGGATGCACACCAATTGCTCAAGAATGAACAAGAGCCTGAGTCCCACCAACTACTTGAGTCCAAGTTGGTAAAGTTAGTTGTGTCGCCCAAGTTTGAGTGGGAAATTAAAAAACCGAGGCTTGCATTTGATGCAGTCTCCTTAAAATATATTCGTACCCTCTGGCAGTGCTACGAGGTCTCATTGATGTCCCCTCTAATGATCATAAACAAAGTGTATTAATCCCCCATAAGATTATACACTTGTTTTTCATCATTTGGACACTTTTCGACTGCTGATAAATAATTTCAGCTTGTATCAGTCGACTGCGACAGTTATCAGTCGACTGATTCCCATCGAAAAATCATATAGTAGCTAGTCTCTCTCCAAAATTAATGTTACCAATCAACTGCCCCCTGTACCAGTCGTACGAGTCGACTGGTACCTTGAAAACTGCATTTTCAACATTTCTGACCCAATTTCAGAAATGCACAAGAAATTCCATAAATCTTCAAAAATTCTCAAATTTTGTGGAGAAGTTTGTGGTACCTGTATCTTCTTGGGAATCATACATTCAAAAATGTATCTATGACCAATCCCAAGATTGACACAAAACTCAAAACTATCTAAATGGTTCAATTAAACCTTGACCTAAAGCCCTAGTTTTGATCTCCTCTTGATGTATCTGCTCATACCAAATCACAATATATCCCTAGCATTGGTTTATATGACATCTACACATCAAAACTCAATTTTCATGTAATATGACCCCAATGTCATATTTTCATGCATGCCACATACACCCATTGTGCCAAACCTAAGGATTGAGACTCAAATCCGTCTTCAAACCTTTTGACACACTCCATAGTTTATCTAGACTTCCGGGAGAAATTCTCCCAAGAGCCATTTACCATGGATCCCAACTTGACTCTCTGAGCTCCCCCATGTGCTTTTAACCTTAGCCACCTCCCTAGGTGACTCTTCTACAATTACTAGGTCGCACCGGTGTACCTCCGGTGACTCTTGGCCTACATTCGTAATTTCTCTAACCTTGGACACCTTGTCCTTGGTTAAATTCTTCTTTTCCTTAACTTTAAATGGCTTATTCTTGCCATTTTTAATCTTCCACTCTTGGCATAATTATACGCTACCCTAGCATATTTTCTTCCATTTGCCTTGGAAACACCCAATTTGACTTTTTTGAGTTTTTGAACACCCAAGCACATGCCAAGTCCCCTAGGTCCAATAATGAACCTATCTAGGATTCTTTCTATTTCTTCAAGTCTTGCCCTTAAGACTTGATTTTTCAACTCTAGAGCTCTAACCCTAGAGTAAACATGTCCACCTTTGACATTTCTAGATCTACCCTCCTTCCTAGGCATATGTCTCCCCTTCTTGGGATTTATGCCTTGATCATTAACTACCTTCCTTCCCTTATGCATGGTAGTTTGGGTCTTTCTTGGTCTAGCTTTAGTTAATGATTTCCTAGAGTTATCTATCTTGTTAACCCTATTCCTATCATTATACCTAAATCCATGATTATTCTTAACGAGCATATAAGAATTGGAAATTGGATTTAGTTTTAAATAAGGGATTACCTTTCCTTTTACCTTTGAAGCTCCCCCTTGACTTGAGCTCCTCTTCTTCTCCAATTTCTTCAAGTGTGCCAATTTCTTGATTTCTCCTTTCTTTGGGCACTTGGTGTCGTAGTGCCCATGCTCACTACACGTGAAGCAAATTATATGCTTCTTCTCATTCTTTTCCTTACAACCCATGTTAGTTTTCGAAGAAATTGACTTGGGTTTAGGGTTTACCTCCTTTTTCTTACCCAATGGACACTTGTCCTTGTAGTGTCCCTTTTTATTGCACCCAAAGCAAATTATGTGTTCCTTTGACTTTGCCTTGGTGGAGGTTTCTTCTTGCTCCGACATTGAGGATGATCTCTCCTTCCCCTCGATCCTTGAAGTAGAGACTTCTTCTATTTCTTCCTCACTTGAGGATGTGGACGATTTGACTTCCTCCTCCTCTTCGGATGTTGAACTTGATTCAACATTCGATTGATCCTTCTCCTTCTCTTGGACCAATGAGCCTTTATCCTTGGACTCCTCCGCTTCTTGTTCTTGTGTCGAATTTTCATGTAGAGCTATCACCTTTCTCCATAGCTCATAGGCATTTTTGTAATCACCTACACGTGACACAATATGAGAAGGTACTAAATTTAGAATAATTCGCGTTACCTCCTTATCCGACTCCGCTTCCTCTATTTGATCCTTGGTCCAATATCGAGGTCGGAGGCATTTTCCCTTCTTGTCCGTTGGAGGTTCGAATGGAATCTCCAATGCGGTCCAATGGTCCCAATACATTTGGAACCACATCTCCAACCGCTTCCTCCAATAATCGAAGTCATCTCGATTGTATGGAGGTGGGATCTAAGTATCCCATCCTAGCGGACCTTCCGAATCTATCTTCCTCTATCACATTTGCAATTTTGGCGGTTATTCCAACAGGAGTGACCCCGGCTCTGATACCACTTGTTGGGACTGGTGCGTATGACTAGAGGGGGTGAATAGTCATTCACCCACTTGATTCGCCGATTCTTCCTACACGTGTTAGTGTGCAACAGAATACAAAACAAACTAAAGCTAACACAAAGGAAGACAAACCAATTTAACGTGGGTCGGAGATAAAACTCATACCCCACGACTGTCCGTAAGGTAGACGATCTCGATCCGTTGGTGGATGACTCCCCGGAAAGCCTCCTGCTAGCTCGTGTCTCTCCTTGTGGGTGGAGAAACCTCATCACAAACTCGCCATAACGCCTGACCACTTGTAGACAACTAATAAGTTTTACCCAAGCTTATTTCGTCAACTTTTGCCCAGCCAAACCGAGCTCTCTTAAATAGAGCTCACAGTTGAAATAGTTGTTACCAGTCGACTGGTGCAACACCAGTCGACTGGTCCACCTTGGATTCGAATGTTACAACCCAATGTTCGAATTCCAGTCGACACCAGTCGACTGCTACATGCAGCAGCCAACTGATCTTTATGTGACCCTTACCAGTCGACTGATCCAAGCATCAATTGACTGATCAAACCCTAAACCTAGGGTTTCAGCCCCGAGTACACTCACTCAGCACTCGTCCTCACCTGATCAACCTAAACCTAGCCTTCTAGCCTCTTCCATCAGCCTTGCATCCCTCGGATGCCTCCCCATCTTTCACGTCTTGCCTTCTAGTGCTTCCTTCGGCCTCGATCCTTGTTGTCGGGTCTTCCTTTGCCAAGATGACACTTAGACTTTTCTCCTTTGCCAAGATGCCACTTGGACTTCCCTCATTGTACCTGTATCTTGCATACTCACAATGCATATCAAATACAACAATAAACCTAACTTAAACCTTTACCCAAACATCAAAATCCAAGGTACCTAGATTGCTCCTATAAATAGATCTCAAGAGGATATCTCTTGGAAGTTTAAATGGACCATGGAGTTTGCCAAAGGGGTTGGAGACAGATTTGAGTCTCAAACCTAGGGATTTGACACATGTGGTTTGTGTTTCATGCAAGAAATATGACATTTGGACATATTGCATGAAAATTTGGTTGTTAATGTATAAATGTCATACAAACCAATACTAGAGATGCATTGTGCTTTGATATAGGCAAATACATCAAGAAGAATTCAAAATTAGGACTTTATGTCAATGTTCAATTGAATCATTTAGATAGTTTTGGATTTTGTGTCAATTATATAATTGGTGATAGATGCATTTTTAATGTATTTTTTCCAAGTAGACATGGGTACCACAAATCTCTCCATAAAATTTAAAATTTTTTAGAGAATTATGAAATTATTGGCGTATTTCTGAAATTGAGTTCAGAAATGCTGAAATGTCAATTTCAGGGTGCCAGTCGACTGGTGCAGAGGGGCAGTCAACTAGTAACAGTACTTTCTAGAGTGAGAAAGCTACTGTAAGATTTTTCGATAGGGATCAGTGTCACGCCCCTAGAGGCACATGCTTCCTCAAAAATCGGGCAGCATCTCCCCTGTACGACGGACAATATGGAGCAATAATACATATACTCTCATCCATATAGCTTAGCCACATGTAGCTAGCATCACAATAAAAAGAAATAAACACAACCACGCAGTTCTTATATCAACGAAAGATAACGGATGGCTCAGCCATCATAACAGAAAATAAATAACAATCCAAAAGAGAACATAAATGTCTCTTATAACGACAAAACAAAATGATAACAAATACGAGGCAATTATACCAAGTACTGAAAACAAAACAACTATACCAAATATGGAAACGCAACTCAACTCTGGGGACTGGCGACTGGATCCTCTCCTGGCTCCAAGAAAAATGACTACCTGCTATCTGAAACAACAAAGAAGAAAGCAGGGGTGGTGAGTCCGGGCGGACTCTGCGGGTATATGAGTAGACAATAAGCATGACATAATACAAGATAACCAAGTAGAGAATCCAACAGGGTACAATCCATAAGGAAACATAGAAACCTAATCATGCATAACATATGTAAACCGACATGGTATAAAGTCCGAATAATGACTAAGCAGGTATAGAACAACTCAACAACAATAATATCAAGATATACATGCATGCCAAACATGTGCAACAATCATAGCTCATATAAGTGCATCAAACACAAGCAAATGCATAAAAGAAATACGTATGCACATGATGCAATGACATGTGTAAAATACGGCAATTCAAAAATCCGGACCAGAAAAATTTTTTCAAGATTTTTCGGAATTGAGTCTAGGGTTTCCGGCCCTACGAGAGAAGCCCAGGGGCTTTCGGGTAAACTCTAAATTATAAGAGGGTAAGTAATTTAACCATAGAAATTATTTGAGGTTAAATTATAATAAATGGGGGGTTAAATGGTTAAATCCTTTGCCCTAGGGGTAGGATTGGAATTTCTAAAGTTGAAGGGCCTTTTTGCAAAAAGACCCCCTTTGTATTAAATGTTTTCGGCCGAATCCCTCCCGAGCCCTAACCCGCAGACCGCCTCCCTCTCCCTCGTGCCCTAGCGCAGGCGCGCCGTCTTCCTTCATTTTCTTCTCCCCTTCCGCGCGACCTAGCCGCAACCAAAGCAGGCGTCGATCGACTCCTTCCCTTTCTTCCCTTCCGTGTGCCCTAACCGACGCCGCCCAACCCCTCCCCTCTCCGACAGAAGCGCTGCAGCCCTTCCTCGTGCCCTAGCCAACGCCGCCGATCACTCTTGCGGTGCCCCTTTGTTCTCGCCGAGCCTCGCCTGAGGCAACTACCGGAGATTCTCCTCCCTCTCTTCTCTTTGTTTTCTTCTTGGATTTGGGCAAGAGATCGGAGGATTGGAGGAGGTTGAAGCGAGGGGCAGCAGCCGGTTCTTTCTCCTCCCCTGAGAGCCAACGGCGGCGACCTAACCACGCAGAGATTGTGATCAAGCTATCTTGCCATAAGGGAGGATTGACTCGAGGTTGAGGTGGCTTATGTGCTGAATTTTTGGGCGAGCTTGTTTCTGGGCAGATGGAGGCTAGGACGGAATTGTGTCGATCGTGCCTTAAGGTAAGAATCTTGGTTCATCTTTAGTATCAAGATTGGATGATAGTTTTGTAGAGAGCTTTTCAGGATGATTTATATCTGGAGATGTTGTTTGAAATATGCCATGAACTCTCTTCTGATCCGCTATGGTTTGATTTGATAGGGATTCATTTCCCCTCAGTTTCTGCTTGCTGAGTGCTTCGGGCAAGTTAATCGGAGCTGTGGATTAGGGGATTTTACTACCGGATCTGAGGTAAGGGCTTTGACTTATGTTGATATTGATATGGATAATTTCTTTGTTCATGATCTGTGTTATGGGTTGCGGGAATGAATTTTTGTGGTGAATTGCTCTGGTTGGGATCCTAGGGTTTTCTATAGCAACCTAGGTTGAGTGGTTTTAATCTTGGAATTGAAGGATGAATTGGTTTTCTGATCACATTGTTGTTTGATGAGGATTTTGATTTTTGATCCACGGTCCTGTTCGGGTTGCCGTGAGAAACAGTTGCTACTTGGCAAGTTAATTTGGATTTGGGATTGTTATTTCGTTTGATAGTTGTATTGTAATAATGAACTTTCATTTGTGTACGGTTTGGAGCTACTTTGAGGCTTTACCTTGTGGATGAATTTTGGTTTCGATTTGGATGGGAATTTGGTTTCTAGATGGTTGTTTTGATTTGATCTGCCTCTACTGTTGGTATGGTTTTGGCTGGGTATTCCTTACCGTGAACTTTGTAAGTGGCCTCCAGGGTTAGAGCATATTCTGTTCTAGGTCTCCTTGTGGATTTTTATAGTTTTGTGGATTTGATGTTGTGAGCTATGATTATGAAATTATGGATTAGGTTATGATTTGGAGAACCTTGTGGAGCTATATTAAGAGCCTTGTGATTCTTGCCTTGATGGGATTGCTATCATGTTAAACCTAATTAGATCAATTAGCGGTTGATTGAGATAATTAAGGGTTAATCATTTAATTATGACTAATTAAATGAAACGGGATAATTAAGACGATCCTAATAATTGAGATAACTCGTTTAGCTATAATTTATATATTATTGTTGCTAAACATTATGCCTTTGCTACAGGGCACTGACTTGCTTTCGGACTTTTGGATGGGAGGTTCTTATTTGATACGGACTACTTCTACTCTTTGGAGGCGGGTACCCTTTGACTTATCTCTTATGATATTGTCATTTTGTTATGCATAGACTGTTATAGATAGCAGTAAGATTATACACTATCCCTGTTATTATACCTGTTCTGGATACTTGTTGTTTATCCCTGAGTTATTATACCTGTTCTGGATACTTGTTGTTTATCTCTGAGTTATTATACCTGTTCTGGATACTTGTTGTTTATCTCTGAGTTATTATACCTGTTCTGGATACTTGTTGTTTATCCCTGAGTTATTATGCTTGTTCTGGATACATGTGGTTTACCCCTGAGTTATTAGGTTGTAGTTCCATACAGTCTCAGGTATTGTCATATCTATATGTATGCTTAGAGATCGTGTTGTATCTCCTGCCTTTGACCTTGAGGGATCTGTAGTTTCCAGTCAGTATACCTTGTAGGTTACCTGTATTTCCTGTTATAGGATTTCAGACTGAGACTTAGTATACTGAGGACTTGGGGAGGGAGGTATGTGTATCTATCATACACCATCCTTGCATTGTTGCATGCCGGCGATCAGCGACTCCCTTGTGGTTGAGCCTAATCGTCTTCCGGCACATGATATGCACACACGGCCACTCATGGGTTAGTGGATACCGATGGGTGTGTGCATTTGCTCTGTATTGCTTCGCTCGTCCGCTCAGGGGTAGTGGTTTCGGAGCGTGGTAGCAAGCAGGGATCCCTTCTCTACCCATAGACCAGAGAAGATGAGAGAGATATCTCCCCCATTTATACATGGGGCGGAGCGATAGCTCCACCAGCATCCTGTCCTCTCGGTCACTCAGGAGCAGTGATGGCAGAGTACGGACAGTGTCACAGCTCTACCCACTCGGCCGACACAGTATCGCCTGTCTCGGTGGCTTGACTGGAGTTAGGGGGTGACCATGGCATTGCACCATGTGCATATTTTGCATCGTGCATTGTTTGCTGCACTTGATTGCTGCACTTATTTGACATGCATATACTGGAGACTTGTTATCTGAGATTATATGTCTATTGATATTCCCTTGGTACTTATTACCCTCTTTCCAGGTTAGATGGATTCAGGTATGTATCTACCCAGTATTTTCAGTTCCAGTCTTTCCCTCTTGTTGATATGAGACTGTATTAGCGGAACTCTTATTGTAGTATAACTTTCTATGCATATCTGTTGGGTATTCGCTGAGCTATGGACTCACCCCGTTGCCATACATTTTATTTCAGGTTGATGCCTGCCAGGAGATCCCTATCAGCCAGTCCCCAGCTCCAGAGGAGCTCTGCTTGGTTTTATTTTACGTTGTCTTGCTTATAGACCCTATGTTATATACTTTGCTTCCGTTGCCATGTTTCGAACATGTATTCATGTTTTATTCGATGGTATTGTACTTTTGAGTCCTATGTTGGACTTCGTGGGATTTCGGCTTTGTTCCTGCCCCCTGGCAGCTCAGGTGAGTTCGTAGATTGGTTTTACGACGGTTATAGTCATATACATGTTATTTCTGCATGGATTTGAGGCCTGAGGCCATTTAACTGCGTGGTTGTACAAATATATATATTGTGTGAGGTTTAGATATTGTGTGTTTGTGTAAATTGTCCGCCGGACAGGGGAGGTGTTGTCCGATTTTATATTGGATCAGCGGCTCCCATGGTCTCGGGGCGTGACACATGTGTCACCCCTGACGCTAGTCAAGCCGTCAACACATCACATCTGTGTGACCGAGTGGGTAGGGCTGTGACAACTGTACCACTCCAACAACAAATACCACATAAGGCGTGGTTGAGTGGACAGGATGCTGGGGAGTCCACACTCCAGACCCCGGTACATCGGGGGAGCTATCAACAGCTACAATATCCCTCAAAAACAAACAACGGTGAGGGTGAGCCACCAACAGCTCATCCCTCTAAAAACAACGGTGAGGGTGTCGCTGTTTGGCACAACAGGACAGATGCTCGCACTCTAATAACTACCACGACAACAAGTGGTTAAGTGAATCGAGCAACAATATGACTAACGACGGCTTAATCAAATGCAAGCCCAACAGTCGTTAGTATGCAACGTGCAAGAATGGTGCATGATATACGATGCACGAACAACCGGAGAAACAACGATACAATAAAATCCAACGAGTAAAACATGCATCGATACAACCAATCGGAAATCGAAAACCAACGGTTATTTATGCGCCTACACTACTAGGTGTTGGTGCAGGAAGCACCATATCGAACCTTGTTTTGATACTGGCAAAGCATTCAAAGTTAAGTATTATTTGTTATCTAACAATGTTACTTGAGTGCGCAGGAAAAGTCCTAGCAAAGGGCTGCTAGGCACCTGGCGAAGGACTGCCAGGAAACAAAGTCCTAGCGAAGGACTGCTAGGCACCTGGCGAAGGAATGCCAGGATACAAAGCCCTAGCGAAGGACTGCTAGGCACCTGGCGAAGGAATGCCAGGATACAAAAACCTAGCAAAGGACTGCTAGGCCCCAGGCGAAGGACAGCTTGGTACTGAAGACCTGGCAAAGGACTGCCAGGCACCGGGCGAAGGACAGCTTGGTATCCGAGACCTAGCGAAGGACCGCTAGGCAAAAGTCCAACCGGAGGAGCCGGTTGGCATCAGGTACATTCTCCCGAGAGGAGTAGGTGAGGATGCGTTCCCCATTGAGGGAACAGTAGGCGTCGGTTCGACCTAGGGATCCATTTAGGAGGCCCAAAGTCAGAACTAAGACAGCTAAGGCTGTATAAACTAATATTTTATTGCTTTATGATGTTTTGGACTAACCCTGGATGCAGGACCGAAGGAACGAGTGTCTGCAGCTCAAAGAGCCTCAAAGGAGTGAGGCAGCAGCTGACCAGGGCGCCCGGAGTGTCCCGGGCGCCCCCAAGGTGAACACAAACAACTGAAGCAAAGGAACTGCTTCTGCAGCTCATGGCCAGGGCGCCCCCGTGCTCCCGGGCGCCCCCGCTGCTCCCGGGCGCCCCCGCTGCTCCCGGGCGCCCCCAGCGTCCCGGGCGCCCCCTGTGCAAGCCATCGAAGCAGAAGCCAACAAAGCCAAGGGATAAGCTCTGACCCGGTCAACCCGGGCGCCCCCAGCGTCTCGGGCGCCCCGGTCAAGATCTGATCCCGAGTTTGAAGGGATCAGAAGCTGACCGAGTGAAAGTCGGATCGACCGACACGTGGGGGGGGGGGCGCCCCCGACGTTCCGGGCGCCCCCAGGCCCTATAAAAGGGCCCTCGACCCCAAGGCTTCGAACAACAATTCATTCAAAGCAAACACGCTCTTCCGCTCCCGCGCTCTGCTCCAGAAACCTCCCGACTCGAGATACAAGCGCCGACGACGTCCCTCTGCTCCAAGAAACATTCCACACCGGACG
This sequence comes from Boesenbergia rotunda, assembly GCA_024364735.1. Taxonomy (NCBI): domain Eukaryota; kingdom Viridiplantae; phylum Streptophyta; class Magnoliopsida; order Zingiberales; family Zingiberaceae; genus Boesenbergia; species Boesenbergia rotunda. Next base: position 343,524 of record JAGFNQ010002091.1, on the reverse strand, counting down.
TCGGTAACGAAGAGCGATCTTTTACTTTTGTGTTTACTATACTGCAATTGTAACATCCATTTGTAAACCATTTTGCGAACTTATAGAATTGCCTGCAGAAAACGGTCAACGACCGTGGGCCTTGGAGTAGGAGTCGACCTAGTCTCCGAACCAAGTAAAACTACCTGTGTTCGCGATTGTTTTTATTCCGCTGCGTAATTTCTCTAATTCTAAAATCCGAACATTTTCCGATATTCACCCCCTCTATCGGTTCTCTCGATCCAACAAGTGGTATCAGAGCGGGGTAGCTCAAACTTGGTGCAACCACCAGTTTGAAAGTTTTTCGGATTTACAAAATTTTTAATCTTATTTCTTTTCTTTCTAGTTAATCAACACCACTCGATCTTTTTCGCCTTTTTCAATTTTGAATTCTCATTTTTTCACCATAAGTTAGAATTGTTAAAATAATCAATTTTTGAAAATTTGTCATAAACTTTTTTATTATTATTTTAATATTATTTTTTCTCAAAAATCGTGCTACCTTAATCTGAGCAAATTTTCTCCCAAACATTAAAGTCTTACTTTTTATCATTAATCAAAATTGATAAAGCCACCATTTTCAAAATTTATCTCAAAATCTTTTATTATTATTTTATTATTCTGCCTCGAAATTAGTGCAATATTTTTATTGGGCTGTTTTTTCTCTCACTCCCGCACTACTAATCCAAGACCAAGTCTTGGTACATTTCTATTTTTTCTCTTTGTGTGCAAGAATTATCCTTAATGACCAATCAAGAATGGAATAGTATACGTCCACCCCTATTCTGTGGCGAGAACTTCAGAACTTGGAAGGGTCTAATGGAATCCCACCTAAAGACTCATCTGGATTTATGGATGATGATCCAAACAGAATTTTCAGTACCTACAGAAGATGGAAAGTCGATCGCCTGGGATAAACTGGACGAACTAACTTTGAGGAAGATTGAGACAGATGCAAAGGCGACTGCAATCCTATAATGTGGCCTAACCAAGGAGCAACTCGAACTAGTAGGTCCATTCAAATGTGCGAGAGAAATTTGGGAAAAATTGATTAACCTTCATCAAGAGATCTCAGAAGAAGAAGAAGATCAGGTAAGTTGTCTTGCACTCTCGGTCCAAGCACAAACAGCCGAGTCAGAGTCTGAACCCGAATCCAAAGTCGAAATCAAACCAGAATCAGACGACGAATTGACTGAGATGGTAACCGATTTCAAATTCCTTTCAAAATTAGAATTAAATAATCAAACAGATACTGTAATGGTCGAGGAAGGTGTAATTTCTATTGTAGGGAAATCTCCAAAAGAACCACCAAAGAAGGAGCTTCAACCAGTACCCGAGTTTGACTCAGACATGAAATCAGAAGACGAGTCTAGATCCGAGACGGCAAGAAACAAGGGGGAGATTCCCAATCGGGAATCAAAAGGTAAATTTACAGTATTTAAAAATCCAATATTTACCTTGAATAACATGATTAATTCGTATAAATTAGTTAAGGTTAACACGCTAGAAAACTTAATTCACAACCATGCTGATTTTAAAAACCCAGAGTTTTATTTCGATTATGATGTAACTTAGATTATTTTTCTTCTTGTTTGCTTTAATTGTGTGTTGCTTTTTTATTTCTTTTATGCTTAGAATTAGGATTGATTAGTTTAAGGACTAAAACGATTAACTGAAATTTGAACAACATAGTATTGGGTGGAGGTGAGATGATAGTACGTTAGGGAAGCCTCTTCTAATAAGGTCAAGTATACTCTACTTGGTCTCTTTAGACTGGTGAAACTAGCCGAAGCTACCGATTCAAAACCCAAACTAGTTAGACCAGAATTTTTCAAAGATTAATTTTGAAAATAAAATTTCACTGAAAGGCTTTGTCAAGGAAATGATTGATGATCCAATAAGGCTACGGCCAAAGAAGGCCTAGTGTCTCGCCAAGACCTGGAAGCCAATTTTTGAAATTCAAATTCAATTTACTCTTTGTTAAATTCGAATCTAACACAAATTTTCAGTTAATTTTAGATTCAAATATCTCTTTTCAAAATAAATTTAAATTGAGTTTAAAAATTAATTTAACTTTTCAAAATTAATTATGGCCTTTTCAAAATAAATATTTCTATTTAAATATGCATCTCACAAAACAGTTAAGGATATCCTGTTTTGTCACTTAGAAATGGGTGAGATTGTTAAATCCGATACTTTTGAACGCGGTCCAGAAAAAAAAAAAAATCTTTCGGAAGAAGATTTACGGATTCCGAGATCCCAAACTAAAATTAAAGGGGTTATTTTCTTCAAAACTTAAGCTTTGAGGGCTTAAGTGTCAATAAATCCAAAACTTAAAGGGGGAGGATGTAATAAACTAAAGTACAGGGACTAAAATGCAAAGTTGTAAACTTAAGCAACCCTAGAGTTTTTCTCTCCTCCGCCCGAACACTATCATTTTGCAGCCCATCCTTTTCTCCGTCCACAGCCACCATCGAAGGCGCCTCCACGCGCATGGGAGATGAGGGTTTCTTGCGCTCTTCTTCTCGACCCGACGCCTACTCTCTGAGCGCAACACAAGCCGACCTTCTCTCGACATATTCTTCTTCTTCCCCAACCCATTTGTTTTCTCTGATCGCCCTTCATCCGACGAAGGAGCCAGGGCTTCTCGGTATCCTTTCTCATCAAGTCGGTTTTCATTCCTTCCCGATCCACAAGAGCAGAAGCGTCTGGTGGAGCTTCAGCGCCATCTAATCGACGACTCTAGGTTGTCTGCAAATAGGGCTCGCCGATGGATCACCTTGAGGGTAAGCTAGGGTTTTCTCTCTTATGCCTTGCCTAATCGTTCTTGATTTCCTCTTGATAATGCATTTGTGGCACTGACGATCATTCGGGTGTTGGACGATTTTGTTCTGTCATAGAATTTATGGAAGGATGTGGTTTTGTTCTACGGGCATGCTACAGAGCCTATTTGGAGCTGAGGATTGGGGGTTGTACTACCAAATCTGAGGTAAGGATTGTTGTTATTAAGGTGTTGTTTAATGGATTGATCCGTAAAGGGAAGTAGTGCTGATATATATAACTAATTTTAATAGGAATTTAGTAGATGGTGTGGTTTTTATTTCTTGATCTTGCGTTTTTGTTTTGCCATGGGAACACACGTTGGATTTGGGCCTTGAGATTTCCTAAACTGATCAAATGGGTTGATGAAGTTATTATGTTCGATTGCCTGTGACTTGTGGAGTTACTGTGAGTTTTATTTTGATTCAGTATTAGGACATTATCAGTGTTGAGGTTTTGGGATTATATCTGTTAGTAGGATTGAAGTTTATGTGTTGAGTTCTTGAGGAAGATCTGTAGTTATGAACTTAGTGTGCTATTGAAGCCTATTCTTTCTTGGAATTGTTTGTTGTGTTTCATTTACTTCTTTGGCTTCGGGGGGTAGTGTTGATCTTGAAAGATGATTGGTCTGTGGAGGGTGTTTGAGATCGGTCAGTGGTGTGCTCTGTTCTTGAGATATTAAGAGCTCTTGTGATATGGAATTAAGAGTCAGCTTAACTATGGATTGTGGCTTTGTGAACTTGATTTGGACTTGGGTTTAGGCAATGCTCAATGATAGGTTTCAAGAATGGTTCTTGGAGTGGTCGGGTTTAGCTCCATGAGATTAAACCAAATTATAACTGTTGGGTTAATCCTAAAATGATTTGGCATTTTGTTTGGTTAGTACCAGTTGTTAGGATCGCTAAACTATATCCTTTGTTACAGGACCTTGTTGTTTTGGACTTTTGGACGGGAGGTTCTTTCTGATACGAGCATCTTACGATTGAGGTGGGTACCCTTTGACTTATCTCTTATGATATTGTCATTTTGTTATGCATAGACTGTTATAGATAGCAGTAAGATTATACGCTATCCCTGTTTATTATACCTGTTCTGGATACTTGTTGTTTATCCCTGAGTTATTATACCTGTTCTGGATACTTGTTGTTTATCCCTAAGTTATTATACCTGTTCTGGAGACTTGTTGTTTATCCCTGAGTTATTATGCCTGTTCTGGATACATGTGGTTTACCCCTGAGTTATTATGTTGTAGTTCCCTACAGTCTCAGGTATTGTCATATCTATGTGTCTGCTTAGAGATTGTGTTGTATCTCCTGCATTTGACCTTGAGGGATCTGTAGTTTCCAGCCAGTATACCTTGTAGGTTATCTGTATTTCCTGCTATAGGATTTCAGACTGAGACTTAGTATACTGAGGACTTTGGGAGGGAGGTATGTGTATCTATCATACACCATCCTTGCATTGTTGCATGCCGGCGATCAGTGACTCCCTTGTGGTTGAGCCTAATCGTCTTCCGGCACATGATATGCACACACGGCCACTCATGGGTTAGTGGATACCGCTGGGTGTGTGCATTTGCTCTGTATTGCTCCGCTCGTCCGCTCAGGGGTAGTGGTTTCAGAGCGTGGTAGCAAGCAGGGATCCCTTCTCTACCCATAGACCAGAGAAGATGAGAGAGATATCTCCCACATATATACATGGGGCGGAGCGATAGCTCCACCAGCATCCTGTCCACTCGGTCACTCAGGAGCAGTGATGGCAGAGTGCGGACAGTGTCACAGCTCTACCCCACTCGGCCGACACAGTATCGCCTGTCTCGGTGGCTTGACTGGAGTTAGGGGGTGACCATGGCATTGCACCATGTGCATATTTTGCATCGTGCATTGTTTGCTGCACTTGATTGCTGCACTTATTTGACATGCATATTCTGGAGACTTGTTATCTGAGATTATATGTCTTTTGATATTTCCTTGGTACTTATTACCCTCTTTCCAGGATTAGATGGATTCAGGTATGTACTTATCCAGTATTTTCAGTTCCAGTCTTTCCCTATTGTTGTTATGAGACTGTATTAGCTGAACTCTTGTTGTTAGTATAACTTTCTATGCATATCTCTTGGGTATTCGCTGAGCTATGAACTCACCCCGTTGCCATACATTTTATTTCAGGTTGATGCCTGCCAGGAGATCCCTAGCAGCCAGTCCCCAGCTCCAGAGGAGCCCTGCTTGGTTTTATATTTACGTTGTTCTGGTTATGGACCTTGTATTATACATTTTGCTTCCGTTGCCAGGTTTCGAACTTGTATTCATGTTTTATTCGATGGTATTGTACTTTTGAGTCATATGTTGGACTTCGTGGGGTTTTGGCTTTGTTCCTGCCCCCTGGCAGCTCAGGTGAGATCGTATTTTGGTTTTACGATAGTTATAGTCTTATAACTGCTATTTCTGCATGGATTGGAGGCCTGAGGCCATTTAACTGCGTGGTTGTGAAATATTTATCTGTTTGTATGTGTAAATTGTCCGCCGGACAGGGGAGGTGCTGTCCGATTTTATATTGGAACAGCGGCTCCTGGGTCTCGGGGCGTGACAATTTATTTTGGTATCAGAGCTCAGGTTGCGAGATACCTCGGGTATTTGCGGATTTTTCGGTGTTTCTCTGATACCAATTTATTTTGGTATCAGAGCTCAGGTTGCGAGATACCTCGGGTATTTGCGGATTTTTCGGTGTTTCTCTGATACCAATTTATTTTGGTATCAGAGCGAGGTTATCGGATACCTCGTGGACTTGTGGAGTTACGGTGTCTACTTGTTTTACGAGTCTTGTTGGATTTGTTCGGAGTGTTTTTATTGAGGTGGTTGTTTGGGACTTGGTGCGATGGGACCTCTTCAGGCGACTGGTATTTCTTCTGATCTCTTGTATCCCTTATCCTAGTTAGGATGGATAGAAATTCTTTCATGTCATTGAATCAGGTTGTTATTCCTGTATAGTGATGTATAGTTAGAGATTCTCTCATATTATGGGACCATGTTATCATTCCTGTATTTAGATATGGTTAGAAATTCTCTTATGTCATGGGATTATGTTATTATTCCTGTATATTTAGGTATGGATAAGATTTCTCTCATATTATTGGATCATGTGACTATTCCTGTATGTTAAAGTATGGTTAGGAATTCTCTTATGTCATGGAATCATGTTATTATTCTTATACCATTTAGTACTTGGTTAGACTAACCCAGCTTGGTGGGATCCTATATACATACTTGATGGATTGATATATGTAGACTTGGTTTAGTTGGATTGACATATAGTCAATCTATCTCATTCGTGATCGTTCATGTGAGCGAATATAACATGTTGCGGATGAGATCTTGGAGTGGAGAATGAAATTCTCTAGTGACACGATTGTTGAGTCGGAAGCCAAGGTCGAGTATGTTGACAACCTATTGGAGGTTGAAATTTGATTTTTTCCAGACCTTACATATGTAGTATGTGTTTAGCTTTATTAGCTGAGCGAGAACTGAGCTGCTTACCGTAGTTGCTATCGGTATAGGATGACTTATCTAGGTAAGGAATTCAGACATGGGTTGATGTGCTGTTAGTGACCTGACGGCATGATGGGTTTCTGACTACTGGATGTAGGGTACTTGCTATATCTATCATCGTTAGTAGGATTGATACATCCATTGATGAGGATTTACCAGGACTTATGATTTGCGCGGAGGCAAATGACTTGACAAGGTTAGGTATCTCCTAGTTCGATGTTATCTAGGAGACTATGGGAAATGATTGCTCTGAGCATATTGAGATACCCTTAAGAGTTAGTATGTTCCAGCTCCTTGTTATACTAGGACCTTAGAGGGTTTGAATGGAGTGGAGGAATTTGACTGATTAGATAGAGATGGGACAGTCGGTGTGACTCGTTAGTTGTACGTATTCTATGAGGGATTTTGACTCATAGATTGAGTGTATCGTGGTTAGATAATCTCGATGGTATATCGGGATGTACGATCCGTTAGGGTGTTGAGAGGTGGAATTGAGATTTGGATAAATCTCTATGTTATGTTTTGTTTTGAGGATTTCTAGTAGTGGACATGGGATTACCGGATTTGTAGATTTTTGATGAATCATTTAAGTGGATAATGATTTTTCGATGGTTGATTATTTGGAAAGTCTGTTATTGATAGCAGCATATGGTACGACATATTGGCACAACCTCTAAATTATTTGTTATCTTTTGATGGTCTATTAGAGGATATATATATATACATACATGACTTGTGATGTTTGGTAGGATGTTATTGACTGGTGGATACATGGGTGATATTCATGGATTTTACATGTTATGTTTGAGGATCGGAGTATAGATTTGGTACCAGTGATCTTAGGATTGAGTGCCCTGGATAGTGGTGATGAATGAATGGTTGTTCTGGTGTATCTGGTTATCGGATGATAACCTGTGGATTGATTACTCCTGCTGCTTCGTAACAGTGTAACCTTAGGGTATCAGCCGATGTGATTACTCATGATGGGTACAGACATGTGTAGCTGCTAGTGTGTGCCGTGTGAGGAATGATGAAATTTGGGGACCAAGTTTTTATTAGTGGGGGAGGATGTTAAATCCGATACTTTTGAACGCGGCCCAGAAAAAAATCTTTCGGAAGAAGATTTACGGATTGCGAGATCCCAAACTAAAATTAAAGGGTTATTCGCTTCAAAACTTAAGCTTTGAGGGCTTAAGTGTCAATAAATCCAAAACTTAAAGGGGGAGGATGTAATAAACTAAAGTACAGGGACTAAAATGCAAAGTTGCAAACTTAAGCAACCCTAGAGTTCTTCTCTCCTCCGCCCGAACACTATCATTTTGCAACCCATCGTTTTCTCCGTCCACAGCCACCATCGAAGGCGCCTCCACGCGCATGGGAGATGAGGGTTTCTTGCGCTCTTCTTCTCGACCCGACGCCTACTCTCTGAGCGCAACACAAGCCGACCTTCTCTCGACTTATTCTTCTTCTTCCCCAACCCATTTGTTTTCTCTGATCGCCCTTCATCCGACGAAGGAGCCAGGGCTTCTCGGTATCCTTTCTCATCAAGTCGGTTTTCATTCCTTCCCGATCCACAAGAGCAGAAGCGTCTGGTGGAGCTTCAGCGCCATCTAATCGACGACTCTAGGTTGTCTGCAAATAGGGCTCGCCGATGGATCACCTTGAGGGTAAGCTAGGGTTTTCTCTCTTATGCCTTGCCTAATCGTTCTTGATTTCCTCTTGGTAATGCATTTGTGGCACTGACGATCATTCGTGTGTTGGACGATTTTGTTCTGTCATAGGATTTATGGAAGGATATGTGGTTTTGTTCTACGGGCATGCTACAGAGCCTATTTGGAGCTGAGGATTGGTGGTTGCACTACCAAATCTGAGGTAAGGATTGTTGTTATTAAGGTGTTGTTTAATGGATTGATCAGTAAAGGGAAGTAGTGCTGATATAGATAACTGATTTTAATAGGAATTTAGTAGATGGTGTGGTTTTTTTTTCTTGATCTTGCGTTTTTGTTTTGCCATGGGAACACACGTTGGATTTGGGTCTTGAGATTTCCTAAACTGATCAAATGGGTTGATTGAGTTATTATGTTCGATTGCCTGTGACTTGTGGAGTTACTGTGAGTTTTGTTTTGATTCAGTATTAGGACATTATCAGTGTTGAGGTTTTGGGATTAGATCTGTTAGTAGGATTGAAGTTTATGTGTTGAGTTCTTGAGGAAGATCTGTAGTTATGAAGTTAGTGTGCTATTGGAGCCTATTCTTTCTTGGAATTGTTTGTTGTGTTTCATTTGCTTCTTTGGCTTCTGTGGGTAGTGTTGATCTTGAAAGATGATTGGTCTGTGGAGGGTGTTTGAGATCGGTCAGTGGTGTGCTCTGTTCTTGAGATATTAAGAGCTCTTGTGATATGGAATTAAGGGTCAGCTTAACTATGGATTGTGGCTTTGTGAACTTGATTTGGACTTGGGTTTAGGCAATGCTCAATGATAGGTTTCAAGAATGGTTCTTGGAGTGGTTGGGTTTAGCTCCATGAGATTAAACCTAATTATAACTGTTGGGTTAATCCTAAAACGACTTGGCATTTTGTTTGGTTAGTACCAGTTGTTAGGATCGCTAAACTATATCCTTTGTTACAGGACCTTGCTGCATTGGACTTTTGGACGGGAGGTTCTTTCTGATACGAGCATTTTACGATTGAGGCGGGTACCCTTTGACTTATCTTTATGATATTGTCATCTTATTATGCATAGACTGTTATAGATAGCAGTAAGATCATACGCTATCCCTGTTTATTATGCCTGTTCTGGATACTTGTTATTTATCCCTGGTTATTATGCCTGTTCTGGATACTTGTTGGTTATCCCTGTTTATTATGCCTGTCCTGGATACCTGTGGTTTATCCCTGAGTTATTATGCTATTAGTTCCATACAGTATCAGGTAGTGTCATATCTATATGTATGCTTAGAGATCATGATGTATATCCTACCTTTGACCTTGAGGGATCTGTAGTTTCGGCCAGTATACCTTGTAGGTTACCTGTATTTCCTGTTATAGGATTTCAGACTGAGACCTAGTATACTGAGGACTTGGGAGGGAGGTATGTGTGTCTATCATACACCATCCTTGCATTGTTGCATGCCGGCGATCAGCGACTCCCTTGTGGTTGAGCCTATCGTCTTCCAGTACATGATATGCACACACGGCCATTCATGGGTTAGTGGATACCGTTGGGTGTGTGCATTTGTTCTGTACTGCTCCGCTGGACCGCTCAGGGGTAGTGGTTTCGGAGCGTGGTAGCAGGCGGAGATCCCTTCTCTTGCCATAGACCAGAGGAGATGAGAGCGACGCTCCCTCATATATACATGAGGTAGGGGGGCGGTCCCCCGACAGCATCCTGTCCACTCGGTCACTCAGGAGCAGTGATGGCAGAGTGCGGGCAGTGTCACCGCTCTACCCACTCGGACGACACAGTATCGCCTGTCTCGGTGGCTTGACTGGAGTTAGGGGGTGATCATGACATTGCATCATGTGCATATGATGCATTTATGCATTGATTATGTTTGCTGCATTTACTTGCTGCACTTGTTTGACATGCATATACTGGAGACTTGTTATCTGAGATTATATGTCTTTTGGTGCTTCATAGGTATTGATTACCCTCTTTTCATGTTAGATGGATTCTGGTATGTATCTTGATTCAGTATCTTCAGTATACCCTTTCATATTGTTCATATGAGACTGCATCAGCGTAGACTCCTATTGTTATTATAACTTTCTACGCATATCTGTTGGGTATTCGCTGAGTTATGAACTCACCCCGTTGCCATATATATTTTTATTTCAGGTTGAGATACTTGGAGTCGCCAGAAGAGCCCAGTAGCCAGTCCCTACCCATCGTGACGACATGGTTATGTGTTTGTACTGGGCAGTGTATTTGTTTCATATGTCCTTAGCGATTTGTATATGTATTACGAGTGTGTCGTGTGCCCTAAGGGGTTGTTGTATTGGTTGTTCTATCCTAAGTCGGACCGGTCCGCAGTCAGGTATGGTTTATTATGTTATTGTTATGGTTTTCTTAGTGTCTACATATATTTTGAGGCCTGAGGCCAATTAAACTGCGTGGTGATGTTATATAGGTTATGTGTATGTGTAAATTGTCTGCCGAACAGGGGAGGTGCTGTCCAATTTTCTATTGGATCAGCGGCTCCTAGGTCTCGGGGCGTGACACAGTTCCTCTTTTGTTAAGCCACATTGTAGGGTCTGTGTTGCCTTTGCATCGGCTTCTATTTTGCGCTTCAGAGTGGTGTCCCATTCTGAGTAGCTTTGAGGTACGCCTTCGGCGTTTTTCAGAATCTCCAGTCCAGACTGGATGATTATCCACATGTCCACCTGAGTTTTCAGGTGGACCTCCATTTGACTTTTCCAGTAAGAAAAGTCTTCTCCACTGAACAGTGGAGGTCTGGCGGTGCTGAATCCTTCTTGCATGGCCATTTATCTGAAACTTAAACTAATGAAAAAGAATATGCCAAGACTTGTTCTTGGATTAGTAGTGCGGGATAAATAAAAAAATATTCGTCGAGTGGTGTTGCACCAACCTCGATCAACGAGAAGAAATTAAAAAAAATTCGAACGAGAGAAAGAATATTAAACGAAGTTCGAATGAAAAAAAAGATATTAAACGAAATTCGAATGAAGAAAAATAATAAGCGGAATTGAAAGAAAAATAAAATCCGAAAAATTTTCAAACTAGTGGTTGCACCAAATTTGAACTTCCCCGCTCTGATACCAATTGTTGGATCGAGAGAACCGATAGAGGGGGGTGAATATCGGAAAGCGTTCGGATTTTAAGATAGAGAATTTGCACAGTGAAAGATAAAAAGCAAAACACGAAAACACAATGATTTTTACTTGGTTCGGAGCCTAGGTCGACTCCTACTCCAAGGCCCACGATCGTTGATCGTTTACTTTGGGCAATTCTATATGAGGCGCAAAAGTAGTTTACAAAGATTGATTACAGAATAAGTGCAGTAAATTAAAATTCAACTCTTCTTTACCGACGTCCGGAGTAGATGGTATTTTCGGAGCGGGAGGACGTCGTCGGCGCTTGAGTCTCGTGTTGGGAGGTTTCCGGAGCAGAGCGCGGGAGCAGAAGAGCGTAGAAGCGTTGAATGAAATTGTTGCATTGAAGCCTTGGTTCGAGGGTCTTTTTATAGGGCCTGGGGGCGCCCGTAACGTCGGGGGTGCCCCCCCCCCCACATGTCGGTCGATCCCCCTTTCGCTCGGTAAACGTTTGATCCCTTCAAACTCGGGATCACATCTTGACCGGGGCGCCCGGGACGCTGGGGGCTCCCTGGTTGACCGGGTCAAACCTTATCCCTTGGCTTCGCTGGCTTGTGCTTCGATGGCTTGCTATTGGGGGCGCCCGGAGCGCTGGGGTCGCCCGGGAGCAGCGGGGGCGCCCGGGAGCACAGGGGCGCCCGGGACAGTAGCTGTCGAAGCTTGCTTTGCTTTCTTGTGTTTTGTGTTTACCTTGGGGGCGCCCGAGACACTCCGGGCGCCCTGGTCAGCTGTCGCCTCATTCCTTTGAGGCTCTCTGAGCTGCAGACACTCGTTCCTTCGGTCCTGCATCCAGGGTTAGTCCAAAACACAATAAAACAATAAAATATTAGTTTATACAGCCTTAGCTGTCTTGGTTCTGACTTTTGGTCTCCAAAATGGAACCCTAGGTCGAACCGACGCCTACTGTTCCCTCGACGGGGAACGCGTCCTCACCTACTCCTCTCGGGAGAATTTACCTGATGCCAACCGCTCCTCTGGTTGGACTTTTGCCTGGCGGTCCTTTGCCAGGTCTTGGATGCCGAGCTATCATTCGCCCGGTGCCTAGCATTCCTTCGCTAGGGCTTCAGTCCTAGGCTGTCCTTCGCCTGGTGCCTAGCAGTCCTTCGCTAGGGCTTCTTACCCTGGCATTCCTTCGCCAGTGCCTAGCAGTCCTTCGCTAGGGCTTTTTACCCTGGCATTCCTTCGCTAGTGCCTAGCAGTCCTTCGCTAGGGCTTTTTACCCTGGCATTCCTTCGCCAGTGCCTAGCAGTCCTTCGCTAGGGCTTTTTACCCTGCACACTAGAGTAACATTTTAGATAACAAGTAAGACTTAACTTTTGAACCCTGTTGCCATTATCAAAACACAGGTTTGACTTGGGTGCCTTCTGCACCAACAGTTTTAACCCTAGAATCAACATGTCCACCATGGACATTCCTAGACCTATCCATTTGTCTAGGCATGTGTCTCCCTTTCTTGGGATTTATGCCTTGATCCTTAGGTCTAGTGTTTTTGAGTTTATCATGATGCATGGATTGCCTAGGATTTTGATATGCATTTGTTGATGCAGTCTGATCTGATTGTTGTTTTAGTGTTGACACCGATTTAAGTTTAGGTGAGTAAGATAAGTTCGGAATAAGTCTTGGTCGGGGACTGAGCACGAATTCCGGTGAGTAAAGTCGGGTGAAGGAAATCCTAGTCAGTGAAGCTAGGTGAAGGGAATTCCGGTGAGTGAAGCCGGGTGAAGGAAACCCTAGTGAGTGAAGCTAGGTGAAGTAAATCCTGGTGAGTGAAGTCAGGTGAAGGAGACCCTAGCGAGGGAAGCTAGGTGAAGGAAACTCTGGTGAGTGAAGCCAGGTCCTAGCGAGGGAAGCTAGGTGAAAGAAATCCTGGTGAGTGAAGCCAGGTCCTAGTGAGTGAAGCTAGGTTGGACTAAGTCCCGGTGAGTGATGCTGGACATGAAGTCTTGGTCCAGGGGACTGAGCACTGACTGCACTGGTCGGAGAGGGCTCGGGAGCTCGTTCTCCGGGACTAGACTGGGTCAGAGAAGGCTAGGGAGTCTGTTCTCTGAACTCAGGGTCGAAATGGTCGGAGCTAGATCGGTCTGTGGTCCGATCAGGGAGTTGGCACTATCTCCTGCGATTGTGGATCGATCTAGAGTCCGATCACTGAGTTGGCACGAACTCCCTTGATACTAGATCGGTTTGGTGACTAATCAAGGGTGTCTGATCAGTCTGGTGAACGATCAGAAACATTCTATGGGATTTCTGATCAGTCTAGTGAACGATCAAAAATAGATCAGAAACATTCTGTGTGGTTTTTGATCGATCTGGTGAACGATCAGAAACAAATCAGTAGGGGTCTGATTAAACCCTGATCAGTCTTCACGACCGATCAGGGCCATCTTGGACCGATCAGGGTTGTTCCTGATCGGTCAGGAAGTGACATGATCGGTACTCTGACTGATCAGGCCCCAACCTGATCAGTCAAGTGACCGATCAGGCTGGTTGGTTAGAAAGATCAAGCTGTGATCTGATCCGTCAGTGAACTGATCAGGCCATGGATGGGTTCTAGCCCTGGTTTAGGATCAGTCTGGTGACCGATCCCTGATTGGTGATCGGTCAGTAAGATCGATCAAATCACTACTGGATCGATCAGAGTTGAGTCTGATCGGTCAGAAGGGTGACTGATCGGTCAGGGTGACCGATTAGTACCTAATAACTTTAATTTGAATCGCTGTCAGACTTCCTGATCACTTCTGATTCCTGTTGATTTTCTTCTGATACATTTTGATTTGCTTTGCTAATCCCTCTTATGAGTGTGTAGGTGATACAGAGACGATACAAACCAAGAAGGAGGGTTAATGGTGACTTTCACCGTGGCAGGTTTGTTTGTTTTCTATTTCTAGGATTCACTGGCTTCTGGCGGGCTGGCGACTGACCTGAGCCTCAGTTGAAGAGGTCTTCAGTGGACTGAGCGCTCTGTGGAGGCCAGTGGGTCAGTGGTGACGAGGATGTGGTTCAGTGGGTGCAGACGCGCTTGTTGATGAGCAGAAGGGAAACTTAAGAGAAGGCTGGTGAAGCAGAGACAAGTAACTTTGCGAGTCGATTAGAAACCAAGCAGACAACGAGAATGAAGAGCTGAGTGAAGGTTCTTGCGTTAGGGTTGTGCTGTGTTGTGTGTTGTGCTCTGTGAAGTTTTTCCTTCGCGCTTTCTGTGCCTATGCTTAAGGTTCCATCTGTAAGTTCCTTCTCGAGATCTCCTGTACTCAACTTATACATTTCTGAGATCTGTGGAGAGGTTACTTCATTGAGAAGGAGTTTTGATTATCCAAATTTCCGGGGCTTGATCTGCCGACGATCAAGGGATCGCTCACCTCACGGGCACACCAAGGAGTAGGGGCAAGTTATCCCCGAGTCTTGTAAACCTTCTGAGTTAGCGCTGGTTTGTTCTCTGTCTGTTTCTTTCAGTTCTATGTTTTTGTTTCCGCTACTAACCCTAAGTGCAGAAAGAAAAAGAAGCCAGTTTTTATGGTTGGCTATTCACACCCCCCCCCTCTCTAGCCATCCAAGATCCAATAGCATTTACCCTATTCCTATCATAATATTTAAAATCAAAATTATGCATGGGTACATGATGATAATTACTTCTAGCATGCATAACATAATTTGAATTAAGTTAGGGTATACCTCCCTTATCCTTATACCTCCCTCTTGGTGTGAGCTCTTCTTTTTCAAATTCTTCTTTCATTTCTTCAAATGTCTTAGCTTCTAGAGCTCTTTTTACTTTGGACATTTGGTGTGGTAGTGTCCTTGCTCACCTCACGTGAAGCATCGAATGTGCTTCTTATATTTATTTTTCCTATAACTCAAATTAGAATATAAGGGAATTGAATTGAGTTTAGGAAATACCTCCTTCTTACAATGGGCACCTACTCTTGTAGCGCCCCTTCTTATTGCACCCGAAGCATATGATATGGTCCTTCGACTTCACTTCGGTGGAGGTGCTAGGTAGGTTGACTTGTTCTTCAACCTTTGATGATGTGGATCGATCTCCACACTTATGAAGGTCATCTCTTCATTCTCGGATGTGGATGATTCTTCATCTTCTTGTGCCACTTCACTTAAGGAGATGGATGATGCTTCTTTTTCTTTCTCTTTCTCTTGAACCAATGAGCCCTTTTCCGTAGGCACCTCCATTTCATGTGCTTGTGTAGGATTTTCATGAAGAGCAATCACTTTGTTCCATAGCTCATGAGCACACTTGTACTCACCTACACAACTCATCACATCATTAGGCAAAACATCAATTAGGATTAAGATTACCTTCTTATTTATCTTTGATTGTGATTGTTGCTCCTTGATCCAATATCTTGGTCGGAGCTTCTTTCCTTTCTTGTCTCTTGGAACTTCGAATGTTTCTTTGAGTGCTATCATCATCTTCCAATTCATGTTGAACCACATCTTCACCTGCATCCTCCAATAATCAAAATCGTCGTGATTATATGGAAGTGGGATCCGGATATCCCACCCTAGCAGACATTTTGACTCCATCTTCTTTTTCTTCCTCTAGCGCCTTCCACTTTTGGCGATTAGTCCAACAAGAGAGACTTTGCTCTGATACCACTTATAGGCGATCGGATGACCGTCTAGAGGGGGTGAATAACCGTTCATCCTTAATTCATCGGTTCTCTTCCTACAATGTTAGTGCGCAAGCAGAATAACAATTAAAATGAAACTAATAAGAAGAACAAATTGATGTAACGTGGTTCAGAGATGACACTTCTACTTCACGGCTATCCGTAAGGTGGACGATCCTGATTCGTCGGTAGATGAGTCCTCGAAAAACCTCTGGCTCTCGTGTAGCTCCTTGTAGGTTGAGAAACTTCGCCACAACACTGCACACGCACACAAGAGCTTGGCAGACTACTAATAGGGGTTAACCACCTCTATTTTGTCTGCCTTGGTCTAGCAAACTGAGTTCTCTTAAATAGAACTCATTTGCCGATCCAGTCATTACTAGTTTACTTGTGCCAACACCAGTCAACTGACAACTGTCAAATTCAAACATTACGCCCAATGTTCAAATTCAGCTGACACAAATCGACTGCACATGAAGATCAATCGACTAATCTTTTTGTGCCCTCCACCAGTCAACTGATTCCATACTAGTCGGCTGGCAAAATCCTAAACCTAGAGTTTCCCTTCCCAAGTACATTTCACTCGCATTCGGACACTCATGACTCACTTGACTCTTCTTTGTAGCCTTGACTATTGCCTTTAAGCCTTCTTCGCTTTAGCTCTCGTCCCTCGGATGCATACAAGCCCGCGGCTCGTCTCCATGCCATCTTTCGCATATGTCTTTGGCTCTTGTCCCTTGGATGCATATAAGTACGCGGCTTGTCCTTATGTCATCCTTCGTGTATGCCTTGAAGTGCACTTCCTTCAGCTCATTGTTGTTCCCTTGTCCATGGTCCCTCGAATGCTCCATCCTTCACTAAACCTGAAGCCATCAAGCTAAATCTATATATATCCTGTAGAATCTGCATACTCAAATACACATATCAAATACAAGGGCAAACCTAACTTAAACCCTTTGCTCAAACATCAAAATACATGGTCACACGAACCATATGGTCTGAAGCAAGCTCTGAGAGAATGGTATGTGACACTACCTACCTCATTGCTCAACCTTGGATTTCTCGAGTTCAAATCAGAATGGTATGCTGCCTTATCTTTGTCTACCACTCTTTAGAGGTAGCGACATATATTTTGATTTATGCAGACGATATAATTTTTATCAGCAACTCATCATCTCACATCGCCCCTACCATTGGCACACTGAGTGAGTCCCCCCCCCCCTCGAAGATCTGGGTCAAGTACATTATTTCCTTGGTGATAAAGAGACTCGTACTCCCCCCCCCCCAGTTTATTCCTGTGCCAGTCTCGCTATATTATTGATTTGTTGACTAGGGCCCAGATGCACCAATCCAAGCCTCTTCACACTCTAGTTGCCTCTAGTCATCCCTCTTTTGTCATGATGCCAATCCCTTGGTTGATCCTTAGCTCTATCGAAGTATTATTGGTGCTCTTCAGTGTCTCACTCTTACACATCCAAAACTTGTGTTTGCCATCAACCATGCATGTGAGTTTATGTAATCTCCTACTAAATCACACTATGTGGCTCTCAAGCATATTCTTTGTTGTCATCAGCATACCCCTCCTCACGGTATTCTTATTCGGCCCTCCTCCACTCTACTATTCTAATGTTGACTGGGTCTGCTACCCTGATGATCGTCAATCTACTATAGGCTATTGTATTTTTCTTGGCAACACTTTTATCTCTTGCAATCGTAAGAAGCAACAGGTGGTTGCTCTCTCTAGTATTGAATTAGAATATCATACCTTAGCGCATGCCACTGCTGAATTATGTCAGCTCCAGTCTCTTCTTAGTGAGCTCTATGTTTCCATGTTGCAATCACTAGTTTAATGGTGTGACAACATTTTTGACACGTTTCTCACGGCAAATCCAATTATTCATGCTCGTACAAAATAGGGATATACCCTACATACCTTATGTCGCACACTCTGTGTATACTTCAAAAAAAAAAAATCAAACCGAAATAATGTTTAAGGTGGGCATGTGATGTGTTGCGTAAACATACCCTACATATCTTACACGTGCACACTTCAAACATTTTTTCGGTTTGATTTTTTTTTTTTTTTGCATAATACTATAACCCAATCTTAAACCCTAAATGAAAAAATCTTATTGGTATAATCAGAAGCTTAAAAAAACAAAATAATAAAATAAAATTGGGTGTAAGATGCCTTTAATGCATTGGAGGCACCTCGAGTTGGGGCGCGGACAAGAGTGGAGCAAAATGTTCAAGGCCGATATGATAAAATTCTACTCATATATACCTTTCCTGATTATATATGTGTATGTGTATATATATATATATATATATATATATTTATTGAAAAAGAAAATACTTTAGCCCGCCGCCTCATAAAACAAAATTTAGTTTGTCTCTTTACCCAATTACTAATATGTATCATATCTTCTTTTCCACAAAAAATACTCACCCAACCGAAGGAGCGTGAGACGAGAAAGAGCACACGAGTACTAGAATTTAAGAATTTAATAAATATTCATAAGCATTAAAATAATTTATTTAAAAAAAAGAATTATTGGTAAATAGGATGATGGGTAGGGTATGAATACCCGATCCTTCGACAGGATATGGTGATAGGGATGGGGATGGGGATGAAAGGATGAGTATGAAGGATATGAAATACAACTCAAATCCTCTTTATTGTCATCCCTAGTATGAACATATTGAGATTGATTTTCATTTTGTTCGCGAATTTGTTGCTCAAAAGACACTTCTCATTCAGTACATCTCTACCAAAGATTAAGTCATTGACATTTTCACACATGACTTATCCTCACATCGTTTTTCCCTTCTCTAAGGCAAGCTCACAGCATGTGTCTCCTCGTTTTGCTTACGAGAGAGTGTTAAGAATATATTTACTTCCCAAGATTTCAGAGATTTTGAATTGCAATCATCTTCAAATTTCTAATAATTATAGATTATATCTAATTCCACAAATCAAATCAAGGACTTGCAAGTTTTACATATTTAACTAATCCCACGAATCAAAAACTTACAAGTTGTACACATTTATCATTATTTCCCTATAACATTGTGACATAAAAGTGAAATATGCCATCCTAGCAGCCTTACACGGTAGGCCCCATAATTATCTGTGAGGAGATAAATAAGAAAGCTATAATTGGCTACTATGAAAAAAATATTTTTTCGGCTTTGTTGAAATTTGTACTCTTACTCATTATAACAATATCAGCCCCTACAATAGTCTAACTCAATAGTGTCCCGGGGCTTGTTTCCCTATAATATTGTATCAACAATACATTATATTATGAGTCAAAAATCAATACAATATATATTTTCTAGCAATTTCATTAAAAAAAACTTCTTGCTTCGGTGTGTTCCAGTCTTCACGTCCTCTATGCTTCATCGATAGGGTTTCAAACGGCAGCGATGTGGCGAAGACGACAACGATGAGGCGAAATTATGTGCTGGAGATCTAGAACGAAGGTTTCTCTTCTCTAGCCATTGATCCGACGATCATCTTTGTTGTTCTCTTATTTTAATCAATTTAAAATAATTTTAATAAAATTTAAATTTTGAAAAATTAAAAACATTATTTTATTATGATAATATTTTATATAATAAATAAATAATTTTGTATTATAATAACTACACTTTATATTATAATAGTTAATAAAAGATATTTTTGGATACAAAGCATTTGATAACGCGTTGTTTTAACATTTTTGTTGGAAAAAAATATCTTTTGACAATTTAACGCCCTTTTGTTTTACTTTTAAATTATTTTTTTTGAAATTTGATTTAAAGAAACATGTTTTGAAATTTTATTATTAAATATAAGGGTAAATAACTTTAAACTCTTTATTTTCTATCCAATTATATCTTGTCTTTCTATATTTAAAAAATAATATTTAACCTCCTTATTTGTTATTGACTTGTATTTTACCTCTGTATTTCCTATGATGTAGTATTTTGTCTATTGTATTTAAAAAATAATATTTAACTATTTTTTTTATCGAAAGTAAGATGTGATAAAGTAAAAAAAAAGACAATTATACCCTTGTTTTTTTATCATTTTCAATAGACCTCAAGAGGGAAAAAGTATATTGAATTGACTATTAAATCTTTCAGTAAAAATCCTCATAAAATTTATATATGTACGTACTAATATAAACAATAGAAAAGTAGCAACTTTGAAAGAGATAACTATGAGATCGTTGTAATTGATAGGGGGTGAATATCGATAATGTAAATATTTGGAAATACAGATTTAAACGCAGCGGAAAATACACAAATCAAACACGGCTAATGTAGTTTGTTTTACTTGGTTCGAAGTCTGTAACGTCTCCTACTCCAAGGCCAGGTCCTTGACCGTTTTCATTGGGCAATTCTATAGCTCAGAAAATGATGTACAAGTGTAGAAGTATAAGTACAGATTAAATAAAAAAACTTATACCGACAACATTTAAGAAGAGCGAAGCTTTGTCGGAGCGGCGCGTCATCGATCTTGAACGTTGACGGCGCAAAAGGCTTGAGCACGGAAGCTTATCGTAACGTGTATGAATGCTTTAGTTGATGTCTGAAGGCAAAGCGGTGAAGCCCCTTTTATAACTGCTTCTCGAGCGCTTGATAGCTATTGGGCGCCTATCACGTCACCCGAAAAAGCTAAATCCTTATCTGTAGACTCGGGCAGTGTTTATCTGCATTCTTGGGTGCATGGGAATGCTGAGGCACCTGTGAGCTCATGGGCGGCTGGGAGCTGACATGGCGAAGTCGCTAGAAAAACCACTTTTGGGGCATCTGATACCATTCAGGCACCTGGCTTCTCGAGCGCTTCAACCCTTTCATGCCCCTAATGTCGCAACAGCCAATTTCTTTCAGCCTGCAACCAGGGATAGTCCAAGAACGCAATAATATAATAGAAATGCATGAATAACAACCAGAGCTGTTTTGGTTCTAACTTTGGATTTTAAAAATGAAATTCTAAGTCAAACCAAAGCCTACTGTTCCCTCTTCTGGGGAACGTGCCCTCACCTGCTCCTCTCAGGAGAAGTTACTTATTGCCAACCGACTCCTCCGGTTGGACTTTTGCTCGACCTCCGAGACTCTCGCATCTCAAAACATCCGTACCTCGACCCGTCTCTACTTCTATCGGTAGCTCTCGCTCGGCTAAGTCTCCTGCCCGATCTTCTGGATCAGGTCTTTGGTGCTCGGTCCCCGACCAGGTCTTCTTGCCCAATTCCTCGAACCAAGTCTTCGTGCCCAACTCTCGGTCAGGTCTTCGGTGCCTAGCCCTCGGCCAGGACATCATGCCCAGTCCTCGACTAGGACTTCGCATCCCTACAGGTCAAGACTTCGTGCGTAGCTCAACTAGGACTTTCCTGCACACTTAGTAAAATCATCATATCACAATATAAACTTAACTTTGAACTTTTGTCATTATCAAAAGCAGGTTCGATCTAGTGCTTCTGGCACCAATAATCTCCTCCTTTTTTTATTTATGGCAATCAAATTCAAAAGTTAAGTTAAAAAACATGAATAAGAATAAACCACAGTTAAGCATTAGAAAGATAAGACATAACAAGTTTAAAAATTATTTTCATTCTCCCCCTTGATTAGTAATTTTTCCCCTTATTATTTTGGACAGTTCTAATTTTTGAAAAACCTTGGCAAATTGCATAAAGCTCCCCCATGATTTGAAATCCTTCCCTTGAAGCTTTCGAAAACATGCAATTTCGATTTTAAAAGTTTTTCTAATTTTTGAAAAGAATTCTAAGTATAGAAAAATAATTCTAAGTTCAATTTTGAAAAAGATATTTTGAAAAGCTTCTGAATATTCACAAAAAAATCCAAAAAAAAATTAAGTTAAAGAAAAAATACTTTTAAATGTTTCCAAAATAACATTTCTTTGAGAATAGGAAAAATTTTAAGTAAAAATTTAATTTTCAACTTCACTATAACTTCACTTTTCCTATTCTCCCTCTTTGTCACATATAAAAAAAAGTAGATATATATTTTTTAAAAAAAATATATTTTGAAAGTGAATTCTGATTAAGGGAAAAATTGTGAATTAGAGCCCATTAATTTTGTAATTTTTTTTAAAAAAATATCAAGTGTTTAATTTTCAAGAATGCAACTGATATGCAACATGTACTGAATTATGAATTAAGCAAAAATTAATAGTAAAGAACCAAGTAAGCAAAAAGTATTAAGATTTGAACTAAGTGGACATTCCTAGTGAGTCCAAGCATGAAAAAAAAAATTATACAATTAAGAAATTTTAAAAATAATTAAATCATAATTCCTTGGGTCCCTATCTAACTCAGTTTGTTATTTACTATCTGTTATAAAATAGCAGCTTTCACTTGGAAATAGTTTGATCAAGTTAGACTTTCTAAGCTTAATTATTTAACTTAATTGTTGTTCAACTGTATTAATTGTCCTAACTGCTCTTGATGCACTAACATAAAGTATCTTGAGACAAGGCATAGACCTAAGTATCTCAACTCGGTCTAGGTTAGCAATCAAAGTGTCCTAATGTGCTTGTGAGATGCTGACTTCTAAATCTATAGGAACATGCAATCTAGGGTTAAGTCCTAAGCTAAATCCATCATGAAGAAAGACTCTAGTTTTAAAAGGGGTAATTTTTGAAAAACTAAGTCGGAAAATGAAATTTTAAAAGAATATAAATTTTTGAAAAGCAGTTAATAGTTTTTAAAATGGTTTTAAAAAGAAATGATAGAAATCCAAATATATATATAAATGAAAGTTAATCCTATTCTACTGAGCACATTCTTGGCTGCCTTCTTAGTGAGCTAAACTCAGATTCAGGTAGGGTTTGGTAAAAATATTAGCTAGATTAGATTTTGAATCAATATATGTAAGTACGATTTCACCCCTGGCTACATGATCCCTAACAAAGTGATGTTTAACTTCAATATATTTAGTTCTAAAATGGTGAATAGGATTTTTTGTAAGATTAATTGAACTAATATTATCAATATATACTTTAGTGTTGGTGTAGGTCAAATGGAAGTCCTTAAGGGTATGCATTATCCATAATAATTGAGCTACACATTCTCCTAGGGCTATATATTCAGCCATAGTTGTGGATAATGCAACACAATGTTACTTTCTACTGCACCAACTAACTATGTTATGACCTAACATTTGACAACTTACACTAGTACTTTTTTCTATCTAGCTTGCACCCTACATAATCTGAGTCAGAGTAGCCTAATAGGTCAAAATTTGAAATTCTAGGATACAAATTCCTACATTTAGGGTGCCTTTAATGTACCTAAAGATTATCTTGACAACACTTAGGTGAGCATCCTTAGCACAGGTTTGGTACCTAGCACAAATACCTAATGCAAATAAGATATCAAGTCTACTAGCAGTTAAGTAATGTAGGCTACCTATAGCACTTCTAAAATGCTTCAAATCCACTAGTTTTTCTTCTGGGTCACTATTTATTTTAATGTTTATTGCCATAGGGGTATTTATGACTTTGGAGATTCCATTCTGAATTTTTTAATTAGTTCTTTTGCATATTTAAATTGATGAATATAATTTCCATCTTTAGTTTATTTAATTTGAAGTCCTAAGAAAAAGGTTAGTTCACCACAAGGCTCATTTCAAATTCATTCTCCATTACTTTTATAAATTCTTTTAAGAAATTTGTATTGGTTGAGCCAAAAATTATATCATCTACATATATTTGGGCAATGAAGATGTCATTTTCTAAGGATTTAACAAATAGGGTTGGGTCAATTTGACCTTTGTTAAATTCCTTAGAAACTAAGTAATTGGATAGTTTTTCATACTAGGCTCTAGGTGCTTGTTTAAGTCCATACAGGGGCTTTTTAAATCTAAACACATAATTGGGATGATTTAAGTGCTCAAACCCTGGAGGTTGACTTACATAAACTTCCTCTTTAATAAATCCATTTAAAATGTTGATTTAACATCCATTTGATATAATTTAAATCCCTTATGAGTTGTATAAGCTAGAAGCATCCTAATTGACTCTAGTCTGGCTACATGTGCATAGGTTTCATCATAATCCAATCCTTCAATTTGACTAAATCCTTTAGCCATTAAGCGGGCTTTATTTCATACTATTTCTCCTTTGTCATCCAGCTTATTCCTGAAAATCCACTTAGTATCTATCACAGTCTTACCTTCTGGTTTTGCTACTATGTCCCAGACTTGGTTTCTTTCAAATCGAGCTAATTCCTTCTGCATAGCTATAATTCAGACTAGATCAGGTAATGCTTCTTCTATTGTCTTGGGTTCAATCTTAGAAATCAGAGCAACTTAACTTAGGTTTCTATAGGATGACCGTATTCTAAAACCTAAGGTTGGGTCACCTAAGATTTGATCAGTTGGATGATTTAACCTAGTCCTAGAAGATGGTTCAGGTTGTTCAGGTTCAGGTTCAGGTTCAGGTTCAGGTTCAGTTGTTAGAGTTGGTTCAATTACTGGTTCAACTAGTTGAGATGGTTCAATTACTAGTTTAATTATCTGAGTTGGTTCAATTACTGGTTCATATTCTTCTAAATCTTGATCTGAAGTATTTAGGCTTGGTTGAACATTTGGTGAATTGATTGGGATAGGCAAATTAGTTGATGTTTTTACAATTTCTTCATCAAATATTACATTTGTGGTTTCTTCAATTTTAATGGTATATTTATTATAGACCCTATATGTCCTACTTATGGTTGAGTATCCTACAAAGATTCCTAGGGTTGATTTCGATTGAAATTTTCCTAAGTAATCTTTAGTATTTAAGATATATACTTTACACCCAAAACCCTTTAGATAATATAAGTTAGGTATTCTATAGTAATAGATTTCATAAGGTGTTTTATTGTGACTTTTGTTAATTAGAACTCTATTTTGAATGTAACAAGCTGTGTTTATCGCCTCTGCCTAAAATTGATTTGATAAATTATATTCATTGAGCATGGTCCTAGCAGCTTCTTGAAGGGTTCTATTTTTCCTTTCAATTATCCCATTTTATTGGGGGGTTCTAAGGTAGAAAAATTCATGTACATATCTATTAATTTTATAGAATTCATTAAATTTTTGGTTTTCAAATTCTCCCCTATGGTCACTTCTAATTCTTTAGATTTTTTTATCTTTTTTATTTTCAAGTATTTTACATAAATTTTTAAATGTTTCAAACGTTTCATCATTGATTTTCAAAAAATTAACCCAGGTAAATCTAGAATAATCATCGATAATTACAAAGAAGTATTGATTTCCACTTAGTGACTTGGTTCCATGAGAATCAAATAGGCCTAGGTGTAGGAGCTCATGTGTAGCTTGAGTTAAGTCTGACTGGATAGGTTTGTGGGTTGATTTTGTTTGTTTTCCTTGTTGACATGGGTTACAAATTGAATTTTCAAAGTTTCTAAGTTTAGGGATACCCTTAACTAGTCTATTTTGGCTTAGTTTTGAAATAAATTTCGTGTGAGTGTGACCTAGTCTTTTATGTCATAAATTGGTTTCTTCTAGTTGGGTTAGAAAATATTTAGGTGTGAATGGTAGATTAATAGTATAAACATTACTTTTCTTAATTCCTTTAAGGGTTATTTTTGGGACTTGTAAGCTCCTAATAAGGTAGTCTGAGTTAGTGAAGGTAACTACATATCTAATATCACATAGTTGACTAATGCTAAGTAAGATAAACTTAAAATTATCAACCAATAGCACCTTCTTAATAATGAAATTAGAGTTTGGTTCAATATTACCTGAACCAATTACCTTAAGTGTGACATTGTTGCCAAATGTCACTGAACCTAAATTCTTGTACTTGATTTTGGTGAACTTCAATTTATCTCTAGTCATATGTCTAGAGTATCCACTATCCAACATTCACTAACCAAATCTTTATGTTCCTACACATAAAGCACCCTGATTTAGATCCATTTATGTTGATGTATAAGGATAAATTAATTGAGTTTCACTGCCTAGCCAATTTGAGTTATCAGTCAAGTTACTCCTATGGGTGTTTCTGTGAGACAGGTTTTTAGTTTTATTAGTTAGGTTGAAAAAGACTAAGTTGGATTAATTATGAAAAGATTGTTTAATGTTAAATTAATTTTGAAAAGAAAATATTAAGTTAGATTTTGAAAATTATTAAGTTTAATTTTGAAAATTATCAAGTTGAATTTTAAAAATTATTAAGTTGAATTATGTAGCAAATTAAGTTTCATAACTTAATGATGAAATTGATTCAATTTGTAAGGTTGGTTGGGATGGACTAAACTTTTACGTCCTAAGCATCTCACCCATTTCTAAGTGATAAAATCGAGAATTCTTATCTGTTTTGTGAGATGCATTAATTTTATCTTTTAAATTTAGGATAAAAACTATGATTTGATTTAACCATGTGTTAGATTCAAGTTTAACAATTAGTAAATTGAAAATAGATTTCAATAATCGACTTCCAGGTCTTTGTGAGGCACAGGGACTTCTTGGTTATCGGAGCAACGACCCCTTCCTAGACAAAGTCTTTTAAAGAAATTTTATTTTCATGTTACTCTTTGAGAAACTAGTCGAGGATGTGGTGAGGTAGCTTCGGCTAGTTCCACCGGACTAAAAAGACCAAATAGGATACACCTCACCCTACTTGACTCTTTAGACAGGTTTCCCTAACGTACTATCATCTCACCCCAACCTAATACTAGGTTTAGAAAGTGTCAATCAAGTAAAATCCTTAACTAACCATTTCTAACCTAAGCATGGCATTTTTGTAGAAAGTAAATAAATAAACATGAAACAAAAATTAAGTGAAACATGCAAAAGATTATCTAATTATATATATAGTTTTTCTATTAGCTCCCCCTGGACTGAAACCTCAATATTGAATATCTAGGATGTGAATTTTATTCTTAGGGATCCAATACTGATTTGGTTCAGCTTGATTAGTCAAGCTTTACATTGGGACCCATGCTTGGACTTGGGTTCTAGTTTGGTTGAAAACAGAATAGTAGGATCTGTAATGTGAGTTGGTTCGGTAATCAAGTCCAGATCGGTTTAGAACGGATTTCTGTTTTCCAAGAATCAAGTCAAGATTCATGGAACCCGAAGTAAATTATTCCAGCGCAACTCGAAGTTCCTTCACTTGAGTTTTCAAGGATCTTAAGTTGAGGTTCCTTCCTGAACTGGCTCAGTCAAGGATCTTGAGTTGGCCTCCTCCTTTAGGACTTTGACTTTCTGTCGGAGGGATTTAACCCAAACGTTGGCTTTGGCCAACTTGTGAGACAAATAAGAAATTAAGTCATATAGTTGGGATTCAGGATAACCTCTTTCCGTGATTTATCCTTCTTCTGATATTGATAGTTTCCGGGTTTCTCCGCTTTCTTTCGGTTTCGACTCTGACTCAGTGTCGAGTTCTTCCGAGGTCATTAGTGTGAGGAGGTTGGATTGTGGAGCTTCTTCTTCATCTTTCGAAGATGACTCGTCCCATATGGTTTGGAGTGCTTTCTTCCTCCAAGTCTTCTTGGCCTCCTTCAAGTTGGGACACTCTGATTTGTAGTGACCCTTCTTGTTGCACCCATAACAGGTGACTTCGATCTTCCCCATCTGACTGGTACTTGGTTCAGCTGGATCATCCTTTTGCTAAACCACCTTCTTCTTCTTCTTTTGACCCTTGATCATTTTGTAATAGTTTCAGGCCATTCTTACTAACTCGGGATGATTGATTCCATCGTCGTTAGATTCTGAGTCGGAATCGGACTCGAGAATAGGTTGAGGCTTCTTCTTCTTATGTTTTCCTGAGACTTTACCTGCAAAAAGAGCTATACCTTTCTCGACCTGTATAGCGTTAGTCTGTTCATGCAATTCTAACTCAGAAAATAATTCATCTAGTTTAATTTTAGATAAATTCCTCGAAACCTTGTATGCATCTACCATAGATGCCCACAAAGAATTTCGGGGGAACAAGTTTAGTGCATACCTGATTAAGTCACGGTTCTCTACCTTGTGACCTATGGTGTGTAGTCCATTCATCAGTTCTTGAATACGAGCATGAAGTTGTGCAGCTGTTTTGCCATCTTGCATCTTGATATTATAAAGTTTGTTGAGAAGAAGGTTGCGCTTGTTGATCTTCGTATCCGATGTTCCTTCGTGCAGCTTGATGAGTTTGTTCCATAATTCCTTTGCACTGCTAAATGGGCCGACGCGGTTGAGTTCTTCTTTCATTAAGCCACACAGAAGGGTCTGTGTAGCTTTGGCGTCTACTTCAATTTTCTTCTTGAGTGGGGCACCGCACTCTGAGTATTCCAGAATTTCACCTTGTGAATTCTTCGGGATTTCCAGTCTAGCCTGGATAATAATCCACATTTCAACCTGAATTTTCAGGTAGACCTCCATTCTGCTCTTCCAATAGGAGAAGTCTTCTCCTGAGAAGAGAGGTGGTTGTACAATGTTGTAACCTTCTTGCATGGCTATGGAAAATCCTGAAAAGGGACAGAAACAAAAAACTAGTTCCAAGACTTGGTCTTGGATTAGTAGAGTGGTATAGAAAAAAAAAGAAAAGTAAACCTTGAGTGGTATTGCACCAACTTCGAGAAACAATAAAATCTTACGAACGAAAAATAATTAACAAAATATCATAAAAAGGTAATAATACCTTTTCTGAAAGAAAATAATGATGAAATCTAAAAAAAATGCTCACTTGGTTGTTTCATCAAGATTGAGTCACCCGCTCTAATACCACTTATGGGATTGTTGTAATCGATAGAGGGGGTGAATATCAATAACGTAATTTTTTGGAAATACAAATTTAAACGTAGTGGAAAATACACAAATCAATCACAGCTAACGCAGTTTGTTTTATTTGGTTCAGAGTCTGTAACGGCTCTTATTCCAAGGCCCACGGTCCTTGACCATTTTCGTTGGGCAATTCTATAGCTTGAAAAATGATGTACAAGTGTAGAAGTGTAAGTACAGAATTAAATAAAAAAATCTTATATCGACGACACTTAAGAAGAGCGCTAGCGAAGCTTTGTCGGAGTGGCGTGTTGTCGATCTTGAACATTATCGGCGCAAAAAGCTTGAGCATGGAAGCTTATCATAGCGTGTTTGAATGCTTAAGTTGATGTCTGAATGCAAAGGGGTGAAGCCCCTTTTATAGCTGCTTCTTGGGCGCCTGATAGCTATTGGGGCGCCTACCACATCACTCGAAAAAGCCTTATCCTTATTCGTAGACTCGGCTAGTGTTTATCTGCATTCCTGGGTGCCTGGGACTACTGAGGCGCCTGTGAGCTCACGAGCACCTGGGAGCTGATGTGGTAAAGCCGCTGGAAGAACCCCTTCTAGGGCACTTGATACCATTCAGGCGCCTGAACCCTTTCAGGCGCCTGATGTCGCAGCAGCCAACTTCTTTCAGCCTGCAACTAGGGTTAGTCCAAGAACACAATAATATAATAGCTATATATGAATAACAGCCAAAGCTATCTTGGTTCTGACTTTGGATTTCAAAATAAAATCCTAGTCGAACCGAGCCTACTGTTCCCTCTTCCGAAGAATGCGTCCTCACCTACTCCTCTCAAGAGAAGTTACGTTTTGCCAATCGGCTCCTCCGGTTGGACTTTTTCTCGGCCTCCGAGACTCCCGCATCTCAAGACGTCCGTACCTCGACCCGTCTCTACTTTTGTCCGCACTCCTCACTATGTTAAGTCTCCTGCCTGATCTTCTGGATCAGGTCTTCGGTGCCCAGTCCTTGACCCGGTCTTCTTGCACAATTCATCGAACTAGGTCTTCGTGCCGAACCCTCGGTCAGGTCTTCGATGCCCAACCCTTGGCCAAGACTTCGTGCCCAGTCCTCGACCAAGACTTCGTGCTCAACCCTGTAGGTCAAGACTTCATGCCTAGCTCAACTAGGACATTCCTGCACACTTAGTAAAATCATCATATCAAAATATAAACTTAACTTTGTGAACCTTTTACCATTATCAAAATCAGGTTCGATCTGGTGCTTCTGGCACCAACAATAACTAGCCAAAAACTCATTCCACCACTCTCCCAAACTAAAAAAGAGCCAAAATTCTAAATTGATGAATCAAAATCAAATATAGATGGAACAAAGTTCATCATTGAAAATCTCCTCCTCATCATTAAATATGACCTATAGTAATGTAGGAGTGAAATGTTGGTGTAACAAAATTACACCAATACGCACATCAAAGTATTTCAAAATCTAGGAAAATAGTTTATTTACTATCGTGACTACAAGGTTGTGCTCAAACATCTTAATATATTATATAAATCTAAAATTACTAACATCAAATAATATTAACTATTATTTGTATGCAAAAAATGGTGGATATAGGTTCTTCCGGTGCATGAAGAAAAATGATGGATCTAAGTTATTGAGCTTCATCTATTTCATCCATCTACCAGAAGAAATCATATCCATCATTTTTCTACATGCAAATAGTAGTCGACATCAATTACATGATAGTGATTTTGGATTTATGTGATATATTATGATGTTTAAGCACTAATCTTATAGTCAAAAACTGTCGGGTCGAGGTGGATAGGCAAGAGGGGGGTGAATTGTCGCCGTAAAATAAAACCAAATCTTTTATGCAGTCTCACAATGAATTCAGATTAGCTACAATAATTAGTTAAAACAAACATAAACAAATTAAACTACTAAAAGGCTAAGACATAGAAATTTACTTGGTTACAACCTAGGTGGTTGCTAATCTAAGATGACTGAAGCTCACTACCAAAATCTCCTTTTGGCAGAGAAACCTTTTATAGACTTTAAAGCACAAGACGAAGAAAACAAAGAAATGAATTGTATGCAGTTGATGGATGAATTAAAACAGAGCTCTTGGGGCCTATTTTTGCCCCGGACAAACTTATCCATTTGTTGACGTGGCAGTACTGGGTGCCCGAGTGCTTCAGGGTGCCTGATGATAGTGCCGGAGCATCAAAGTCAAACCTGTGTTTCGATAATGGCAAAGGGTCAGAAGTTAAGTTGTGTTGTGATCTAACAAGGTTAATCAAGTATGCAGGAAAAGACCTAGGTACGCTAGGCACTAAGTCTTGGTGAGTAAAGCTGGGCACTAAGTTTTGGCCAAAGGCTGGGCACCGAAGACCTGGTGAGTAAAGCTGGGCACTAAGTCCTGGCCGAGGGTTGGGCACCGAAGACCTGGTGAGTAAAGCTGGGCACTAAGACCTGATCCGGGGGATTGGACAAAAGTCCAACCGGAGGAGCCGGTTGGCAAACAGGTAAACTCTCCCGAGAGGAGTAGGTGAGGGCGCGTTCCCTGTAGGAGGGAACATTAGGCGTCAGTTCGACCTAGGGTTCCATTTGGGAAGCCCAAAGTCAGAACCAAGACAGCTCAGGTTGTAAATCATGGTATAATCTATATCATTTATATGCTTGTTGTGTTCTGGAACTAATCCTGGTTGTAGGAACGAAGGGATAAAGGTTTATGCACTCAGGTGCCTCAATGGAGTGAGGCGCCCTTACGAGCTAGGCACCTGTGTTGAGACAGGTGCCCCAGTGAAAGGGTATTCCAAGCACTCCAAGCAAGCTGTCACGCAAGCCTTGAATCAGTCATTGAGGCGCTTGTGTTAACACAGGCCCCCCAGTTAGCACAGGCGCCCTGGTGAAGGGGATAAGCGCTGGCCAAGTTTGCGGATTGAGGTTCGCGCAGAGAAGGCCACGTGTCAGGCGCCCTCTTCAACACAGGCGCCCCAGCTACGACTATAAAAGGGGGTTCACCCCCTTGGCTTCAACACCAATTGCTTACAACAATTTCCAACGCATTCTTCGACGCGCTTTGCTCCAAAACACCCCATGCTCAAGATTCAAGCACCAACGACGACCCACGGCTACGACAATCCGATCTTCCGGTCGTCAGTATAAGTTAGTTTAAATTGTTGTAATCTTTTATTCTATATTCGAACTTCTACTTGTAATTAATTGACGAAATATAGAATTGCCCGTCGTAAACGGTCATGGACCGTGGGCCTTGGAGTAGGAGTCGACCGCGACTCCGAACCAAGTAAAAATAAACGTGTTAACGTTGGTTTTTCTTTTCACACCTGACACATGGCTTGGATGTTATCTGTTACGCAACGGTCGCAAATGGTAGATTGGCTGATAAGTATGGACTATCGGGTGCCTGTATGCACAGGGGCGCCCGAGAAGCCTTTGGTCAGTAGCTTGCTTGTAACGCCCGCTTTTTTTTTCCATAAGCGGCGTTACGTTAACATGCTTAGGGCATGTAGACATCATAAGGCAGCGGAATAACTTTAACTTATACATGCCCTGTTACCATTCTACTTAATGACATGGGAACCTTAGCATATTAACCTTGAACTTAAGCATCATATCATGTCATACATAACATCATATCATAAGGTTCCATAAGTCATCATTCGAACATATAAGTAACCAAGGTGAAGTTCTAGCATAAACCGTAAACATATAGTTTCCTGGGCCAAGTCACTACTACACACATGCGTTCTTGCCCTCCTGCTGCTTCCATCATTGTCCCCTTGAATGATCTGCGGTATAAGGAAATAAGACTATAAGCACACAAGCTTAGTAAGACTCTTTCCTACTCACAAAAATCATTCACATCTCATAGTGAGCACATGAAACATTAACATACTTGGTACTCTACTTAGAACATAACATCTTAAATCACTTATTGCATACATAGCATGGCATGAACATAAACATAGTAAACATTCTAAGCATAGCATGATACATGGCATAAACATAAACATAGTGAACCTTCTAAGCATGGCATAATACTTGGCATGAACATAAACATGGTGAACATTCTAAGCATGACATGATACATGGAATAAACATAAACATAGTGAACATTCTTCCTATCATAACATATGAACAACTTCTTAACATTATCATGGCATAGATCATTTATTCTCATGCATACTTCTTAACATGAAACGTAGCATAAAAATCTTATCAACATAGCATAATGCATAACATGAATGGATGCATGAGTGGAATGCTTATACATAAGGGATGCTTAACTTTTAAAACATACTTTTAAATGCTTAACATAATCATCATAACATCATTTGGGGTCCCCGGCTTGTACCACATACATACATCATAGCGCGCATCCCTAGCATGTCCGAGGTCGCGAGCCCCGACTTACTAGGGTAAGGACAGCATAGTCGATAGTCCCCGAACCGAGGCGTTCTTAAGGTGCCCATCCATGTTGCACAGCTCCGGTAGTGCCAGAACCGTGGACAGCTTCGGTAGTCCAAAACCGGGGTGTTCTTAAGGTGCCCATCCCTTGGACCCATACTTCGGTCCGGTACAAGCCCATACATAAAGTAAAATACTTTTCATGCTTCATCATTCATAAGACATTCATAGCATAATTATGTTACATAAAGCATGACTTAACACATGCTTGTCCTTTCATTGTTCATTCTTATTGTATAACATCATGATGCCTGGAAGGCATGAGCATTATCTTCATTCATAACATGGTATGCATCTTCTTTCATAAGCATGACATGCATTTTTATTCATACAACATGGCATGCATCATTCTTATCATGAACATAAACATTACATACTTATCATGGCATCGTTCTTATCATGAACCTAACATAACATACCTATCATAGCATCATTCCTATCGTGAACATAACCCTATCATACTTATCATGACATCATTCATATCATGAACATAAACCTATCATACTTATCATGACATCATTCATATCATGAACATACACAATAACTTAGCATGGTTCCTAACATGACATGAGCATATAACTTAGTAGGGTTCTCTACATCACATAAGCATACATAGGTAGGATTTCCATAACATTCTACCTACCATTCACATCCATGGCCTAAAACATAAACATTCATGGTAACCCTATTAAACATGGCATCCAATCATAAACATAAACATAAAAGCATAAAACATGATGCTTAAACATTAGGGTTATGGTTAACATAATTTCTACCACATGCTTGATCCTATACATATAAATACTTTATGGTAAACATGAACCATCATTCTTTGAACCCTAACTCCACCCCAAACCCTAAATCCAAGGCTTGACCGAAACTTCAAGGTGGAGTTCCATCAATTCCATAAACATGTAATATAGCATAAGGTAAAGGGACAACCATACATCATTTATGAGACCATAGGAAGTCATTGGGCTCATGATTAGGGTTAACCCTAACCTTTAGGCCACTTCCCTAGGGCTAGCCGAAACTTATAAGGCCATGGGGAGTATGGAAAAATTCCATTAAAATCCCCAATAACTCATAAACACTAATCACATCTTACCATAGAGCCATTGGAGCCCTTACTTGAAATAAATCTTAACTTTTACCCTATTAACCCTTCTTGGCCGAAACTTGTAGAGTCCCTAGGCCATGTGAAAATTCACATAATCACCTTCCATCACCCTTATATCATGGCAACACATAAAACATAAGCTTGAAGTTAAAGACTCAACCCTAACCCTTGGGTCCTTGGGGTTGACCGAAACATATAGGGCCTCTAGGGTACCCCAAAAATTCTCAAAAATTGTATTTAACATCTAAACATCATGAGAAAACATTAAACAACATTTTGGAGATTTTTAGCATCATTAAGGACCCTTAAA
This sequence comes from Boesenbergia rotunda, assembly GCA_024364735.1. NCBI lineage: Eukaryota > Viridiplantae > Streptophyta > Magnoliopsida > Zingiberales > Zingiberaceae > Boesenbergia > Boesenbergia rotunda. The sequence continues at coordinate 309,043 of JAGFNQ010002091.1, read as the reverse complement.
TATTGTGTCCGAAACCCTAGGGTATCCTAGGGTGCTTGCTTTGCTTCTTTCATGTTGGCCGAAACCCTAGGGTATCCTAGGTACTCCAAAAATTCCCAAAAATTATACTTAACCTCTAAACATCATAAGGGAACATTAAATAGCATTATACAGATTTTTAGCATAATTATAGATCTTAAAATCATGGTGGCCGAAACCCTTAAGCATAAGGTTCTTGGTTTTCTTTCCTTTCAACATCAAATCCAAAAACCAACCACTATATCATACTAAAAATTATGAAAATCATAGGAAACTATTATACCATAGGTGAGGGAGTCTTACCTTGGGATTTCTTGATTTTTAGACCTTAAAAGAAAAAGAACTTGTAGAGCTCTTGACCCTTGATCCCTCCTAGCCCTTGTACTCTTGTGAAGACCTTAGATCTAGGAGATGAAGCCTTGGTGGAAGCTTTTCCAAGGGAAAACCCTTCCTTGGGTGTTCGTCTAGGATGAGGGGAGGAAGAGTTTCAAAAATGCAATTCAAGGAAGAGAGAAAGAAACTCCCAAACCCCCCTATTTATCACCCATTAAAGAGGTAAATGAAGAGTCTCTTCATGACCCTTCATTTTCTTCTTAATCTTAACCTATATCCACTTCATTTCCTCAAAGAAATCCCTTGCTAGGTGAGTTGGTTAAGGCTTACATGGTTGTACTAGAGGTCCAAGGTTCAATCCTTGGCTCATGCACCTTTATTTTTATTTTATTTTTATTTCATTTATTTTATTATTTTTATTTTTCCTAAATTCCGAAAATCCCTCTAAAATCACCCATAATTATGCTAATATTCCTAAATAAAATTCTTTTATATTTATATTAATTTTACCTAATTAATACCCATTTTTGGAGCCCATTTAAAGCTCATTAGTACCTAATTTCTCCATTAAAATAGGAAAAGTTAGGCTAAGACTTACCCATAATCAAGCTAATATGCCTAATTAAATCCTATTTATATTTATACTAATTATTACCTAAAATCCACCTATAATCATGGTACTAAAAAGCCCACATAAGGCCCATTAGTACTTAGTTTTCTCAATTTAAATGGGAAAACATGAATTTTCTAGGCCAAAGTTCGTATTAATACCTCTAGGTCCTTCGGAAAATTATCTCGACATGCTCAATATTTTCAGAAAATATTAAGAGAATTTTCCAGGTCATTACATTGCTGACCAAATTCTAGCGGGTCTTCTTTGGATTATTTTTGGCCAACCAGAGTTAGGCTCACCCGAACTTGACTCCAACCTTTTGCCCCTCGAGCATTCTTCCTTCCGGCTTCTCATCCCTCGGACGTTATGCAAGCCCTTCTCGCTCCACCGGTGTATTCTTCCGCAGCTTCCATGTCCCTCAGATGCACTGAGCTCATTGGCTCACTTCCCCGTGCAATCCTTCTCATCCACTTCATTTTCTGCTCGACTTCCTCTGCTCCTATGTTCTTGCACACTTAGACAGAGGGATCAAAACCAATATGACCTAACTCAACTTTGTTGATCGTGAGGGAGGAAACATACCTCACTTACCGGGTCACTTTCAAAAAGTGGGACTCCCCCTTCGTCGCTACTTTCTTCTGGCGTAGCTCCCCCTTTTTTCAGTGCTTTCCTCTTGATGATTTGTCATCACCACAAGTTCAGCGTATTCTTCGGCTTCCGATGCATCAGACGTGGTTTCATCCCAGGTGTCTTTCAATGCCTTCTTCTTCTTTGGTTGGTTCTTAAGTTTGGGATACTGGTCTTTTAGATGACCCTTCCCATTATAGTTATAACATTGGACTGTACGCTTCTTCGGAGATTGTCTTTTACCCTGAAACTTAGAAAATTTATTAGTCCTTTAAAAAAAACTTTAAAGGTTTTTTACCATCTCCGCTATGTTTTCATCATCCGTTGATGACTCCTCCTCAATCTGGTTTCTGCTCGCGTTCAGAGCGACATTGTCCATTTTTCTATTCTTCCCTACATACCGAGATTCGTGAAGCTCTAAAATCGAAAATAGTTGTTCTGGAGTACTTATCTCAAGATCTTTTGAAATAAAATATACGTCGATTACTAAGGTCTAATCTGGGGTTCTCGGTAAAGCATTTAGTGTGTACCATTGAGCGTCACGACTTGATACCTTTTCTCTGAGATTCTCCAGGCTTGTGATTAGTTGATTTACCTTGGTGTGCAGTTGAGTAACTAACTGTCCGTCTTCCATTCGGAGGTTGGTAAGCTGGCTTTGTAGGATATCTCGTCGTGTCAGTTTTGCCTCCGAGGTGCCTTCGTGCAATTCCAGGAACTTTCCCAAAGTTCCTTCACTGAGTCGTACTTAATTTGATTGACATCATGTTCAGGGAGGGCAGTCAATAGATAGAATTTCGCCTTTCCGTTTGCTATCGCATCTACTTGCTCCTTTTTGTTTCAGGAGTTAGGTTCCTTAATTTTTCCTTCGATATTTTTCGGAGCTGAAAAATTATTTTTCATTGTTAGTAATAATTCATAATCAGTACTAAAAAATATCTTCATTTTTCTTTTCTATGCTGTAAGCTCCCCCTCAAACTTCAACGGGTAGATCACTGGTCCAACCATTCTTTAGAATTTGCTGCAGTTGGCGGTTAGTCCTTCTGTGGCGTCTTGGCTCTAATACCACTTTTCGAGGTGGATCGACAAGAGGGGGTGAATTGCCGCTGTAAAATAAAACTAAATCTTTTGTGCGGTCTCACAAAGAATTCGGATTAGTTACAATAATTAATTAAAACAAACATAAATAAATTAAACTAGTAAAAGGCTAAGACACAAAAATTTACTTGGTTGCAACCTAGGTGGTTGCTAATCCAAGATGACTGAAGCTCATTGTCAAATCTCCTTCTGGCAGAGAAGCCTTTTATAGACTTTGAATCACAAGACAGAAGAAAACTAAGAAATGAATTCTATGCAGTTCATGGATGAATTGAAACAGAGTTCTACGGGTCTATTTATAGTCCCGGGCAAACTTATCCGTTTGCTAACGTGGCAGTACTGGGGAGCCCGAGTGCTCCAGGGCACCTGACACATGGTCTGGATGTTATCCGTTACGCAATGGTAAAAAATGGTAGATTGGCTGATAAGTATGAACTATCGGGCGCCTGTATGCACAGGGGCACCTAAGTGCTCAGGCGTCCGAGTGCTCAGGCGCCCGAGATCCCGGGCGCTTGTATCCATACGGGCGCCCTAGAAGCCTTTGGTCAGCAGCTTGCTGACCAAATTTTAGCGGGTCTTCTTTGGGTGATTTCTGGCCAATCGAAGTTAGGCTCACCCGAACCCAACTCTGGGTTTTCGCCTCTCGAGTGTGCTTCCTTTCGGCTTCTTGCCCCTCGGACATTGCGCACGTCCTTCTCGCTCCACCGGTATACTCTTCTGCAACTTCCGCGTCCCTCGGATGCACCGAGCCCATTAGCTCACTTCCTTGTGCAATCCTTCTCATCTACTGCGTCTTACGCTCGACTTCCTCCGAACTTAGATAGAGGCATCAAAACCAACAGGCCCTAACTTAACTTGGTTGATTACATCAAAACTAATCAGGGCACCAACAAAAACAACATATATACTTTCTTCCTGGATTTTGTAATGTCTTTGATATGCGTATTGGTATAATTTTGTCACACCAACACTTCACTCATACTTCATTGTATTCTACATTTGATAATGAGGAAGTGATTTTTAATGATGAACTTTATTCTATCTTCATTGATTTTGGTTCATTAATTTAGAATTCTAGCTTTTTTTGTTTGGTGAGGATGGTGGAATGAGTTTTTAGTTAGTTATTTCTTTCAGAGTTGCCCCATTTCTATTATTTATGCTAGTGCATATATAAATTTTGTAAGAGTTTTACCGAATGATATAATGGGCGATTGAATATGTGTTTTCCCCACTTGTGGTCTATCGAAAATGATAAAAAAAAAAAAGATAAGGGCACAATTTGTTAGGACCTTTCCATTAAGCTAGAGGGGGTGAATAGCTTCTTTTCGATCTTGTCTTCCTACAAATGTTAGTGCACATGCGGAATAACAAAAACTAAAACTAACAAACAAGAACGACACACCGATTTACGTGGTTCGGAGATGAAACTCCTACTCCACGGCTGTCCATAAGGTGGACGATCCCGATCTTTCGGTGGATAATTCCCCGGAGCGCCTCCGGCTAGCTCTTGTCGCTCCTTGTGGGTGGAGAAACCTCGCCACAACACTTCGACAACTCCTGAGCACGTACAGGCTACTAACAGGCTCTTACCAAGCTTGTTTCGCCAAGAAGAAACTGCTATAAATGAGCCCTCTTAAATAGAGCTTGAAGTTGATATGATCGTTACCAGTCGATTGGTCCAGCACCAGTCGACTGGTCCTCTTGAATTCGAATGTCACAGTCCGACATTTCAAATTCTGGTCACCATCAGTCGACTGGTCCTGGACCAGTCGACTGATCTTTCTGTGGACCCTATCAGTTGACTGGTCCATCACCAGTCGACTGGTCCACTCCCTAAGTCTAGGGTTACCCTTCTTGAGTACATTTCTCTCATCACTCAAACCCTCACGACTTAGCCCCGAGTACAATTCCCTCAACACTCGAAACCTCATGACCTGGTTGACTCTTCATCCAGCAGCCTTGATCTGTTGCCTTCAAGTCCTCTTCGACTTTGACTCCCATCCCTCAGATGTGCACACAAGCCCTCGGCTTGCCTCCATGCCATCCTTCACGCATGCCTGGAAGTTTGCTTCCCTCAGCTCATCGTCCCTGCTCCAGCAGCCCCGACCTGTTACCTTCAAGCCCTCTTCGACTTTGGCCCTCATCCCTTAGATGCGCACACAAGCCCTCGTCTTGCCTCCATGTCATCCTTCACGTACTCCTCAAAGTCCGCTTCCCTTGGCTCATCGTCCCTACTTTGTCCATGGTCCCCCGGATGCGCACACAATCCCACGGCTTGCCTCCATGCCACCCTTCACCGTACCCAAAGATGTCCAACTAAGTCTGTGTGTATCCTGCAAATTTGCACACTCACATACACATATTAGATCAACATGAAACCCTAACTTAATCCTATTGGCACACACATCAAAACTCATGATCCTACCGATCATACTTGGGCCGATTGCCCCAACAATCTCCCCCTTTTTGATGTGTAGCAATATGTTTAAGTTAGGGGGTAAAAACAATAATAACAATTGAAAATTAAAGACATAGCACATTAAGAGACATAAACATGCCCTCCCCCTTAACCTATGCCCTCCACATAATTTTAAATTTTTCACAACACCAAATTAAGCTAAACCTAACTTAAAACCATAAGTTCTCCCCCTTTAACACCATCAAAAAGGTTGCCCCAAGCAATCCTAACCCTAGGGTCAATGAGAACACTTTTCCATTTCTGAAAAACCCCCAGAAATCAGAAAATAGAAGAACCAGTCGACTGCCCTTGCATCAGTCGACTGGTCCCTGCAATTTACAAACCCACAGAAAGATCAGTCGACTGCCCTAAGGGCAGTTGACTGATACGCAACAATTGTGAATTTCCAGCTGAAATTCAGAAACCCATAGAAAATTCCACAAAATTCAAAAAATTCTGAAATTTTGCAAGCATATTTCTTAAGTTATATTCTAACTCAGAAAAATATAGTTATATGAAAATACCAAATATGATTGACTTTTTGACTCAAATTCCAATTCATTAAAAATGCTTCATTTTGTATCAACTTTCTATCTGAACTTTGAATCTATGTGTTTGCCAAGCCTATCCTATACCATTTGAACCATAGAATTGTTTTCAAATCTCCTCATTCTTTTCATATAATTTTTCAAGATAAAGCACATGATGAAACCTCTCCCTTTTCATCCCTTATCTCTAGATATACATATATATGAAAATTTCCTTATGCCCATAATAGCAAGATAATAACATTCCATATAAGCAATATCAAGTTATGAATTGAAAACTCATATAAGCAATACCAAAGCATAAATTAAAAGTTTCATAAAAACTCATAAGATGTCACAAGGGTCATAACCCTGAAGTTTTCAAATATTACAATACCAANGAAAAATATAGTTATATGAAAATACCAAATATGATTGACTTTTTGACTCAAATTCCAATTCATTAAAAATGCTTCATTTTGTATCAACTTTCTATCTGAACTTTGAATCTATGTGTTTGCCAAGCCTATCCTATACCATTTGAACCATAGAATTGTTTTCAAATCTCCTCATTCTTTTCATATAATTTTTCAAGATAAAGCACATGATGAAACCTCTCCCTTTTCATCCCTTATCTCTAGATATACATATATATGAAAATTTCCTTATGCCCATAATAGCAAGATAATAACATTCCATATAAGCAATATCAAGTTATGAATTGAAAACTCATATAAGCAATACCAAAGCATAAATTAAAAGTTTCATAAAAACTCATAAGATGTCACAAGGGTCATAACCCTGAAGTTTTCAAATATTACAATACCAAATTAAGTGTTTGTGAGATAAAATATAAAAAAACCAAGCTACACACTCTTAACACTAGCACCACCAAATCAACCTGAACTACATGTCATCGTTTGGAGGAGGAGGAGGAGGGGCATGATACATAAGGTTCCAGTGTTGCATCATCTCGTACATCTCATCCTGTCGCTGCTGGAACCTTTGAAAGTTCTCTGTGAGCCCGTGGACCTCCCCCTGAATATCAACCTGCCATTGCTGAAACGTCTAAAAGTCCTCCTTAAGGCCATGCACCTCTGACTGTAGTAGGGAGAACTGCTCCTGTGTAACCCCAGCAGCAGCAGCAGCAGGTGCAACCTCCTCATCATCATCTGAACTAGAAGAAGTAGGATGTTGTTGCCAGACCATCACCCCTGCTAACTCTCAATCCCAGCCAAAGAGAGCTGTCTAGAGAAGATCTGGTCATAATCCTTGGACAAACTATGCATCTGACCTCTAGTTGTGCTAATGTCTCTAGACTTGAAAAATTCAGTCAAAATGTGGCAGAATGGCATGTAGAGTTTTTTATTGACACCATGTGAAAAATGGACAATGGATGCAAATATATGCAAGGCGATGTCAATATCTAACCTCCTCTCTAATGCATACATCATCACCAAGTGAGGCAGTCGAATCTTCGACCTTCCCTTGGTGACAATCGGTAAGATGCAATCTAAGACAGCTTTATATAATACATTACTGACTGGACTTATGCGCCTAGCTTCAAAGGTGTGTTGTAGAGGAGGTCGTGGTCTTTCAAAATAGTGGCGATGAATCTGATCCAAGGTTACATTAGGAAAGGTGAAGGGCTCGATGAGTTTTGGAAAACACGTAAATGCGTTATTGGAAACCCTACACCCTAAAAATGCTCCTAATATTGCAGATGAAAAGGGGATGGTAACTCCTACTACCATGGACTCATAAGTCCCATCATCAGGACTAATGCATATAAGATTAGCATAAAATTCTTTGTGCATGTCAATGTTGACATAATGCTAACAATAGACTACCTGCTCTAACCCAAAATAGGTGATCATCTCAACAATGTGAGGGGTATTTTCCTAGAAATAGGGCCGGTTAAGATACCTACAGTTCATTTGTTGGATCGTGAAAACCGATAGAGGGGGGGTGAATATCGGAAACTTTCGGATTTGAGTAAGAGTAGGTACGCAGCGGAAATTACAAAAAACAAGACACAGAGACACAGTCGATTTACTTGGTTCGGAGCCTGTGTCGACTCCTACTCCAAGGCCCACGGTCGTTGACCATTTACTTTGGGCAATTCTATATAGGCGCAAAAAGGTTTACAAAATTTAATTACAAATATAAGTGCAGTAAAAAAAACGCTCTTCTTTACCGACGTCCGGAGTAGAGCAACTTTTTCGGAGCAGCGGGACGTCGTCGACTCGAGTTGGAGAGTTTCCGGAGCAAGGCGCGAGAGCAGAAGAGCTTTGAGGCGTCGAGTGAATTGGTGTTCGAAGCGGAGGGCCCTTTATATAGGGCCTAGGGGCACCCGGGATGTCGAGGGCGCCCCCCACGTGGCCTCTGATCCGCAGAGCTCTCGATCGCTTCTGATCCCCTGGATCCGCTTTGACCGGGGCGCCCGGAGCGCTCGGGACGCCTGCATTGACCGGGTCAAAGTTTATCTTCTGGCTTCGAAGGCTTTTGGTTCGAGGTATGCGTATGGGGGAGCCCGGGACGCAGGGGGCGCCCGGGAGCAGCGGGGGCGCCCGGAAGCACGGGGGCGCCCGACGCAGTATGTATTCGAACCACTTTTTGCTTTACCTGTTTTGTATGGCCCTTGGGGGCGCCCGGGACGCTCCGGGCGCCCTACCCAGTCCTTGCCTCTCTCCTTTGAGGCTTTCTGAGCTGCAGACACACGTTCCTTCGGTCCTGCATCCAGGGTTAGTACAAAACACACATATATTAAGTTATTAGATTATACAGCCTTAGCTGTCTTGGTTCTGACTTTGGTCTCCAATATGGAGCCCTAGGTCGAACCGACGCCTACTGTTCCCTCGACGGGGAACGCGTCCTCACCTACTCCTCTCGGGAGAAATTACCTGATGCCAACCGTTCCTCTGGTTGGACTTTTACCTGACGGTCCTTTGTCAGGGCTTGTAAACTGGCAGCCCTTCGCCAGTTGCCTAGCAGTCCTTCGCTAGGGCTTTAGTCCCAGGCTGTCCTTCGCCTGGAGCATAGCAGTCCTTCGCTAGGCCTTGATACTGGCAGTCCTTCGCCAGTGCCTAGCGGTCCTTTGCTAGGGCTTATTTCCTTGGCGTTCCTTTGCCAGTGCCTAGCAGTCCTTCGCTAGGGCTTTTCCTTTACACTAGATTAACTTGTTAGAAAACAAGAAAGACTTAACTTTTGACCTATGTTGCCATTATCAAAACACAGGTTTGACTTAGGTGCATTCTGCACCAACAATCTCCCCCTTTTGGATTTATGGCAACCCTAGTTCAAAAAGTTAAGTTTAAGCAAAACATGAAAAAGTTTTTTGTTCCCTCCCCCTGGAAGGAATCTCCCCCTAGATTTTTCAAAAATTCGTGGGGTTAAAAAAACTTTACTTGTACTTGAAAACTTTTTGAAAATGTTAGCTTATGTAAGAATTTCAGTTTTAATACAGTTTTGAAAAACTTAAGCTTTAGAGTACTTTTAAAAAATTTGACAAGCTTAAGTAAGAAACTTTTGAAAGGCTAAAGTACCTAGCAAAATTTTGAAAGCTTGAGTAAAATTTTGAAGCTAGAGTACTTAGCAAGATTTTGAAAGCTTGAGAAAAAATTTTTGAAGCTAGAGTACTTAGCAAAAAAAAAATTTGAAAGATAAAAATTTTGAGGCTGGAGTACTTAGCAAAATTTTGAAAGATAAAAATTTTGAGGCTGGAGTACTTAGCAAAATTTTGAAAGCTTGAAAAAAAAAATTTGAAGCTAGAGTACTTAGCAAAATTTTGAAAGCTTGAGTAAAAAAATCTTAGCAGCATTTTGAAAGCTTTAAGAAATTTTGAAATTAGAGTACTTAGGCAAAATTTTGAAAGCTTTAGGAACTTTTGAAACTGGAGTACTTAGGAAAAATTTTGAAAGCTTTAAGAACTTTAGTACTTCTTCAAAAAGTTTAAGCTTTTGAATAAAGGATAAGTATATTTTTGAACCTTTTTGAATAAAGGAAAAATTTTTGAAATTTTGAAAAAGTAAAAGTAATTTTTCTCTTTCCTTTCCTATCTCTCCCCCTTTGCCATATATCAAAACAAGATAAATATAGCATGAATAAAGAAAATAAATAAGAATTTGTTGTACTGAACCAATTCATAATTAGATTTACACTAAATCAATCAATTTTCTCTGTAGGGACCTGTCTAGCCCAATTAGCTACTTACTAACTGTTATAAACAGTAGTTTTTGCTAGGGTTAGTCAAGTTAAGTGTTTCTGTTCAAGTTAGATTTTCTAAACTTGACACTTAACTGGATTGATGTTTAAGTTGTATTTAGTGCCCCAATTACTGCAGATGCACTGACTTAAAGCATCTTGAATTAAGGCAAAGACCTAAGCATCTCAACCCTTTCTAGGTTATCAATCAAAAGTACCCTAAGGTGCTTGTGAGATGCTGGCTTCTAAGTCTATTGGTGCATGCAGTTCTAGGGTTAGGGCCTAGGCTAAGTCCATTTTCGAAAAAGCCCTAAATTTTAAAGGGGGTAGTTTTGCAAAAAAAAACTAAGTAAAAAAAATGAAAACTTATTTTGAAATTAAGTAAAATAGTTTTTCAAAATTTATTTTTAGAAAACTGATTTTTGAAATCAAGTAGAGCAGTAAAAAATTTGAGATACTCTATTCTACAGAGCACAATCCTAACTGCAAAAAGAACAAGTACTCATAAACTGGTCAACAGAAAAAGCAGGTAATCAAGGTTCAAATACAGTCAAACAGTCATACCCAAGTCAACCCTACCGAGTAGGGGCAGTCAAATAGGTACAATACTAAGTGAATCTAAGACGAAGGACCGGGATGATCGGAGGAGCCTGGCTGCCAGGATCGAAATAGAGTCATCATCTCATGATACTCTGCCTCTCTGGCCTCCCTCTCGGCTCGAAGGGCGCTCATGTAACTGTTGTAGTAGCCCAGATTCGTCTCCATGTCTTCAGTGTGATTGGCCTCCACTTCCTCTCGGAGGCTCTGAACACGGGTCTCTAGCTGAGTCACTCGATCGTAGAGTGTCGGTGGAGCGGGCTCATCTATGTGCGCTCGGGCTGCTGCTGCTAGATCTCCGACATCGACCTCAACCTCCTCGTCTGAGTCGACTGGTGCTCCGGCCTGCTGTCGTCTCCAACTAACAACCCCGGTGGCCGACACCTCTAGACCCGCTAAGGAAAAGTTCCTAAATCCTATTTCGTCAAAGTCGGTCATAGCGGTAATTTCACCAATGGTAATGTCCCGACCGTGGTGATGAAGAAGGGATGTGATGATGTGGCAATATGGTGTCCGTACTCGTCCCTGGGTCGTGACTCTGGACGCATGCAAAATGGTATGAAACATATGGAGTCCAATGTCTAGGTCAAGGTGGTGGACTAGGGCATAAAGAAGGAAAGCATGAAAGGGTCGCATTGTCCCTAGGTCTCTGGTGGAAAGTGGTAGGATACAGCGGACCAGAACTCTATACAAGGCATAGTTCTGGGCCTGAAGTTCAACAGCTAGGAAGCGTCTGTTTGCGGGGAGGTCTGCCCTAAAGAAATAGGGGTGAATGGTATCTAGGGTAATCTCTGAGTAGGGAGGATCAAATGGGGGGTTCCTAGGAGGATAACAGCAGAATGTGGACTGTGAGGGTCGCAGTCCTAGAAAGCGGTTCAACAGAGTAGGGGTGATGGTCAAAGGAATCCCTTGGACAGTGATGTGAAACATAAGATTATCTTGTCGAATAATATTATGGTAAAATTCTGCGCATAAAGATTCATTAATGGTATGTGTGCAGAAGACAAGATTGTCCAATTGATAGAAGTTGATGATGTTCATGGTGACAGGGCATGATTGGATAAAAAAGTGCCTATTGAGATAGCTCGTTTTAATAGGCTTGTAGATTGTTTGTGCAAACCTATTACATAACTCTAGATTAGGAAATCTAGGGTCGGGACTAGGTTGGGCACCGGGGTTGGCCGGGTTCGATCGGCGTCTTCTAAGTTAAAAGAGTTAAAGAAAGAATAAAGATATTGCATGAATTAAGTTTAAATGCAATAAAAATAAATGATAATCATACCGGACGGCTCGGGGAGTCATGGTTGAAGAAGAGGACTTGCAAGGTCTTCTTGAAGAGTAAGAAGTGGAGAAGAAGATTGATTTTGGTGTGGGGAGTGAAGGAGGTTCGGGTGCCTTTTATAGGCATACTCACGGGGGCGCCCGGGAGCTTCCGGGCGCCCTCGTCAGGGTTACTGCCAAAGGTAGTAACTTTTGGCTGCTGGGGGCGCCCGGGATAGCCCGGGCGCCCTCAGCAGAGGGCTTTGCAGCTTTTACTGCGTTGGATATGATGGGGGCGCCCGTGTGGTTCCGGGCGCCCTGGTCAAGGGCAAGGCAGCTTTTCTATCTCGGGGAACGAAAAAGCTAAGGGGGGGGGGGTGCCCGTGTGGTCCCGTGCCCGGGTTTGTATAGAAAAGGACAAGCTTTATGTCTTGTCATCTTTTGACCATGATTAAATTGGTTTGACCATGGTTTGACTGCTTTGACTGTGGTTTGACCGCTTTGACCATGGTTTAACTGCTTTGACTGTGGTTTGATCGCTTTGACCATGGTTTGACTATATTAATCATGGTTTGACCATGATTTTGACAAATACAAGAATATCTCATCCTATAGGTAAAAGAATTTCCAACTTAGTCTTATTCCTGCTGTCTCACCCAAATCTAGGTTTTTCAATCACGTTAACCTTATAGGTTTTGTGAGACAGGTTTTGATAGTTAAAATTATTTTGAAATTTTTGATTAATTTTGAAAACAATTAAATTTTAAAACCTTAATTAATTTTGAAAACAATTAATTTTAACAAAAATGTTTAAATCTACAAATACCTGAAATTTTGTGTTAGATTCGAATTTGACAAAAAAAATTTTGAATTTGAATTTCAGAAATTGGCTTCCAGGTCTTGGCGAGGCACTAGGCCTTCTTTAGCCGTAGCCTTATGGGATCATCCACCCTTTCCTTGACAAAGCCATTTAATGAAATTTCATTTTCAAAAATTCTTTGAAAAATTCCTGGTCTAACTAGTTTGGGTCTTGGATCGGTAGCTTCGGCTAGTTCCGCCAAATTGGCTTCCCTAACGTACTATCATCTCACCTCCACCCAATACTATGTTGTCAAATTTCAGCTAAGTTTGTTTAGTCCTTAAGCTAGCCTAAGTCTAAGCATGGTATATTGCAGAAATTAAATAAACAATCAATCAAGCAATTTAAATCAAGAATAACAAATTTATCTAATAATGAAAATAGTTTTCAGTTTGGCTCCCCCTGGACTAAAGCCACGGTGATGGTTAGGCAAGATGTGAATCTTGTCCTTGGGGATCCAATACTGATTTGATCCAGTCGGTTGGTTCAGGCACAGTTTAGGTACCCATGCCTGAACTTTACCTCTGGACTGATTCAGTACAGCAAAGTATGATCTTTGCCGGGATTTGATTCTATAGCCCAGTCCGGATCGATTTAGAACTGATTTTTATTTTCCAAGGATCATGTCAAGACCCTTGGAACCAGATGTAAATCGTTCTAATGCTGATCTAAGATCCTTAACCTGAGTTTTCAGGGAGGAGTTTTCCTTTTCAAGTTTTTCAACTTGAGTAGGAGTTCCTTCCTGAACCTTCTCGGTTAAGGGTTTAGAGTCAGCTCCCTCTTTCAGGAGTTTTACTTCCTGTCGGAGGGATTCGACTCGGAGTTTGGCTTTTGCCAAATCTCGGGAAAGAAATGAAATTAACTCACTTAATTGCGATCTATTAAAACCAGTTACCTTAATTTCTCCGTCTTCTGTGAAGGTCAGCTCGCCGTCCTCTTGTTCTGTTTCTGACTCAGTCTCGACTTTATCTGAGGCGGTCAGAGCTAGGAGGTTGGACTGGGGTGCCTCTTCTTCTTCTTCTGAGGACGATTCGTCCTAGGTTGCTTGCAGTGCCTTCTTTCTTCTCGTCCTTTTTGTCTCCTTTAGGTTAGGGCATTCTGACTTGTAATGGCCCTTTTTCTTGCACTCGTAGCAGGTCACATTAGGCTTGTTTGCGGGTTCAGCTGGTTTGTCCTTTCTTCGGCCGATTTTTCGTTTGTTGGTTCGGTTCTTCAGCTCCTTGTAGTAGTTTCGAGCGAGCCGGACCAGCTTAGTTTGTTCTCCTTCTTCTTCTTCTGAGTCTGAGTCTGAGTTAGACTCAAGTTCGGGTTCAGGCTTCTTCTTTGTTGTCCTTCCTGTTTTACCTGCAACGAAAGCAATACCTTTCTCGACCACATTGGTGTTAGTTTGTTCGTGCAGTTCTAGTTCGGAAAACAATTCATCTAATTTTATTTTAGAAAGATCCCTAGAGACCTTGTATGCATCTACCATTGATGCCCACAAGGTATTTCTAGGGAAGGCGTTTAGAGCATACCTTATTAGGTCACGGTTTTCAACCTTGTGACCTATTGTGTGAAGACCGTTCATTACCTCTTGGATTCGTGCGTGGAGCTGGGCTGCTGTTTCGTTGTCGGCCATCTTGATGGTGTAGAGTTTGTTTAGTAGCAGATCCCTCTTGCTGATCCGAGTATCTGAAGTCCCTTCGTGCAGCTCGATCAGTTTTGTCCACAGCTCCTTTGCACTGTTGAAGGGGCCCACGCGGTTCAGCTCTTCCTTTGTCAGCCCGCATTGTAGGGTTTGTGTTGTTTTTGCGTCGGCTTTTATCTTGCGTTTTAGGGAGTTGTCCCATTCGGAGTAGCTTTGTGGTTTTCCTTCGGCGTCTTTGGGGATCTCCACACCGGACTGGATGATGATCCACATATCCACCTGAGTTTTCAGGTGGACCTCCATACGACTTTTCCAGTAAGAAAAGTCTTCTCCACTGAAAAGTGGAGGCCTGGCGGTGCTGAATCCCTCTTGCATGGCCATTTTAATCTGTAACAAAAAAAACTAACAGAAAAATAAATTTTCCAAGACTAGGTCTTGGATTAGTAGTGCTGGATAAGGGAAATAAAGTATCGAGGGGTGTTGCACCAACCTCGATTAACGAGAAAAAAAATTCGAACGAAAAAATATATATAAAAAAAAATCGAAAATGATAAAGAAAATCCGAAAAGAAATTTTCAAACTAGTGGTTGCACCAAGTTTGAACTTCCCCGCTCTAATACCACTTGTTGGATCGTGAAAACCGATAGAGGGGGGGTGAATATCGGAAACTTTCGGATTTGAGTAAGAGTAGGTACGCAGCGGAAATTACAAAAAACAAGACACAGAGACACAGTCGATTTACTTGGTTCGGAGCCTGTGTCGACTCCTACTCCAAGGCCCACGGTCGTTGACCGTTTACTTTGGGCAATTCTATATAGGCGCAAAAAGGTTTACAAAATTTAATTACAAATATAAGTGCAGTAAAAAAACGCTCTTCTTTACCGACATCCGGAGTAGATCAACTTTTTCGGAGCAGCGGGACGTCGTCGGCTCGAGTTGGAGAGTTTCCGGAGCAAGGCGCGAGAGCAGAAGAGCTTTGAGGCGTCGAGTGAATTGGTGTTCTGTAGCGACCTGCCTTCTCTACCTTAGACGGATCGTTACTTTTGTCTACTTCTTGACTCTAATGCACGACTAAGAATGCGGAAATCTTTTTTTTTCTTTTAAATCCCTCTAGGGATGATATTCTAACTCTAATAGTCATGCATGATACCATGGCACACCTCCTTTCTCTAAAATTCATAAAGAAAATATTTATTGAAACTCACCCTGCCCAACTTCACTTTGCGGCACCAATCGACTGCTATGTGGCAGTCGACTGGTACCAGGCGACTGACCCTTGGCAGGTGCCTGGTGCACCGAATAGAAGCTGTTGTTCGATAGGGCAGTCGACTGGTCCTGTACCAGTCGACTGGCACCAGTCGACTGATACTGAACCAGTCGACTGGCACGCCTGAAATCTGAAATTCAGAATCTGAAATTCATCTCCAAACATCCACCAAACACATACTTTCGAGCCATACAAAATCATGACACCATTTCTATACCCTATACTAGTTTTCTAAACAGTTTAGCCAATCAAAACGAATCCATAAACTTGAAATTAGGACTTTTGCAAGATTTAGCAAGTTATGAAAATCTATATAAACTTTAGGCTAGAGTTTGTACCAAACTTAACTTCTAACCATTTAAACTCATCATGCAAGATTCTATAACATTGCTAAAGCATTATGGAATGTGAAAGCAACTTTTCTAAGCATAATTGAGCAATAAAACTTGATTCAAAGGAAAAACTAGCTCTATCTTGGCACATGCATCAATATCTCCAACAAAGTACCAATATTTCAAACTACTCACACTTCTACTCATCCAATGCAATCATAAGGATATGTATGCTAAATGAAATGACATGGAATCTTTACTCTAAGAAATTGAGCATGTAAAACTATCCAAAGCTTAAATATTCGCTAAACTCCATAAAGCAAGAACTTGAAATTTGAATAAATTAAAACATTGTAATTCAAATAACTAAATTGTCTCGTCTCAAGGATCTCTCCAAAATCAGCCACCACACACACTTTACTCAGCACCGCCTCGTCGCCTTCCTTCAGAATTGCTTGCCTTTACCTTTATCTGCAGTAAGAGGAAATGCAACTAGTAAGCAAAAAGCTTAGTAAGTACTATCTAGCTCACAAAATCTCGAAATGTGCAAACATGCTTCTTGAACAATATGAAAATCATATGAGATACTTATATGCTTGAAAGAAAACTAAGAACATGTATAACTCAAAACATGCATACTCAAGCATTAATAAATCTCAATTTACTTTTCTTGGCTCAACCTGAAACTTTAGCTATTCTTTAACTTTTTGAAAACTCTTTAAACTTTAGAAACTTTGCTAAAGCATATACTTGAAAATAATAATCACTTGGATCCACTGAAGACGTAAGTACCATCTCATGCGCGTTCCCTAAAAGGTTGGGGTAGCGAGCCACCAATCCTAATAGAGCAGACCTTGGTCTACCAGGGCCAAGACCTTGGAATTGGACACCTGGATTTCTTTAACGACGCCCTTGGACGCTGGGTACTGGCCTTAGAAAATAAAATAGCTTTTCTTTCTTTTCTTTCTTATATGTAAATGCCTTGGCATTTTCTCGAGCACCTTGCGTGCTAAAATCCCTAAGTCTTGACTTTTGGGGATTTCTTAAGGCCTTGGCCTTTTCTTTTCTTATCTTTATCTTCTCTTTTCTTTTCTCATAGCTTTTCTTGGACCCTAAACTCACATAGGGTACTTAATCGAACATATATAAGCATATAATGAACTAAGATCACATGCAAAAACTCAAACAAAAAGGAAATATCTCTTTTAAAAACTTTTAAGAGAAATTCTTGCGGAAAAACCGCCTCTTACTGCAGGTGAGTAGTACTTACATTGATATCTTAGACTTACAACCAAAATTGACGTCTAGGGCTCGGGAGAAGCTTGAAATCTCTACGAACCGTCCGCGCCTACGTGTTCTTCTCGTCGAGACGGACGAAACGCTCCGTCTCCTTGGTTCCCTCTAGGCCGGCGCCCCCTTAGAGGAGGAGAGGAGATGGTGGTGCTTGGTGTTGGCGTGCGCACAAGAGAGGGGAAGAGTTCCCGTGCGTCGCGCGGCTAGGGTGAGGAAGAGAGAAAACTAAAAATCCAATTTCCTCTCTTTAATCATCTATTTATACTTATGGGGTGGATTGACTTAACTATAACTCATCTATTAGTTCGCTTATTCTCTATCAACAAAACGAACCAGCCCAGCTGGTCCGCCCACTCTTCTCTCACATCGCAGGTGACTGGTTCGATTCCCACTTATGCGATTTTTTATTTTTACCCCTTTTTGCCACTTTCGTTTACGGAAAAATTCTATAAAAATATCCATAAATTCGGAATAAATTCTAAGATATTTCTAAAATTAGTTTCGAGAATTTTCGGGCGTTACATGTTCGAAGCTTGGGGTTGAGGGCCCTTTATATAGGGCCTAGGGGCGGCCGGGATGTCGAGGGCACCCCCCACGTGGCCTCTGATCCGCAGAGCTCTCGGTCGCGTCTGATCCCCTGGATCCGCTTTGACCGGGGCGCCCGGAGCGCTCGGGGCGCCCGCATTGACCGGGTCAAAGTTTATCTTCTGGCTTCGAAGGCTTTTGGTTCGAGGTATGCGTATGGGGGCGCCCGGGACGCAGGGGGCGCCCGGGAGCAGCGGGGGCGCCCGGAAGCACGGGGGCGCCCGGCCCAGTATGTATTCGAACCACTTTTTGCTTTACCTGTTTTGTATGGCCCTTGGGGGCGCCCGGGACACTCCGGGCACCCTACCCAGTCCTTGCCTCTCTCCTTTGAGGCTTTCTGAGCTGCAGACACACGTTCCTTCGTTCCTGCATCCAGGGTTAGTACAAAACACACATATATTAAGTTATTAGATTATACAGCCTTAGCTGTCTTGGTTCTGACTTTGGTCTCCAAAATGGAGCCCTAGGTCGAACCGACGCCTACTGTTCCCTCGACGGGGAACGCGTCCTCACCTACTCCTCTCGGGAGAAATTACCTGATGCCAACCGTTCCTCTGGTTGGACTTTTGCCTGACGGTCCTTTGTCAGGGCTTGTAAACTGGCAGCCCTTCGCCAGTTGCCAAGCAATCCTTTGCTAGGGCTTTAGTCCCAGGCTGTCCTTCGCCTGGAGCCTAGCAGTCCTTCGCTAGGGCTTGATACTGGCAGTCCTTCGCCAGTGCCTAGCGGTCCTTTGCTAGGGCTTATTTCCCTGGCGTTCCTTTGCCAGTGCCTAGCAGTCCTTCGCTAGGGCTTTTCCTGCACACTAGATTAACTTGTTAGAAAACAAGAAAGATTTAACTTTTGACCTATGTTGCCATTATCAAAACACAGGTTTGACTTAGGTGCATTCTGCACCAACATCATTAACACAAAATCAGCACTTGCAAATCTCCGTCGGCAGGCCTCGGAAAGGAACCGAGGTGCCTCAGGATCTGCAGGACGCTGTTGGGATGGCCCCTCACCCATCCTTCTCTTTTATACAACTCTAAAATGCAATTTACCCATGCATGTACCAAAAATTACCCCATAAAGATGGAAAACAAAGAAAAACATGCAAAATGGGACAAGTTAGTCATGAATCATGAACTGATCGTGAAAAACAAACTACACAAGTTGTTATCGTTTTCCCGCGTGTTGCATGATAAATGTTGATGAAGATTGACTCAAGGAGGGATGTTTTTTTAGCCCTAGACTTTCATCTAAGGTGGAGGGAGGCTAGAAATATGATTCTAGGGCCTTGAGGAGACTTGGAGCATCAGGGGAGGTCGAGGGAGATGAAAAATCACAGTGGGTGGCGCTGAAACCCTAGGTTCGGCCACCCCCCCCCCCCCCCGCGCGGCTGTTCCTTTAAAAATAATCGCAGATCAGTCAACTGTCCCTGGGTCAATCAACTGATAAACCATACAGAAAGATCAGTCGATTGACTGGGGGTCAGTCGACTGATGCCTTAGAAATCCTAGTTTCTGAATTGAACTTGGTCAGTCGACTGATCTTGAATCAGTCGACTGGTACCCTATTTTCAGCCTTTCTGTCCTAATTTCAGAAACGCATACCTAATTCCACATATCTCCAAAAAATCAAATTTCATGGAGAGATTTGTGGCACCTATGTCTACTTGGGAAAAATACGTTTACAAGTAAATCTATTGCCAATCCCAAGTTTGACACGAAATTCAAAACTATCTGATTGGTTCAATTTATCCTTGAGCTAAAGTCCTAATTTTGATCTCTTCTTGATGTATCTTATCATACCCAAACACAATGCATCCCTAGCATTGATTTATATGACATCTACACATTGAAAACTAATTTCTATGCCATATAGTCTCATGTCATCTTTTTATCCATAAAACTCACTTTTGATGTGCCAAATCCCTAGGATTAAGACTTAAGTTAGTCTTCCAAATCCTTTGGCACATTCCACAATCCATCTAGCCCCCTAGGAGAAACCCACTTGAGATCCATTGGCCATGGATCCCATCTTGACCCCTAGAGCTCTCCCTTGAGCACTTAGCCTTAGTCGCCTACCTAGGTGACTCATCTATAATGGCAAGGCCACACATATGTACCTCCGGTACTTCTTGACCTACAACCCTTGCTTCCTTAAATTTCCACACCTTGTCCTTGGATAAAGTCTTCTTCTCTCCTTTAAATGGCTTTCCCTTGCCATTTTTGGTCTTCCCCTTGTTATAGTCATATGGCATCCTTGCATATAATTTTTTAATAGCATTTAATCTTGTAGATCGATATCCTAGATCAGGTCTAACATTTTCGGGGTGTTGACTCCTTGACACCATGTCTAAGCTCCTTGATCCACTAGTGAGTCTATCTAGGGGTTTCTCTAATTTATCAAGTCTTGCCCTCAAGGCTTGATTTTTCCTTTCTAGGTTCTTCACCTTAGTACCACCATGTCCACTTTGGACATTTCTAGATCTACCAATTTGTCTAGGCATGTGTCTACCTTTCTTTGGATTAATGTCTTGGTCCTTAGGTTGATAAATCCTAGATTTATCATGATACATAGATTTCTTAGGGTATTGAGATACAACATTGATCTTATTTCTATCACAATATTTAAAACCAAAATTATGCATAGGCAAATAATTTTCATTACTTCTAGCATTCGTGGAGAAGTTTGAAAAATGCTTAAAGTTAGGGATTATCTCCCTTACCTTTGCAGCTCCCCCTTGATATGAGCTTTTCTTCTTTTCCTCCTTCTCCCACTTCCTCGAATGCTCAAATTTCTTGAATTCTCCTTTTCTTGAGCATTTGGTGTGGTAGTGCCCTAGCTCACCATATATATAACACCAAATTTGCTTTTTTCTCCTTCTTTTCCCTACAACCCATGTTAGAGTTTAAATGAATTGACTTGAATTTAGGGTTTACCTCCTTTTTACCTAATGGGTACTTGTCCTTGTAGTGTCCCTTTTTGTTACATCCAAAGCAAATGATGTGATCTTTAGGCTTTGCTTTGGTGAAGGTAGATGCTTCTTCTTGCTCCGATACTGAATGTGGTCTATCCTCCCCCTCAATCCTTGATGTAGAGACCTCTTCTTCCTCCCTTGATGAAGTGGATGATCTTTCACTTTCTTCTGCCACTTCACTTGAGGAGATGAATGCCTCTTTTTCTTTTTCCTCTTTCTCTTCTTCTTCGGATGTTGAACTTCTTTCTTCATCCGATTGGTCTTTCTCCTCTTCTTAGACCATTGAACTCATTTCCTTGGGCCTTCCACTACTTGAACTTGTGTAGGGTTTTCATGGAATGCTACCTTCTTGTTCCATAACTCGTGTACATTTTTGTATACACCTACTCCACTAATTATATCATTAGGCAAAATATTAACTAAAATTGAAATTACTGTTTCATTTGCCTTTGCTTGTGCTTGTTGCTCCTTATTCCAATATCTTGGTCGGAGCTTTTTCCCGTGCTTATCTCTTGGAACTTCAAATGGCTCTTCTAGCACGATCATGTAGTTTCAATCCTTACCAAACCAACTCCTTGTCCGCATCCTACAATACTCGAAATCCTCGCGATCATAGGGAGGTGGAACATTTATGTCATCACCCAATTTTCTTGAATCGTCATCTCCTCTAGCTTTTTGTTGTCTCGGCGGTTAGTCCGTAGACGAGCGAACCTTCACTCTGATACCACTTGTTAGGACCTTTCCGTTAAGCTAGAGGGGTGAATAGCTTCTTTTCGGTCTTCTCTTCCTACAAATGTTAGTGCACATGCGGAATAACAAAATCTAGAACTAACAAACAAGAATGACACACCGATTTACGTGGTTCAGAGATAAAACTCCTACTCCACGGCTGTCCGTAAGGTGGACGATCCCGATCCTTCGGTGGATGATTCCCCAGAGCGCCTCCAGCTAGCTCTTGTCACTCCTTATGGGTGGAGAAACCTCGCCACAACACTTCGACAACTCCTGAGCACGTACAGGCTACTATCAAGCTCTTACCAAGCTTGTTTCGCCAAGAAGAAATAGCCATAAACGAGCCCTCTTAAATAGAGCTCGAAGCTGATATGGCCATTACCAGTCGATTGGTCCTCTTGAATTCGAATGGCATAGACCGACATTTCAAATTCTGGTCATCACCAGTCGACTGGTCCACTCCCTAAGTCTAGGGTTACCCTTCCCGAGTATATTTCTCTCATCACACGAACCCTCACGACTTAGCCCCCGAGTATAATTCCCTTAGCACCCATAACCTCACGACCTGGTTGCCTCTTCATCCAGCAGTCTCGATCTATTGCCTTCTATTGATGCAGTCTGACCCGATTGTTGTTTTGGTGTTGACATCGATTTAAGTTTGGTTGAGTAAATTTGTATTATATCCTGGTCGGGGATTGGGCACGAGGTGACGAAAATCCCGGTAAGTGAAGTCGGGTGATGGAAATCCCGGTGAGTGAAGCCGGGTCTCGGTGAGTGATGTCGGGTGATGAAAACTCCGGTGAGTGAAGCCGGGTGATGAAAATCCCGATGAGTGAAGTCGGGTCCCGGTGAGTGAAGCCGGGTGAAGGAAACCCCGGTGAGTGAAGCCGGGTGATGGAAATCACTGTGAGTGAAGCCGGGTCCTGGTGAGTGAAGCCGGGTCCCAGTGAGTGAAGTTGGGTGACGAAAACCCTGGTGAGTGAAGCCAGGTCCCGGTGAGTGAACTCGGGCGATGGAAACCCCGGTGAGTGAAGCGGGGTCCCGGTGAGTGAAGTCGGGTCCCGGTGAGTGAAGTCGGGTGATGGAAATCCCGGTGAGTGAAGCCGGGCCCTAGCGAGTGAAGCTAGGTGGAAGAAATGCAGGTGAGTGAAGTCGAGTCCTAGCGAGTGAAGCTCGGTGACGAAAATCCCAGTAAGTGAAGCCGAGTCCTAGCGAGTGAAGCTAGGTGACTGAGCATGAGTCAGCCAAGTGACCTGATCAGTCTGGAGTCCGATCAGGAGTTGGCACGAGTTCCCTTGAGAACAGATCGGTTTGGTGACCGATCTAGGGAGTCTGATCGTTCTAGTGAACGATCAGAAAGAGAACAGAATGCTTCTGATTGTCTTTTGATCGTTCTGGTGAATTATCAGAGAGAGATCAGAATGTTTCAGGATCAGAAAGAGGCTGGAGAACCCTGATCGATCACTTGGACCGATCAAGGTCCTCCTGGACCGATCAGGATGGGTCCTGATCGGTCCAGAGGTGACATGATCAGTCACTGTGCCCGATCAGGGCACAACCTGATCGGTCAGGTGATCGATCAGGTGGCTTTGGCTGGTTGGAGCTGGAGGAAACTCCAGTAAGCTGGTGGATCGGTCTGGTGACTAGTCCACAATCCCTGATCGGTCAGTGTGACCAATCATAGAGTCACTGGATAGATCAGGCAGAAGCCTGATCGATCAGGATCCTCACTGATTGGTCAGGGTGACCGATCAGTGTCTAATAACTTTAATTTAAATCATTGTCAGACATTTGATTTCGCTCTGATCTCTTCTGTTACATTGCTGATTCCTTTTGATTTGCTGTGCTAAGCTTCTGTTGAGTGTGCAGACATTGCAGGGACAATACAAACCAAGGAGAAAGTCAATGGCGACTTTCACCATGGCAGGTTTGTCTGTTTTTTGTTTCCCGGTTTCAACGGCTTCTGGCGCGCCTGGCGACTGATCGGAGGCTCAGCTGAAGAGGTCTTCAGTGGACTGAGCGCTCAGTAGAGTCAGTGGGCCAGGCTGTGGTTCAGTGGGTGCTGACGAAGCCAGGCGATGAGGAGAAGAAAGTTTAAGAGAGAGAGGTTGGCGATGCAGACACAATAAGAAAGAAACAAAAAAAACAAGCGAAGGGTTTTGGCTAGGTTTTGGCTGTGTGATTGTTGTGTTGTCTGTGTAGAACTCCTTCCTCCTTGAAGCTTCCAACTGTATCTATTTTTTGAGAGCTTCCTCATGAGTCTTCTGAGCGTATACTGAGATTATTCTTGAGACTGGTTGTGGAGAGGTTTCTCCACCGAGAAGGAGGCTTTATTCTATCCAGAAGATCCGGGACTTGATCTGCCGACGATCACCTTATGGCATGCCAAGGAGTAGGGGCAAGTTATCCCCGAACCTTGTAAACCATCTGAGTTAGCGTCTGGTTTGTGTTCTTTGTTTTTCTTTCTGCTGTTTTGTTTCCGCTGCTAATCCTGTTTGCAGAAAGATCTCAAAGAGCTAATAGTTTCTGTGCTTGGCTATTCACACCCCCCTCTCTAGCCATCCAAGGCCTAACAAGTGGTATCAGAGCCTGGGGCTCTTGCTAATGGTCTAACACCCGAGAGCTTAATAACAATGGCTTTGAGAGAAAGATTCAGCACCAACCGACCCCCATTCTTCGATGGGGCTAATTTCTAATATTGGAGATCACGTATGGAGTATAACCTCAAGACGGATATAGGTATGTGGTTTTCTGTGAAGGAGGGATTCACCCCTCCAAAAAATGCTAAGGGAAAAGAGTTGGAATCCTCGAGATGGTCGGCTGAGGAAACCCGAAAAGGAGAAGCCGATGCAAAAGCTGTGGTCACCCTGCAGTGTAGGATGACCAAGGAGCAACTTATCAAAGTTGATCCCTTCACCAGTGCTAAGGATCTTTGGAACAAACTTATTGAACTCCATGAAGGAACTAGAGATTCAAGAATAACCAAGAGGGATCTCTTCCTCAACCAACTCCAAAACCTATCCATGAAGGAAAGTGAAACGGTAAGTGAACTTCATGGTAGATTCAAGGAGATTCTCAATGGGTTACATTCCATCGATGAGAAGGTCAAAAATCGCGACCTTATAAGGTATGCCCTTAAATCCTTTCCTAGGAATGTCTTGTGGTCATCCATGGTGGATGCCTACAAGGTTTCCAAGGATCTTTCCATTGTTAAATTAGAAGATTTATTTTATGAAATGGAGCTACATGAGATTGCTAACCAAAGCCCAAAGGAGAAGAGTGTGCCTTTTGTGGCAGGGGGCAGAAGAAGGAGAAGAAGAAGGAAAAGGAGGAGGAGAAGAGCTTCTGTCACATGGCTCTCATGACACTAGAAGATTCAAACAAGGAGAGTGATAACGAATCAAGGGACTCCTCAACCGCGGCTTCATCATCTTCGAATGATGAAGAGGTAATCTCTCCCGAATTAGATAAATACTATAGAACCATTGCATGCTTAACTAATTTGTTAAAGAAATCTAAGAACAAAGTAAAATCATTAAAATTGGAAGTAGAGAAATTGAAAACATCTAAGGATCATGATATTAATGATTAACATTTTAAGGTTCTTGAGGATGAGAACAAGGGCTTAAAGAGTGAAATTGAAAAACTCAAGAATATTCTTGGGAAATTTTCAACTAGCTCCAAGACCTTGGATATGATCCTCAATTCTCAAAAAGTGGTTTATAACAAGGTTGGTTTAGGTTACCAACCTAAAGAACCAAGCTTTATGTCATTAATGTCTAGAACCCATATTAGATCACCAAATGATTCTAGGGTTCATGGACTTAAGAAGAAAATGACTAAGGCATGGTTGCCAAAGACCTTCATTATAGATGCATTAGGTCCCAAAATTTGGGTACCTAAAACCTCTATATTTCGAATTGTATAGCTTTGGTTGAAGGGGAGCATCTATCAACATGGGTTGTTGATATTAGGTGCTCCAAACACATGACCATGAATGGAAAATTCCAATTAAATTCTTTGATTCCCATTGTTTTGGTTTTTATAATGATATAAGTCCTTGGCCAGTAATTTTTATTCATTTGTCAAATTCCTTAATCATAAATGAGTATAACACTGGAGTGACATTTGTTCCCTCATTTAAACAACAAAACCACTTCTGGGCAGATGTAAAATAGCTAGGTATCTACTTTAGTATTAAAGTTCTACCATGATCAAATTTGCTTCCAAAACAAAGAAGAAATTATCTAATTCATCTATACAAAATAGCAATATACGTTCATTACTTTTGTTATCCATGTTTGGTAAATTTCTGTCTAATAATCAAATGGTTGAGATCATGAATAGTATAGTTAAGGATTGGATGCAGATTCTATGATGTTGCTTCCCTTACATAGTCTAGTGCATTTTCATCAACTGGTTCCTCTCTTTTTCCTTTGCTATGTATGTCATGTTTAACCTTCAGTCTACTTGGAAAGAGAGTAGTTATAATTTGTTGCTAGTGATTGAGTTTAGGACTCAATGGAGGAATAAATTCTGATACAAACCTGTTTTGAAACTTTTAAATCCATAAGGACTCTTGATGCTTGATGAGGAATAAATTCTAGTCATATACATGAAAACTGTTTCCCATTTTCTCTATTCTCAATATCGATACTTGAGAATTAGAATTTTATGGCTTGGACAAAGCTATTTTGGGATTCAAATCGTGTTTCAGAAATCTTTCTAAAATATCAAATTGTTAATGCAGTCTGATGTTAGAGTTTCAAAATTCATCTGAAATTTGATTAGTCCACGAATCGATCAGGCATCATCCTGAACGGTCAATGTGACCGATCAGGGCTCTCTCTGATCGTCTCACAAACTGATGAGCTCTGACTTACGACCATTAATTGACATTGTCTTTGATTTCTTACTTCATATGAAGCATATACATGTTTTTACCATGATATAATTCTGTATATGTTTACATATGCACTTCAAAAATTACCTTTCGTTATTTTGGATTTGGGGAGAGACCTCGTTTAAGGGGGAGTTGTTAAAACTTAATAACTATACCCTTTTCGATGTTTGATAAAGGGGGAGAGAATGGTTGATTAAGTTTAGGTTTTATTGGGTTTGTTATAGATTTAATTATTGTAGGCGAAGGACTTTGATCCCCTTGCAATAATGGAAATTTGCCTTCAATAGATCTCTAATACCTAAACTTAAATCGGGTTGTCAAATAACAAAAAGGAGGAGATTGCTGATGCAGTTTGACCCGATTATTGTTTTGGTGTTGACACCGATTTAAGTTTGCTTGAGTAAATTTGTATTAAGCCCTGGTCAGGGACTGGGCACGAGGTGACAGAAATCACGGTGAGTGAAGCCGGGTGATGAAAATCCTGGTGAGTGAAGTCGGATCCCGGTGAGTGAAGTCGGGTGATGGAAACCCAGGTGAGTGAAGCCGAGTGATGGAAATCTCGGTGAGTGAAGTTGAGTCTCGGTGAGTGAAGCCGGGTCCCAGTGAGTGAAGCCGGGTCCTAGGGAGTGAAGCCGGGTGAAGGAAACCCCGGTGAGTGAAGTCGGGTGATGGAAATCCCTGTGAGTGAAGCCGGGTATCGGTGAGTGAAGCCAGGTGATGAAAACCCCGGTGAGTGAAGCCGGGCGATGGAAACCCCGGTGAGTAAAGCCGGGTGATGAAAATCCCGGTGAGTGAAGCCGTGCCCTAGCGAGTGAAGCTAGGTGGAAGAAATCCTGGTGAGTGAAGCCGGGTCCTAGAGATTGAAGCTAGGTGTTTGAGCATGAGTCAGCCAAGTGACCTGATCAGTCTGGAGTCCGATTAGGAGTTGGCACGAGTTCCCTTGTGAACAGATCTGTCTGGTGACCGATCTAGGGAGTTTGATCATTCTGGTGAACGATCAGAAAGATAACAGAATTCTTCTGATTGGCTTCTGATCGTTCTGGTGAACGATCAGAGAGTGATCAGAATGTTTCTGTGTGGTTTCTGATCGTTCTGGTGAACGATCAGAAGAAAGGATCAGAAAGAGGCTGGAGAACCCTGATTGGTCACTTGGACCGATCAAGGTCCTCCTGGACCGATCAGGATGGGTCCTGATCGGTCACTGTGACCGATCAAGGCACAACCTGATCGGTCAGGTGACCGATCAGGTTGCTTTGGCTAGTGGGAGCTGGAGGAAACTCCAATAAGCTGGTGGATCGGTCTGGTGACCGATCCACAATCCCTGATCGTCAGTGTGACCAATCACAGAGTTACTGGATCGATCAAGCAGGAGCCTGATTGATCAGGATCCTCACTGATCGGTCAGGGTGACCGATCAATGTCTGATAACTTTAATTTGAATCGTTGTCAGACGTCTGATTTTGCTCTGATCTCTTCTGTTACTCTGCTGATTCCTTTTGATTTGCTGTACTAAGCTTCTGTTGAGTGTGCAGACGTTGCAGGGACAATACAAACCAAGGAGAAAGTCAATGGCGACTTTCACCGTGGTAGGTTTGTCTGCTTTCTGTTTCCAGGTTTCGACGTCTTCTTGCGTGGCTGGCGACTAACCGGAGGTTCACCTGAAGAGGTCTTCAATGGACTGAGCGCTCAGTGGAGTCATTAGATCAGGCTGTGTTTCAGTGGGCGCTGATGAAGCCAGGCAATGAGGAGAAGGATGTTTAAGAGGGAGAGGCTGGCGATGCAGACACAACAAGAAAGAAATAGAAAAAAAGCGAAAGGTTTCGTCTAGGTTTTGGCTGTGTGATTGTTGTGTTGTCTGTGTAGTACTCCTTCCTCCTTGAAGCTTCCAATTGTATCTATTGTTTGAAAGCTTCCTCCCGAGTCTTCTAAGCGTATACTGAGATTATTCTTGAGACTGGTTGTGGAGAGGTTTTGTTGGATCGAGAAAAACGATAGAGGGGGGGTGAATATCGTTAAAACTTTTTCGGATTAAGAAAAGAGTGAATGCAGCGGAAACAAATCAATCACACAGGAACACAAGTAGATTTTTACTTGGTTCGGAGTCGCGGTCGTCTCCTACTCCAAGGCCCATGGTCCTTGACTGTTTACTTTGGCCAATTCTATAATCACGCAAAATGTTTACAAGTTTAAGTACAAGAATATCTCAGTAAATGAAAATAGCTACACTTTTCGTTACTAACGCCCGATGTGGATCGTATTTCATAGCAGAGGGTCGTCGTCAGTGCTGGAATCTCGAAGTCAAAGTTTGCCGGACGTAGCGTTTGAACGAAAAGTTTTGGAGCGTTAGAAAGCAGTTGTGTTGAAGCCTTGGGGTCGAGCACCCTTTTATAGTGCTCTTGGGGGCGCATGATTCGCTGGGGGCGCCTGACACGTGCCTTCAGTTGCGAGAACCTCCATCCGTAGCTCGGTCAGCGCTTATCCCCTTTGATTCGGCCCCTGGTCTGACTGGGGCGCCCGGGACCTCCTGGAAGCCTAGCTTGACCTCATCTAATGGCTTCGTGGCAGATTTGCTTCGATGGTTTGTTTGGCTTTGACATTGGGCGCCCGGGACCTCCGGGGTGCCTAGCCCAGTGTGGTTTCGAAGCGTTCTTGCTTTCTTGCTGTTTTGGCTTTGACCTTGGGTGACTGGGACCTCCGGGGCGCCTAGCCTAGTTGTCTGCCCCCTTCCTTTGGGGCGTTCTGAACTGCAGCAACACATTCCTTCGGTCCCTACAACCAAGGTTAGTTCCAAAACATACAAAGCAAGAATATTAGTCAATATTTGCATCCATAGCTATCTTGGTTCTGACTTCGGGTCTCCCAAATGGAACCCTAGGTCGAATCGACGCCTACTGTTCCCTCGACAAGGAGCGCATCCTCATCTACTCCTCTCAGGAGAGTTTACCTTTTGCCAACCGGCTCCTCCGGTTGGACTTTTGCCCAATCCCTCTGGCCAGGTCTTCGTGCCCAACTTCCGGTCAAGTCTTCGGTTCCCAGCCCCTTGCCAGGACTTCGTGCCCAGTCCTTGACCAGGACTTCTTTGCCCGACTTTCGGTCAGGTCTTCTTGCCCAATCCTTGACCAGGACTTCTTTGCCCAGCCCTTTGCCAGGACTTCTTGCCTAGTGCACCTAGGACTTCTTCCTGCACACTCAGTGAACAAGTTAAACAACAATAACATCTTAACATCCAAACCCTTTGTCATTATCAAAACCCAGGTTTGACTTAGATGCTACCTGCACCAACAATCTCCCCCGTTTTTGATGATGGCAACCCGGTTCAAAAAGTTAAGATAAACAAAAATAGGTATAGTATCAATTTTAATTTCCTCCCTCTGGAAGAAATCTCCCCCTGAGTTATTCAAAAATTCGTCGGGTTTTTGAAAAAGTTTCTAAGTCTTTGTTTCTAAAATTGAAAACATTTTTTAGGTTTTCAATACTTAGAAAATTTTCAAGAAGTGATTTTAGAACAAAAATTTTCCAAAATACTTTGAGTTGGGCACTTATAAAATTTTTCAACACATCTAGCTTTTAGCACTTAGAAAATTTTCAGGAGAATATTGAAATTAACACTTAGAAAATTTTCCACCAAAAAAAATTTTAGAGTAAATACTTAAAATTTTTGTCAACAATTTTAAGTTAAGTACTTAAAATAATTTTCAAAATAATTTTGTTTTTGTACTTTAGAAAAATTTTCTAAATTGCTTTTGAATTTTTAACACTTAGAAAAATTTTCAAGCAGTTTTAATACTTTAAAAAAATTTTCAAGCAAAATTTTGAATTTATAACTTAGAAAGATTTTCAGAGAAATTTTTAGAGCACGTACTTAGAATATTAACTTTCAAAAAGAACTTAAGTACTTAGAGAACTTTACTTTTTGAAAAAGGAGATAAAGGTTTTGAAAAAAAAATTAATTTGAAAAAAATTAAGTTTTAAATCCCCTTCTTTTCTCTCCTTTCCAATCTCTCCCCCTTTGCCATATATCAAAAAAAATATAGCAAAAAAACTGAGTAATAAAAGTAAGGTGCTGTACTGAACCAATTCTAAGTATAAACTGGACCAAATCAATTTAAATTTTCTCTTTCGGGTCCTGTCTAACCCAGTTAGCTACTTACTAACTGCTATAAACAGTAGCTTTCGCTAGGGTTAGTCAAGTTAAGTGTTATGATCAAGTTAGATTTTCTAAGCTTGACACTTAACCTGATTACTGTTTAATTGGTATTTATTGCCCCAATTACTGCAGATGTAATGACTTAAAGCATCTTGAATCAAGGCATAGACTTAAGCATCTCAACCCAGTCTAGGTTATCAATCAAAAGTACCCAAAGGTGCTTGTGAGATATTGGCTTCTAGATCTATAGGTGCATGTAGTTTTAGGGTTAGCGCCTAAGCTAAGTCCATCTACAAAAAAATCCTAGTTTTGAAGGGGGTAAGTTTTGAAAAAAACCTATGTCACAAAATTTTAAAAAAATAATTTTTCAAATGAAATAAGATAAGAAATAAAACAGTTTTTAAAAAAAACATAAATAGAGCAGTCCTATTCTAACAAGCATAACCCTAACTGCCTTCTTAGTGAGCTGAACTCAGACTCAGGAAAGGATTTGGTGAAGATATCAGCTAAGTTAGATTTTGAGTCTACATGCTTAAGGACTATCTCACCCCTGGCTACATGATCTCTTACGAAGTGGTGTTTAACCTCTATGTATTTAGTTCTAGAGTGTTGGATTGAGTTCTTAGTTAGATTAATTGAACTTATATTATCAATATAGACTTGGGTTTGGGAGTAGTCAAGTTGGAAGTCCTTAAGAGTGTGTATCATCCATAAGAGTTGTGCTACACACTCTCCTAAAGCAATATACTTGGCTTCGGTTGTAGATAGAGCTACGCAGTGTTGCTTTCTACTGCACCAACTGACTATACTATTTCCTAAAAGTTGGCAGCTTCCACTGGTACTCTTTCTATCTAGTTTGCATCCAGCATAGTCAGAATCAGAGTATCCTAACAAGTCAAAAGTTAAGGTCCTAGGATACCAGATCCCTACATTGAGGGTGCACATGATGTATCTAAGTATTCTTTTTAGGGCTGCTAAGTGCGTTTCCTTAGCACAGGTTTGGTATCTAGCACACATTCCTACAGCAAAAAGGATATCAGGTCTGCTGGCTGTAAGGTAAAGTAGACTACCAATCATACTTCGATATAGTTTAAGGTCTACATGTTTACCTTCAGGGTCACTATCTATTTTTACATTTGTGACAATAGGGGTACTTATGCTTTTGGAGTCATCCATTTTAAATTTCTTTATTAACTCCTTAGCATATTTGAATTGATGGACATAATTTCTATCACTAGTTTGCTTAATTTGTAATCCTAAAAAGAAGTTGCGCTCACCAACTAAGCTCATTTCAAATTCATTTTCCATTATTTTTACAAATTCTTTTAAGAAATTTGAGTTGGTGGATCCAAAGATTATATCGTCAACATAGAATTGGGCAATAAAGATGTCTGTTTCTAAGGTCTTAATAAAAAGAATTGAGTCAATTTGTCCTTGGTTAAATTCCTTAGAAATGAGGTAGGTTGATAGGCGTTCATACCATGCCCTAGGTGCTTGTTTTAGTCCATACAGTGCCTTATTGAGTTTGTAAACATGGTCAGGTTTTTCTAAGTCCTCAAAATCGGGGGTTGTCCTACATTGACCTCTTCTCTGATAAACCCATTCAGAAAGGCGGACTTTACATCCATTTGGTAGTGTTTAAATCCTTTATGGGCTGCAAAGGCTAGCAACATTCTAATAGACTCAAGTCTAGCTACTGGAGCTTAGGTTTCATCATAGTCTAACCCTTCGATTTGACTGAACCCTTTAGCTACTAAGCGGGCTTTATTTCTTACTATTTCCCCTTGGTCATTTAGCTTATTCCTAAACACCCACATAGTGTTAATAATGGATTTGCCCTCAGGTTTAGGTACTAGTTCCCAAACTTGGTTCCTTTCAAATTGGGCTAACTCTTCTTGCATTGCTATGATCCAATCAGAATCAGGTAAGGCTTCCTCTATAGTCTTAGGTTCAATTTTTGAAATCAGTGCGATCTGACTAAGATTTCTATAGGAAGACCTAGTTCTGACTCCTAAGGTTGGATCACCCACAATTTGATTAGTTAGGTGACTGAGTCTGGGTTTCTTAGTTCTTCTATTACTTGGTTCAGCCTCAGGTTCGGCTGGATGGTTCGGTTCAGTTTTTGGTTCAACTACTTGGGTTGGTTCAATTGACTCAGTAGTTGGTTCAATAGTTAGTTCATTTAGAAGTTCAAGTAGTGGTTCAATTGATGGTTCAATAATTTGTTCATTATCTTCATGATCAATATTTGATGAATTTAGATCTGGATTATTAGATTTTGAATTAGTTTCCTCATCAAATATTAGATTTGTTGTTTCTTCAATTTTGTTATTTTGTTTATTGTAGACCCTGTAGGCTCTACTTGTTGTTGAATATCCTAAGAGGACCCCTGGGGTTGACTTAGACTGGAATTTACCTAGGTAGTCCTTGGTGTTTAGGATATAGACTTTACACCCAAAGACCCTTAGGTAATGTAGGTTTGGAAGTCTATGGTAATATAATTCATAGGGAGTTTTATTATGTCGTTTGTTAATTAGGACCCTATTTTGGATATAGCAAGCCGCATTAATTACTTCTGCCTAGAATTGGTTAGCTAGGTTGAATTCATTGAGCATGGTCCTAGCGGCTTCCTGTAGGGTTCTATTTTTCCGTTCTACTATCCCATTTTGTTGGGGGGTTCTAGGACATGAGAATTCGTGAATATACCCGTTTATTCTACAAAATTACTCGAACCTTTAATTCTCAAACTCTCCCCCGTGATCACTCTTAAATCATTTGATTTTGGTATCATTTTGATTTTCAATTATCTTACAAAAATCAGTAAACTGGTTTAGGATTTCATCCTTAGTCTTTAGGAACCTAACCCAAGTAAACCTAGGGTAATCATCGATAATTACTAAGCAGTACCAGTTTCCGCTTAGTGACTTGGCTCCATGCGAATCAAATAGGTCAAGGTGCAGGAGCTCAAGTGTGGTTTGAGTTAGGTCTGATTGAATTTGTTTGTGATTAGACCTGGTTTGTTTACCTTGGTTGCATGATTCACATATCATGTTTTCATGGTTCTTAATTTTTGGTATTCCTTTAATTAGGCCAAGTTGGGTAATTTTTGAAATAAATCTTAGATTATTGTGACCTAATCTCCTATGCCAGAGGTTTGATTCTTCTAACTGAGTTAAGAAGCATTTAGGTATTAAGGGTAGGTTTATAGTGTAAACATTATTTTTCCTAGTGCCCTTAAGCATGACTTCTGAGTCTTGCAAATTTCTAATTAAGCAGTCAGAGTTGGTAAAGGTAACTACATAGCAAGTCTCACATAATTGACCTATACTAAGCAAATTAAATTTAAAATTTTTAACCAAGAGTACCTTTTTAATTACAAAATCAGATTTGAGTTCAATATTACCTGGCCCAATGACTTTAAGTGTAGCATTGTTGTCAAATGCTACTGAGCCTAGGTTCTTGAACTTGTGTTTTGTGAATTTCAATTTGTCCCCAGTCATGTGCTTGGAACACCCGCTATCCAACATCCATTTGGTCCGAATCTTTATGTTCCTACACATAAAGAATTTGTTGATTTGGATCCAATTAGAATTAAGGATAGCTTAAATTGATTTTCACACCCTAGTCTGTCTCACCTAATCTATAGTTATCAATCACGTTAACATTATGGGTGTTGTGAGACAGGTTTTAATAGAAGTAAAGATTTTAGTTTGAAAAACCATGATTAATTTTGAAAAGTTAAATTAATTTTGAAAACCCAATTAATTATGCCTTAATGTATTTTTAAAAAAATGGTTGAATCTAAGATTAATTGAAATCTGTGTTAGATTCAAATCTGACAATAGTAAAATGAATTTGATTTTCAATAATCAGCTTCCAGGTCTTGGAGAGGCACTAGGCCTTCTTTGGCCGTAGCCTTATTGGATCATCAACCCTTTCCTTGACAAAGCCTTTTATTGAAAATCCATCTTCAAGTTACTTCTTGAAAGATTTTGGTCTAACTAGTTTGGGTCTTGGATCGGTAGTTTCGGCTAGTTCCGCCTGAATGGCTTCCCTAACGTACTATCATTTCACCTCCACCCAATACTATGTTATTCAAATTTCAATTAATCATTTTAATCCTTAAACTATCCAGTCCTAGGTCTAAGCATGATAATTTGCAGAAAATAAATAAACAAGCAAGCATGCAATTTTAAAATAAGAAAAGAATTTATCTAACTATAAAAATTATTTTTAAGTTGGCTCCCCTTGGACTAAAGCCACGGTAACGATTAGGCAAGATATGAATCTTGTCCTTGGGGATCCAATACTGGTTTGGTCCAGCTTGGTTGTTCAGGCAAAGTTTGGGTATCCATGCCTGAACTTTGGGCCTAGATTGGTTCAATACAGCATAGTATGACCTTTGTCTAAACTTGGTTCGATACCCTAACCCGGATCGATTTAGAACAGACTTCTGTTTTCCAAGGATCATGTCAAGACCCTTGGAACCCGAAGTGAATCGTTCTAAGGCTGCTCTTGTTGGTGCCCCGGCTGGTTTTGATGTGATCAACTAGGTTAGTTAGGTCCTGTGTGTTTTTAATCCCTCTGTCTAAGTATGCAAGAACTTAGGAAGGGAGGAAGTCGAGCGTAAGACGCAGCGGTAGAGAAGGATTGTGCGGGGAAGTGAGCCGACGGGCTTGGTACAATCCGAGGGACGCGAAAGCTGCGGAAGAGTACGCCGGTGGAGCGAGAAGGACGTGCGCGGTGTCCGAGGGACGAGAAGCCGGGAGGAAGGACGCTCGAGGGGCAAAAGGCCGAAGTCGGGTTCGGGTGAGCCTAACTCCGGTTGGCCGAAAATCACCCAGAAGACGAAGAATCAAAAAGACTGGTCTAAGCACCCAAAAGAAAAGAGAAAATTATTTGGTGCCAAGAAGATTCGAACCTGTGACCACACTGCTGGATGTCTCCATACTTACCAAATGGGATAAACAGGTGATGTGAATAAGTTGATGTGAGCCGAAGTTAAAGTTAATCACCTGCTGCGAATAGAAGCAAAGTTTTAATTAAACTTTATCCTCTAAAGGATAATTTATCATTAATCAAATCTAAAGGCCATGGTTAAAAAATATCCATGATCAACCATCAAGATCGAATCTGTAGATCAACAGATAAGAGAAATCCTATCAAAGATCTACGATCTGGATTTATTTTCCTAACCTATAAATAGGCTTGGAGTTTTAGAAGTTTAAGCAATTCATTGAGTTGTAAACTCTCTTTCTCTCTAAGCTTTCTCTGTGCTACAACTGTAAAGGCTTCTCCGACTTAAGGAGTTTCTGTTTGAGCATCAACTGCCTTGGAAGCAACGACTCTGTTGCAACCAAGTTTATTTCTTTTTAAAGACGAGTGTTAGTGCTTATTTTTCATAAACCGTCTATTCACCCCCCTCTAGCCGGTCGACCCGATCCTACAAGTGGTATCAGAGCGGGTTCGCTTTTGAAGGACTAATCACCTGAGAAAGCAACAAGACGATGGCCGGCGCGCACATTCATCCACCTAAATTCGAAGGGGATTTCATCGTCTGGAAGAAAAAAATGGAGGTATTTTTTCGTACAGATTTTGATATTCTTTTATCAATAAAATATGGTTTTGCAGTTCCTAAAGATGCGAACGGGGATGAAAAAGAAGAAAGCTTGTGGAATAAGAAGGAGCAGTCGGAATCTGTTGCCAATGGTAAGGCCGAGTTCCACCTCCTAACAGTCTTGCCTACTCAAGAGGTAAACCGGATCGGCAACTACCACTCCGCAAAAGAATTATGGGAGAAGTTCCTAGAACTTCATGAGGGTACCTCTGAAGCCAAATCAGCAAGAAAGGATCTCCTCCGGAACCAGCTGATAAACCTGCAAATGAAGGAAGGAGAAACGGTAGCTGAACTTCATGCCAAAATAAAGGAGCTAATCTCCGGACTCACCCAACTCGGCGAATCGGTAAGTAATCGCGACTCCATTCGATACGCCCTCAACGCCTTCCCAAGGACCCAGGAGTGGAGCTCAATCGTCGACGCTTATTACATCTCCAAAAATTTAGAGGTAAGTACATTAGATGAAATGTTTTCCATTTTCGAATTACACGAATCTCGGTGGGCAAGATCTAGAAAGACGAAGAATCTGGCCCTAAACACAAGGAGAACGGAGAAGGAGTCAAAATCCTCGACGGACGACGAGACAACGTAAATAGTAAGTTCGTTTAAAAGTTTTTTTAAAGCTAATAACTTTTCAAGAATGCAGAAGAAAAGGCGGTCTCCGAAGAAACGAACTGTCCGATGCTACAACTGCAACGAGGAGGGACACCTAAAAGATCAATGTCCCAAAATCAAAAATCAACCAAAGAAAAAGAAGGCATTGAAGGCCACCTGGGACGAGACCTCGTCGGACGAATCAGAAGTTCAAGAGTACGCGGGACTTGCGCTGATGGCAAGTCATCAAGAAGGGAGCAGTGTTGAAGGGGGAGCGACATCAGAAAGCGACAACGAAGAAGGAACCTCGCTTTTCGAAAGCGATCTGGTAAGTGAGGTTTATTTTCTTCCTCATGATCAATTGTATGCTGGTGTTAAAGCCTTGCTCAAATCTAATTGCAGATTAGAAAAAGAAAATTCTAAATTAAAAAATGAAAATATCGATCTGAAAAATTTAGTTGAGAAATTAGAATGTGATATTGTCTGTTTGCGACACAAGAAAAATAGTTCTCCTGAAAAGTTGAATTGGTATTTTAAAAACCATAAAGGCCAATTTAAAAAGGTGCCAAAGAATTACATTCCATCCAAATTTTTAGTTAATCCTGTCGATAGAAATCTATTTTGGATACCAAAATCAATTTTGAATTAGTTTTCTATTACTGCATAATTTTTCTTGCAAAATTAGAAATAGATTAACACATTTTATGATTAAGTTTCTTTTGAAAATTTTTTTTTCACCTAGACTTTCTTACAAAATAGATTTTAATTTGGAAATTTTTGTAAAAAGCAATAATTTTATCTTCCACCTATACAAAAATTTTTAAAATTTTCCAATGGACGAATTAATTTCTATAAATTTTTAATTGAAATTCGTATTTTTTAATTTTAAAAAATATTTGAAATTTTTTATTCAAAAATTAAATTTCGGTGATATGCACTTAATCTATTCACGGCTCAAAAAAAAATGTTTCACATTTTTCTAAAGTTCTAATCATATTTTTTCCTTTCCCTATTTTTTTGTGCCCCATTTTTGCTGTGATCAAAGGGGGAGAGTAGCTTAAGTTTAGGGGGAGATTGTGGTTATTGATTGCAATATTTTTTTTCTATGCTTAACTGCTAAATTTAGTTTTATTATTTTTTTTTTGGTTTACCCTAACTAAACTTGGGTTGATCCACATCAAAAAGGGGGAGATTGTTGGTGCCCCGGCTGGTTTTGATGTGATCAACTAGGTTAGTTAGGTCCTGTGTGTTTTTAATCCCTCTGTCTAAGTATGCAGGAACTTAGGAACGGAGGAAGTCGAGCGTAAGACGCAGCGGTAGAGAAGGATTGTGCGGGGAAGTGAGCCGACGGGCTTGGTACAATCCGAGGGACGCGAAAGCTGCGGAAGAGTACGCCGGTGGAGCGAGAAGGACGTGCGCGGTGTCCGAGGGACGAGAAGCCGAGAGGAAGGACGCTCGAGGGGCGAAAGGCCGAAGTCGGGTTCGGGTGAGCCTAACTCCGGTTGGCCGGAAATCACCCAGAAGACGAAGAATCAAAAAGACTGGTCTAAGCACCCAAAAGAAAAGAGAAAATTATTTAGTGCCAAGAAGATTCGAACCTGTGACCACACTACTGGATGTCTCCATACTTACCAAATGGGATAAACAGGTGATGTGAATAAGTTGATGTGAGCCGAAGTTAAGTTAATCACCTGCTGCGAATAGAAGCAAAGTTTTAATTAAACTTTATCCTCTAAAGGATAATTTATCTTTAATCAGATCTAAAGGCCATGGTTAAAATATATCCATGATCAACCATCAAGATCGAATCTGCAGATCAACAGATAAGAGAAATCCTATCAAAGATCTACGATCTGGATTTATTTTCCTAACCTATAAATAGGCTTGGAGTTTTAGAAGTTTAAGCAATTCATTGAGTTGTAAACTCTCTTTCTCTCTAAGCTTTCTCTGTGCTACAACTGTAAAGGCTTCTCCGACTTAAGGAGTTTCTGTTTGAGCATCAACTGCCTTGGAAGCAACGACTCTGTTGCAACCAAGTTTATTTCTTTTTAAAGACGAGTGTTAGTGCTTATTTTTCATAAACCGTCTATTCACCCCCCTCTAGCCGGTCGACCCGATCCTACAAGTGGTATCAGAGCGGGTTCGCTTTTGAAGGACTAATCACCTGAGAAAGCAACAAGACGATGGCCGGTGCGCACATTCATCCACCTAAATTCGAAGGGGATTTCATCGTCTGGAAGAAAAAAATGGAGGTATTTTTTCGTACAGATTTTGATATTCTTTTATCAATAAAATATGGTTTTGCAGTTCCTAAAGATACGAACGGGGATGAAAAAGAAGAAAGCTTGTGGAATAAGAAGGAGCAGTCGGAATCTGTTGCCAATGGTAAGGCCGAGTTCCACCTCCTAACAGTCTTGCCTACTCAAGAGGTAAACCGGATCGGCAACTACCACTCCGCAAAAGAATTATGGGAGAAGTTCCTAGAACTTCATGAGGGTACCTCTGAAGCCAAATCAGCAAGAAAGGATCTCCTCCGGAACCAGCTGATAAACCTTCAAATGAAGGAAGGAGAAACGGTAGCTGAACTTCATGCCAAAATAAAGGAGCTAATCTCCGGACTCACCCAACTCGGCGAATCGGTAAGTAATCGCAACTCCATTCGATACGCCCTCAACGCCTTCCCAAGGACCCAGGAGTGGAGCTCAATCGTCGACGCTTATTACATCTCCAAAGATTTAGAGGTAAGTACATTAGATGAAATGTTTTCCATTTTCGAATTACACGAATCTCGGTGGGCAAGATCTAGAAAGACGAAGAATCTGGCCCTAAACACAAGGAGAACGGAGAAGGAGTCAAAATCCTCGACGGACGACGAGACAATGTAAATAGTAAGTTCGTTTAAAAGTTTTTTTAAAGCTAATAACTTTTCGAGAATGCAGAAGAAAAGGCGGTCTCCGAAGAAACGAACTGTCCGATGCTACAACTGCAACGAGGAGGGACACCTAAAAGATCAATGTCCCAAAATCAAAAATCAACCAAAGAAAAAGAAGGCATTGAAGGCCACCTGGGACGAGACCTCGTCGGACGAATCAGAAGTTCAAGAGTACGCGGGACTTGCGCTGATGGCAAGTCATCAAGAAGGGAGCAGTGTTGAAGGGGGAGCGACATCAGAAAGCGACAACGAAGAAGGAACCTCGCTTTTCGAAAGCGATCTGGTAAGTGAGGTTTGTTTTCTTCCTCATGATCAATTGTATGCTGGTGTTAAAGCCTTGCTCAAATCTAATTGCAGATTAGAAAAAGAAAATTCTAAATTAAAAAATGAAAATATCGATCTGAAAAATTTAGTTGAGAAATTAGAATGTGATATTGTCTGTTTGCGACATAAGAAAAATAGTTCTCCTGAAAAGTTGAATTGGTATTTTAAAAACCATAAAGGCCAATTTAAAAAGGTGCCAAAGAATTACATTCCATCCAAATTTTTAGTTAATCCTGTCGATAGAAATCTATTTTGGATACCAAAATCAATTTTGAATTAGTTTTCTATTACTGCATAATTTTTCTTGCAAAATTAGAAATAGATTAACACATTTTATGATTAAGTTTCTTTTGAAAATTATTTTTTTCACCTAGACTTTCTTACAAAATAGATTTTAATTTGGAAATTTTTGTAAAAAGCAATAATTTTATCTTCCACCTGTACAAAAATTTTTAAAATTTTCCAATGGACGAATTAATTTCTATAAATTTTTAATTGAAATTCGTATTTTTTAATTTTAAAAAATATTTGAAATTTTTTATTCAAAAATTAAATTTCGGTGATATGCACTTAATCTATTCACGGCTCAAAAAGAAAAAAAAAATGTTTCACATTTTTCTAAAGTTCTAATCATATTTTTTCCTTTCCCTATTTTTTTGTGCCCCATTTTTGCTGTGATCAAAGGGGGAGAGTAGCTTAAGTTTAGGGGGAGGTTGTGGTTATTGATTGCAATATTTTTTTTCTATGCTTAACTGCTTAATTTAGTTTTATTGTTTTTTTTTTGGTTTACCCTAACTAAACTTGGGTTGATCCACATCAAAAAGGGGGAGATTGTTGGTGCCCCGGCTGGTTTTGATGTGATCAACTAGGTTAGTTAGGTCCTGTGTGTTTTTAATCCCTCTGTCTAAGTATGCAGGAACTTAGGAACGGAGGAAGTCGAGCGTAAGACGCAGCGGTAGAGAAGGATTGTGCGGGGAAGTGAGCCGACGGGCTTGGTACAATCCGAGGGACGCGAAAGCTGCGGAAGAGTACGCCGGTGGAGCGAGAAGGACGTGCGCGGTGTCCGAGGGACGAGAAGCCGAGAGGAAGGACGCTCGAGGGGCGAAAGGCCGAAGTCGGGTTCGGGTGAGCCTAACTCCGGTTGGCCGGAAATCACCCAGAAGACGAAGAATCAAAAAGACTGGTCTAAGCACCCAAAAGAAAAGAGAAAATTATTTGGTGCCATGAAGATTCGAACCTGTGACCACACTGCTGGATGTCTCCATACTTACCAAATGGGATAAATAGGTGATGTGAATAAGTTGATGTGAGCCGAAGTTAAAGTTAATCACCTGCTGCGAATAGAAGCAAAGTTTTAATTAAACTTTATCCTCTAAAGGATAATTTATCTTTAATCAGATCTAAAGGCCATGGTTAAAATATATCCA
This sequence comes from Boesenbergia rotunda, assembly GCA_024364735.1. Taxonomy (NCBI): domain Eukaryota; kingdom Viridiplantae; phylum Streptophyta; class Magnoliopsida; order Zingiberales; family Zingiberaceae; genus Boesenbergia; species Boesenbergia rotunda. The sequence continues at coordinate 267,711 of JAGFNQ010002091.1, read as the reverse complement.
TGATCAACCATCAAGATCGAATCTGCAGATCAACAGATAAGAGAAATCCTATCAAAGATCTACGATCTGGATTTATTTTCCTAACCTATAAATAGGCTTGGAGTTTTAGAAGTTTAAGCAATTCATTGAGTTGTAAACTCTCTTTCTCTCTAAGCTTTCTCTGTGCTACAACTGTAAAGGCTTCTCCGCCTTAAGGAGTTTCTGTTTGAGCATCAACTGCCTTGGAAGCAACGACTCTGTTGCAACCAAGTTTATTTCTTTTTAAAGACGAGTGTTAGTGCTTATTTTTCATAAACCGTCTATTCACCCCCTCTAGCCGGTCGACCCGATCCTACAGCTCTAAGATCCTTGACTTGAGTTTTCAAGAATGAGTTCTCTTTCTCAAGCTTTTCAACTTCAGTAGAAGTTCCTTCTTGAACCTTCTCGGTCAAAGATCTAGAGTCAGCTCCCTCTTTCAGGAGTTTTACTTCCTGTCGGAGGGACTCGACTTGGATTTTGGCTTTCGCCAAGTTATTAGATAGGTAAGCTATTAACTCTGCTAATTCGACTTTAGAATAACCACTTACAGTTATTTTGTCGTCCTCCGAAATTGTGAGCTTTCCGTCGTCCGGCTCCGAGTCTGATTCGATGTCGATGTCTTCCGAAGCAGTCAAGGCGAGCAGGTTTGTTTTTGGGGCCTCTTCTTCTTCTTCGGAGGAAGACTCGTCCCACATGGCTTTAAGGGCCTTCTTCCTTCTTGTCTTCTTGGCTTCTTTTAGCTTAGGGCAGTCCGATTTGTAGTGTCCCTTCTTGTTGCATTTGTAGCAGGTCACGTTTGATTTAGTCTTGGACGTTGAGGGTTCAGCTAGATCTTCCTTCTTTCGGCTGGCTTTTCTTCTGTTGGTCTGATGCTTCAGTTCCTTGTAGTAGTCCCGGGCTAGCCGAACCAGCTTGGGTCGATCCCCTTCACTGTCTTCTAAGTCTGAGTCTGAGTCAGACTCGGGTGCAGGTTGAAGCTTTTTCTTGGCCACCTTTCCTTGGGTTTTTCCTGCAAGAAAAGCAATACCTTTCTCGGCTAAGGTGCAGTTAGTCTACTCATGTAATTCTAGTTCAGAAAATAATTCGTCTAATTTAATTTTGGAAAGATCCCTAGAAACCTTGTAATCATCTACCATAGATGCCCACAGAGTGTTTCTTGGGAAAGCGTTTAGGGTATACCTGATAAGGTCACGGTTTTCTACCTTGTGACCGATTGTGTGCAGGTCATTCATCAGCTCCTGGATTCTGGCGTGGAGCTGTGCTGCTGACTCGCCTTCGTTCATTTTGATAGTGTATAATTTGTTCAGTAGTAGGTCCCTCTTGCTGATTCTAGTGTCAGAGGTACCTTCGTGCAACTCGATCAACTTACTCTAAAGTTCCTTCGCACTGTTGAAGGGTCCCACCAGGTTCAGTTCTTCCTTGGTTAATCTGCATTGGAGTGTCTGAGTTGCCTTTGCATCAGCCTCTATCTTCTTCTTCAGCGAGGCGTCCCATTCTGAGTAATGTTGTGCCACTCCTTCAGCATTCATGGGGATTTCCAAACCAGATTGGATTATGATCCACATATTCACCTGAGTTTTCAGGTGGACTTCCATCCGACTATTCCAGTAGGAGAAGTCTTCTCCACTGAAGAGTGGTGGTCTGGCTGTGCTGAAAACCCTCTTGCATGGCCATTTGTAATTTCTGAAATAACCAAAAAAAAAGAAGAAATTCTGTCCCAAGACTTGGACTTAGATTAGTAGTGCGGGAAAAATAATTAGAAAAAAATACGATCGAGTGGTGTTGCACCAACCTCTATTAACGAGAAAAATTCGAAAAAACTTCATAAAATCTGAAAAACTCTCAAATTGGTGGTTGCACCAAATTTGAGCCACCCGCTCTGATACCACTTGTTGAATCGAGAAAAATGATAGAGGGGGGGGGTGAATATCGTTAAAACTTTTTCGGATTAAGAAAATAGTAAATGCAGCGGAAACAAATCAATCACACAGGAACACAAGTAGATTTTTACTTGGTTCGGAGTCGCGGTCGGCTCCTACTCCAAGGCCCACGGTTCTTGACTGTTTACTTTGGGCAATTCTATAATCGCGCAAAAGGTTTACAAGTTTAAGTGCAAGAATATCTCAGTAAATGAAAATAGCTACACTTTTCGTTACCGACGCCCGATGTGGATCGTATTTCATAGCAGAGGGTCGTCGTCGGCGCTGGAATCTCAAAGTCAAAGTTTTCCGAGGCGTAGCGTTTGAACGAAGCTTTGGAGCATTAGAAAGCAGTTGTGTTGAAGCCTTGGGGTCGAGCACCCTTTTATAGTGCTCTTGGGGGTGCATGATTCGCTGGGGGCGCCTGACACGTGCCTTCAGCTGCGAGAACCTCCATCCGCAGCTCGATTAGCGCTTATCCCCTTTGATTCGGCCCTGGTCTGACTGGGGCGCCCGGGACCTCCTGGGAGCCTAGCTTGACCTCGTCCAATGGCTTCGTGGCAGATTTGCTTCGATGGTTTGTTTGGCTTTGACATTGGGCGTCGGGACCTCCGGGGCGCCTAGCCCAGTGTGGTTTCGAAGCGTTCTTGCTTTCTTGCTGTTTTGGCTTTGACCTTGGGTGCCCCAGACCTCAGGGGTGCCTAGCCCAGTTGCTTGCCCCCTTCCTTTGGGGCGTTCTGAGCTGCAGCAACACATTCCTTCGGTCCCTGCAACCAAGGTTAGTTCCAAAACATACAAAGCAAGAATATTAGTCAATATTTACAGTCGTAGCTGTCTTGGTTCTGACTTCGGGTCTCCCAAATAGAACCCTAGGTCAAACCGACGCCTACTGTTCCCTCGACGGGGAACGCGTCCTCACCTACTCCTCTAAGAAGAGTTTACCTTTTGACAACCGGCTCCTCCGGTTGGACTTTTGCCTAATCCCTCGAACCAGGTCTTCGTGCCCAACTTCCGGTCAGGTCTTTGGTGCCCAGCCCCTTGCCAGGACTTCGTGCCCAGTCCTCGACCAGAACTTCTTTACCCGACTTTCGGTCAGGTCTTCTTGCCCAGTCCTTGACCAGGACTTCTTTGCCCAGCCCTTTGCCAGGACTTCTTGCCTAGTGCACCTAGGACTTCTTCCTGCACACTCAGTGAACAAGTTAGACAACAATAACATCTTAACTTCCGAACCCTTTGCCATTATCAAAACTCAGGTTTGACTTAGGTGCTACCTTTACCAACAGGTTTCTCCATCGAGAAGGAGGCTTTATTCTATCCGGATGTTCCGGGGCTTGATCTGCCGACGATCAAGGGATCGCCCACCTTAGGGCACGTCAAGGAATAGGGGCAAGTTATCCCAAACCTTGTAAACCATCTGAGTTACCGTCTGGTTTGTGTTCTCTATTTTTCTTTCTGCTATTTTGTTTCCACTGCTAATCCTGTTTGTAGAAAGATCTCAAAGAGTGAATAGTTTCTGTGTCTGGCTATTCACACCCCCCTCTCTAGCCATCCAAGGTCCAACACCTTCAAGCCCTCTTCGACTTTGGCTCCCGTCCCTCAGATGTGCACACAAGCCCTCGGCTTGCCTCTATGTCATCCTTCACCCATGCCTCAAAGTTCGCCTCCCTCAGCTCATTGTCCCTGCTCCAACAGCCCTGACCTGTTACCTTCAAGCCCTCTTCGACTTTAGCCCTCGTCTCTCAGATGCGCACACAAGCCCTCGGCTTGCCTCCATGTCATCCTTCACGTACGCCTCGAAGACCGCTTCCCTCGGCTCATCGTCCCTGCTTTGTCCATGGTCCCTCGGATGCGCACACAAACACACGGCTTGCCTCCATGCCACCCTTCACGCCCAAAGACGTCCAACCAAGTCTATGTGTATCCTGCAAACCTGCACAATCACATACACATATTAGATCAACATGAAACCCTAACTTAATCCTATTGACACACACATTAAAACCCATGATCCTCTCGATCATACATGGGTCGATTGCCCCAACACAATTGTCATTTATAAATTTTTTCAGATCTGACTTTTGGCCAAAGGAGATTAAATATTATTTTTTAAATACAGATAGCAAAATGCTACTTGATAGAAAATATATGAGCAAAATGTAACTCAACAGAAAACAAGAGGATTAAATGTTATTTTTTAAATACAGGAGGGTAAAATGTAATTCGATAGAAAATATAGGGGTTTAAAGTTATTTACCCTAAATATAACTATTATTAATTGAATTGTTGTTTTAATTAATTATACATGATATCTAATAGGAGTGAATAAAATTCCGAGAGTATATCCTGTTGAGGCTATCTGTGGTCCAGAGTGTCCAAGTGTTTTGATGTTTGGGCAAAGAGTTTAAGTTAGGTTTCCCTTGTGTTCTAATATGTGTATGTTGAGTGTGTAGGTACACATATTTGTTGATGCAGTCTGACCCGATTGTTGTTTTGGTGTTGACACCGATTTAAGTTTAGGTGAGTAAGGTAAGTTCAGCTTAAGTCCTAGTCGGGGACTGGGCATGAACCTTGGAGAGTGAAGCTGGGTGATGAAATCCCGATGAGTGAAGCCAGGTCTCGATGAGTGAAGCCGGGTAACTGAAATCCCAATGAGTGAAGACGGGTCTCGGTGAGTGAAGTCGGGTGACTGAAATCCTGGTGAGTGAAACCGGGTGACAGAAACCCCGGTGAGTGAAGTCGGGTGACGGAAACCCCGATGAGTGAAGCCGAGTCCTAGCGAGTGAAACTAGGTGAAGGAAATCCCGGTGAGTGAAGCTAGGTGAAGAAAATCCCGATGGGTGAAGCTGGGTCCTAGCGAGTGAAGCTAGGTGACCAAAACCCTGGTGAGTGAAGCCAGGTCCTAGTGAGTGAAGCTAGGTTGAATGAAGTCCCGGTGAGTGAAGTTGGGCATGAAGTCTTGGTCCGGGGGACTGAGCATGAGTTAGCCAAGTGGATGGATCGGTCTGGAATCCGATCAGGAGTTGGAACGATTTCCCTTGTGAATAGATCGGTCTAGTGACCAATCCAGGGAGTCTGATTATTCTGGTGAACGATCAGAAAGAGAACAGAATGCTTCTGATTGGCTTCTGATCGTTCTGGTGAACGATCAGAGAGAGATCATAATGTTTCTGTGTGGTTTTTGATCATTGTGGTGAACGATCAGAAGAATGGATCAGAAAGAGGCTGGAGAACCCTGATCGGTCACTTGGACCGATCAAGGTCCTCCTGGACCGATCAGGATGGGTCCTAACCGGTCCAGAGATGACCTGATCGATCACTATGACCGATCAGGGCACAACCTGATCGGTCAGGTGACCGATCAGGTGGCTTTGGCTGGTGGGAGATGGAGGAAACTCCAGTAAGCGGGTGGATCGGTCTGGTGACCGATCCACGATCCCTGATCGATCAGTGTGACCGATCACAGAGTCACTGGATCGATCAGGCAGGATCCTCACTGATCGGTCAGGGTTGTTGGAACTTGGATGGCTATAGGGGGGTGAATGTAGCCAGACACTCAAATCGCTCCCTTTTCGTTGAACTTTCTTTCTGTGATCAGATTAGTAGCAGCGGAAACAAAATGCAATAGAAAGAATAAAACAGAGCAAGGAATCAAACCAACGCTAACACAGCGATATACAAGGTTTGGGGATAACTTGCCCCTACTCCTTGGCGTGCCCTTAAGGTGGGCAATCCCTTGATCGTCGGCAGATCAAGTCCCGGTGAACACCGGATAAGATAGAGCCTCCTTCTCGGTGGAGAAACCTCTCCACAGATTTCACGGATGATTGAACTTGAGTACAAGAGATCACACAAGAAGTAACGCTCACACAGATCTCACAGGAATGCAACAAGAACACTTAAGCACACAAACAACAGAGAACTCACGACATAGCCCAGCCAAACTCCTCAAGTTTCTGTCTGTTCGTTCTTTTCGCTCCTCTGCTTCCAGCTTTGTCTTAAGCTCCCTCTCTCCATCGTAAGCTTCATCAGCATCCACTGAGCCAGCCTGAACCCACTGACCTCCCTGAGCACTCAGTCCACTGAAGAACTCCTCTCCAGCTGAGTCTCTGTCAGTCGCCAGCTGCTCCAGTTGCCGTCGAAACCTGAGAAGGAGAAACAAACAAACCTGCTCCAAGGAAAGCCTCCCATTGACCATCCTTGAGTATTTGAATCACCTCCTGTCACCTGCACACTCCAACACAGGCTTAGCAATACATATCAAATGAAATCAGCAATGTATCAGAGAATCGGCAAAGAAAACAGACGCGATCAGACAATTCTGACAGCATATTTGAATTAAAGTTCTGCTCCTGATCGGTCCCCAGACCGATCAGAGAGGAGCCTGATCGGTCACCAGACCGATTAGGCTGGGTTCAGACCGATCAGGCTCCATCCTGATCAGTCCCCAACGCATAATCAGAAATCGCGACTTCTTCGGGACCGATCACCAGACCGATCCCAAGTCGTGGATCGGTCACCAAACCGATCCACCCCTTTGTAGGGTGATTTCCCAGTTTCGCAGTCCAAGCCTCCTAATCGGTCACCAGTCCGATCAGGGAATGATCAGACCGATCAGGCTCCATCCTGATCGGTCATAGTGAGAAACTCGCGACACTTGATCATTCACCAGAACGATCTGAATAGTATCCCATATCGGTCACCAGACCGATCAGGAGTCGATCAGTAGAGTTCTCCCAAACTCACTGTGTGCTCCCTGATCGGTCACCAGACCGATCAGGCATCGCTGGATCGGTCACCAGACCGATCCACGAGAGAACTCCATGCCAACTTCCCTGATCGGTCACCAGACCGATCCAGGCTAGGCCAAACCCACTCTAAGTCAAAAGAACAAGCCTCCAGCCCTTCTCTGACTCGTGCTTAGTCCCCCGGACCAAGACTCCATGCCCAGTTTCACTCACCGGGACTTCAACCTAGCCCTCCAAGCTAGGACCTGGCTTCACTCACTAGGATTTCAATCACCCGGCTTCACTCACCGGGACCCGGCTTCACTCACCGGGATTTCAACCTAGCTTCACTCACTAGGATTTCAACCTGGCTTCAATCACCAGGACCCGACTTCACTCACCGGGATTTCAACCTAGCTTCACTCACTAGGATTTCAACCTGGCTTCACCACCAGGACCCGGCTTCACTCACCGGGATTTCCATCACCTAGCTTCACTCACCAGTACCCAGCTTCACTCACCAAGATTTCCATCACCTGGCTTCACTCACCAGGACCCAGCTTCACTCATCGGGATTTCCATCACCTGGCTTCACTCACCAGGACCCAGCTTCACTCACTGGGATTTCCATCACCTGGCTTCACTCACCAGGACCCGGCTTCACTCACCGAGATTTCCATCACCTGACTTCACTCACCGGGATTTCCATCACCTGACTTCACTCACCAGGACCCAGCTTCACTCATCGGGATTTCCATCACCTGGCTTCACTCACCAGGACCCGGCTTCACTCACCGGCATTTCCAATCACCTAACCCTCTGAGTTACGACTTTTCACACCTAGCCCTCCAAGCTAGGGCTTTTCACATGCCAGCGTGCGATCTCCCGATCCACCTGGACTTAATCCGAATTCAACCAAACTTGAATCAAACTTAAATCGGTGTCAACACCAAAACAACAATCAGGGTCAGACTGCATCAACAATCTCCCCCTTTTTGTAGTTTGACAACCCGATTTAAGTTTAGGCATTAATGATCAATTAAAAGCAGTTTAATTATTATAAGAGAATCAAGATCCTCCCCCTACAATAACCCTAAATTTAATCAACCATTTTCTCCCCCTTTGTCAAACATCAAAAAGGGTATGGTTATTAAGTTTAAACATACCTCCCCCTCAAACCAAGGTCTCTTCCCAAATCCAAAATAATCAAAGGATACTTTTTGAATCGCATATGAGAGGTATATACCATAAATGTATCATGGCAACAATGTATATGCATCATACGGTAATAATTATGAATTGCACATGAAAACATACACAGAATTATAATACGGTCAAATATGTATATGTTTCATATGACAAGTAATAATGCAGCTTCATTAGACTTATGATTGATACAGAAAAATTTCTGATGTATCTATGAACGATCAGTTTTCAAAAAAATTTATGTAATTCTGATTCATTCAAGATCAAACTGCATTAACATTTGGAATTTCATGTGAAGACATTGTTGATGCAGTCTGGCCCTGATTGTTGTTTCGGTGTTGACACCGATTTTAGTTTAGGTGGATGCTTATTGATTATGATTAAGTCCTGATTGGGGATCAGGCATGGTATTGAAAAATCCTAACCTGGAGGGTTAGGTGTTGAAAATCCTAGCTTGGATGGCTAGGTGTGTGAAAAGTCCTAATTTGGATGAGGTGGGTGAAAAGTCCTAGCTTGGAGGGCTAGGTGAAAAGTCCTAACTTGGAGGGTTAGGTGCAAATTCCCATCTTGGAGAATTAGGTAAAAAATTCCTGGCTTGGAGGGTCAGGTCCTAGCTTGGAGGGCTAGGTTTGGAAAGTCCTAATCCGGAAGAGTTGGGTGAAAAGTCCTAGCTTGGAGGGCTAGGTGAAAAGTCCTAACTTGGAGGGTTAGGTGCAAATTCCCAACTTGGAGGATTAGGTGAAAAATCCTTAGCTTGGAGGGCCAAGGTAGATGAAACCCTAGCTTGGAGGGCTAGGTTGGAGCCCCTGGATCGGTCTAGTGACCGATCAGGGAGTTGGCACGATGCTCCTTTGTGGATCGGTCTGGTGACCGATCAGGGAGTATGCGTTTCGCCCATTGCTTTGCTCTTGATCGGTCTGGTGACCGATCAGGGAGCAAACAGTGAGGTTGAGTTCCCTTGCTGATCTGCTCCTGATCGGTCTGGTGACCGATCAGGATCACTGTGCAGATCGTTCTGGAGAACGATCCAACGTCGCAGGTTCCTCTCTATGATCGATCAGGACGGAGCCTGATCGGTCTGGTCACTACCTGATCGGTCTGGTGACCGATCAGGAGGTTTCCTGATCAGCCCGGTGATCGATCAGGGGGTCTGGACTGCGAAACTCAGAAATCGCCCGATAAAGGGGTGGATCGGTCGGGTGATCGACCCACAACCTGGGATCGGTCTGGTGATCGATCCAGGAGAGTCCCAAAGAAATCACGATTTCTAATCGAGCGTTGGGGACCGATCAGGATGGAGCCTGATCGGTCTGGACCCAGCCTGATCGGTCTGGTGACCGATCAGGAGGCTCTCTGATCGGTCCGGTGACCGATCACTTTAATTCAAAATGCACTGTCAGACGCTCTGATCGTGTCTGAACGTATTCGATTCTCTGCGCTTAACATCTGGTATATGATTTGCTATTTGATATGCTGCTCTAACACTCTGATTAAGCTGCAGGTGATAGGGGAGGATTCAAACACTCAAGCAGAAATCAATGGAGGCTTTCCTTGGAGCAGGTTTGTCCGTTTTCCATCTCAGGTTGCAACGGCCGGAGCTGCAGACTAGAGCTGCTGACTGGAGCTTGGCTGAGGGGTGCTTGGCTGAGGGGAGCTCAGGAAGTCCAGGAAGGGTTCAGTGGTAGCTGGCGTTGTTAGGGAAGCAGCTGGAGGCTGTAGGAGATGCTGTCACCTGGTGCTGAGTGGAGAAATAAAAGGGCGGAAGAAGGCTTCGTTGAAGCAAAGGGTTCTGAAGTTCTTGCTGCGCCTTTGTGTTCTCCACATCTAGCTTGCGTGTTCTGAAGTTTTCATCACCTTGAGCAAGCTACTACAATCGAGAAGCAGCGCTTGAAGGAGAGAACAAGAGGCTTGGAGTCCGACAGCGGGAAGACACGAGGAAGGGTTTCTTGCGTGAGATCTGTTAGTGATATGAGAGAAGTGTCCTAAGGCAATCGCCTTATGATTGTAATCATTTATTTTAATAAATGAATATTCACTATTTGAGTATACATGTTTATGTATTTGATTGAGATCTTAAACTCATTTACTGAATGTCCGCAATACAATTCACAGCATGAGAGAATTTGTGACGAATTCACAACTAGTGATTATCTCTATATGTGCAATTGTGAAGTATTGAAATTGTCCCTAGTCGATGAATTGATAAATACAGACACTATCAATTCTGTTGAGACTAGCATGGGTTATTCTCTAATCAGCTGATTCTCACTGGCTGGTGACATTGGGATGTCCGGAGATAAACATGAATGCTAGTTAAGGGAACTAGTTCATTGGAGTGACTGGTTGTAAAACTTCATATGGTAATCTACATATAGACATGTCAGTGAAGTTCTTACGCAGCTTAAGTGGGATGTTCCTTTGACTTGCGGTGTTCAAGTCATCTTGGTCATGGAGACTTATACTTTGACATCTTAAGCAAGCATCTCCAAGGAGGTGTGGACCCAGGATGATTGGGTATAAGCCGAAGTGTCCAAAGATGTTTGAACAGCCTACAAAGGATTCACCACTCCTTGCGAGGAGATGTATACCCAAGGCCTATCGTCGGATTGTTACTCGAAGCCTCTGGCCAGAGCATGACATGTTCGGAGTATGAATCTCTTAGATACATGAGAGTAATTAGAATCCGTAGGACGAGAAAATGTTACTTGGGCTAGGTGTGACGTAGTCAGCCTAGTGGGGACTGACACACATAGACCATGTCCTGAACCAAGTGGGTATAAGATGGTGAAGGGAATGGGGCACGATTCATTATAGCTGCTGAAGGGTTTCAGAATTGTTTCTGAGGTCAACCGTTGATCTTTCGATTAATTGGGGATCATGATGTACTACTAGGTGCCACTCATGATCGTTCTATAATTGGTTAATTATAGACGGCCAACATAAATCGAAAGCCTATTTAGTCACACGCACTACGAGTAATCCGAGGGATTTAAAACGAGTTGAAAATTGGATTTTTCAATCAAGAGAGATTAGGTTTGGTTGAACCAAACGATAAGTCGAATCTGAATTTTTCAGAGACGCATCGGAAGCGTAAAATGGCTAAGTCTTTTGAAGACTTAATAGATGAATTAAATGAGTTTAATTCATTGGGGCATGGTTTGGATAGGCCGGCCAAAGAGGGTCTCATCCTCTTTACTTGGCCGGCCACAACAAAAAGGGGAGAACAAATTGTTTTGTTCAAGTTATAAAATAAACCAAGTGTGGTTTGTTTTATAAAATTATGGATAATATAAATTTTATAAACTGAGATTTGGTTTATTATTTTCATTGAAATTAAAATAAATTTTGAATAGCTTATTTTATTTTATAAAATCAATTATGAATTGATTTTCCATGATAAGAAAAATTTATATAATAAATTTCTTGTGAATATTTATTCCATAAGAAAAGGGAGACATGGTTGAATTTTTATCATAAATTAAATTATGATAAAAGCTTGGCATGATGGAATAAATCATAGAAAAATTTATATGATAAATTTCTTATGAAAAATTTATTCCATAAAAAGGAGACTTGGCGGTTGAGATGCCACTATATAAAGGAACCAAGGCAAGGCTTGGAGATCAATCAAAGAGATCTAGGAATAAGCCCTCTCTCTCTCTCCTTCTCTCCCTCTCCCTTCTCTAGTGCCGCCGGCCCTAGAGGAGGCCCTTGCTGCCGTGAGCTACAACCACCACCGGCCTCCTTCTCCTGTTAGTGATATGAGAGAAGTGTCCTAAGGCAATCACCTTATGATTGTAAAACATTTATTTTAATAAATGATAATTCACTATTTGAGTATACATGCTTGTGTATTTGATTGGGATCTTAAACTCATCTACTGAATGTCCGCAATACAACTCACAGCATAAGAGAATTTGTGATGGGATCACAACTAGTGATTATCTCTAAATGTGCAAATGTGAAGTATTGAAAATATCCCTAGTCGATGAATTGATAAATACGGACACTATCAATTCTGTTGAGACTAGCATGGGTTATTCTCTAATCAGCTGATTCTCACTGGCTGGTGACATTGGGATGTCTGGAGATAAACATGGATGCTAGTTATGGGAACTAGTTCATTGGACTGACTAGCTGTAAGACTTCATATAGTAATCTATATAGATATGTCAATGAAGTTCTTACTGCGGCTTAAGTGCGATGTTCCTTTGACTTGCGGTGTTCAAGTCAACTTGGTCATGGAGACTCATACTTTAACATCTTAAGCAAGCATCTCCAAGGAGGTGTGGACCCAGGATGATTGGGTATAAGCCGAAGTGCCCGAAAATGTTTGAACAGCCTACAAAGGATTCACCACTCCTTGCGAGGAGATGTATACCCAGGCCTATCGTCGGATTGTTACTCAAAACCTCTGGCCAGAGTATATCATGTTTAGAGTGCGAGTCTCTTAAATACATGAGAGTAATTAGAAATCCAAAGGACGAGAAAGACACTACATGGGCTAGGTGTGACGTAGTCAGCTTAGTGGGGACTGACACAAATAGACCGTGTCCTGAACCAAGTGGGTATAAGATGGTGAAGGGAATGGGGCACGATTCATTAGAGTTGCTGAAGGGTTTCAGAATTACTTCTGAGGTCAACCGTTGATCTTTCGATTAATTGGGGGTCATGATGTACTACTAGGTGTCACTCATGATCGTTCTATAATTTGTTGATTATAGACGGCCAACATAAATCGAAAGCCTATTTAGTCACACGCACTATGAGTAATCCGAGGGATTTAAAACGAGTTGAAAATTGGATTTTCCGATCAAGAGAAATAAATCGAATCTGAATTTATCAGAGGCGCAATAGAAACTAAAATGGCTAAGTCTTTTGAAGGCTTATTGGGCGAATTAAATGAGTTTAATTCGCGATCGGTTCGGGTTGGTTTGGCCGGCCAAAGAGGGTGCCAAACCTCTTTGTTGTGGCCGGCCACATTAAAGGGAAGAAACCAATTTAATTGGTTTAATTAATAAAATAAATCTAGTGCGATTTGTTTTATAAATTATGGATAAATAAATTTGTATAAAGAAATTTATATAAATAAATTTATAGAAATTTATTCTTTTTATGGAAATTAAAATGATCCATGGAATGGTTTATTTTAATTTTATAAAATCAATTATGAATTGATTTTTCCATAATAAGAAAGTTTATAAATTTCTTATAAAATTTATTCCATAATAAAAGGAGAGATTAATTAGTTTTATTATAAAGTTAGTTATAATAAAACTTGGTAATTCATAAGAGAATTTATAAGATAAATTTCTTATAATAACTAATTAGTTTTATTATAAAGTTAGTTATAATAAAAACTTGGTTTAAACAGAATAATTCATAAGAGAATTTATAAGATAAATTTCTTATGATAACTAATTAGTTTTATTATAAAGTTAGTTATAATAAAACTTGGTTTAAATGGAATAATTCATAAGAGAATTTATGGGATAAATTTCTTATGATAACTAATTCCGTTAATTCCGTTAAGAGGGAGACTTGGCAAGGGAGATGCTACTATATAAAGGAACCAAAGGGAAGCCTTTAATCCTAACTAATTGATATAGAGCTCCCTCTCTCTCTCTCTTTATTCTCTTCTCCTTCCCTTCTCCCCACCTAGGGCCGGCGCCCACCTTGAGTCATCTAGGGCCGGCGGCCCCTCTTGAGTGCTAGGGCCGGCGCACCTCCTCCCAACCTTGGTTGCCGTGAGCTATCAAGAAGAAGGAGAAGCCAACCAAGAAGAAGAAGAAGCGGATCACATCTCCTTCCCTCTCGGAATTCGATTCCGTTTCTTTGGTGGTTAGTTTCCTAATTTTTCTCTTGTACATCTAGTTGTGCCTTTAGAGAATCTAGTAGTTCTCGTCGGCACAAAACTCGTGACTTTGCGAAGTCATCCCGAAGAGAACTCGGCGTGGACGCGAATAGAGGCGGAGCTTCCAAGGGACGCTACGGTTGGATCTCGTCCCTTACTTCGAGTTACGAAAGGTATAAAGTAAATTAGTTTACTTTTCCGCAAAGTTTTATTTTATGATTATGTCAACACACTATAAGGTTGCATGCTAGATACGAAGTTAAAATAATTTAGGAAATTATTTTATGCAAATTCTTCCGGTGCACGTAAAAATTTAAAATTTTACGAACTCGTATCCTTGTCAACATGCACCCGGTCCCAACATCTCCGGCGTCCAAGCTCCGGCGATCAGCCACCTTTGGCCACTAAGAAGCTGCCGCAAGAAGAAGAAGTGGGCGCAACTCCTTCCTTCTTCCCGGAATCATGATTCCGTTCTTCTTTTGGTGGTTAGTATTTCCATCTCTCTCTTGGTATTCTTGTCGTGCCTTTGGAGAATCTAGTAGTTCTTGTCGGCATGAAATTCGTGGCTTTACGAAGTCATCCCGAAGAAAACTCGGCGTGGACGCGAATAGAGGCAGAGCTTCTAAGGGGCGCTTACGGTTGGATCTCGTCCCTTTCTTCGAGTTACGCGAGGTAACAAGTAAATTAGTTTACGTTTCTGGAAAATTTTAAATATATGATCATGTCTACGCAACATAAGGTTGCATGCTAGATGTGTGGTTAAATAATTTGAGAAATTATTTATGCTAAATCTTCCGCTGCACGTAATTAATTTTAAAATTACGAACCCACATCCATGTCAACATGCACCCGGTCCCAACAAGATCGCCGCTGGGTGGAGCTCAGGAAAGCTTGCTGTGTTCTTGTCCTTGCTAAGTGTTTGAGTAAGATCCTTCTTGTTGTTTCTTTGTGCTTAAACTTAAATCTATGATTGAAACGCTGTGGAGAGGTTTCTCCACCGAGAAGGAGGTTGCTTTCTATCCGATGATAACTGGGGCTTGATCTGCCGACGATCAAGGGATCGCCCACCTTAAGGGCACGCCAAGGAGTAGGGGCAAGTTATCCCCGAACCTTATAAACTCTCCTTGTTAGCGATCTTGCTAGTTGTGTCTACTTTGCTTTCGTTTTCTGTTTTCTGCTTACTCTTTGATTATTTCTTCCATTGTGCTACTGATAAGTTTGAGTGCAGAAATTCGATTTGTGTCTAAGTCCAAGTGATTGGCTATATTCACCCCCCCCCCCTCTCTAGCCATCCGGGTTCCAACAAGTGGTATCAGAGCTTGGGGCTCTGTTTACGGCTTAACATCCGAGAGTTATCAACAAGATGGCGTTGAGAGAAGGCTTCTCCACCACCTGACCTCCATTCTTCAATGGCGCTGATTTCTAATATTGGAGATCGAAGATGGAATATTATTTGAAGATGGATATCAATACTTAGTTCGCGGTGAAGGAGGGATTCACCCCTCCTAAGGATGATGAAGGCAAAGAACTCGAATCATGGCGGTGGACTCTGAACAAACCCGAAAGAGTGAAGCCGACACGAAGGCGGTTGTCACTCTACAATGCGGCATGAACAAAGATAAACTCATCAAAGTTGGTCCTTTCACATGTGCAAAGGACTTGTGGAACAAACTCATTGAGCTCCATGAGGACACCCGAGATTCAAGAATAGCTAAGAGGGACTTGTTCCTAAATCAACTTCAAAATCTCTCCATGAAGGAGAATAAATCGGTAAGTGAGCTTCATAGCCGGTTCAAGGAAGTCCTCAATGGGCTTCATTCGATTGATGAAAAGGTCGAGAATCGCGACTTTGTGAGGTATGTCTTGAAAGCCTTTCCAAGGAATGCTTTGTGGTCATCCATGGTGGATGCCTACAAAGTTTCCAAGGATCTATCCATTGTAAAGTTAGATGATTTATTTTGTGAGATGGAATTGCATGAAATGGCTAACAAAGGCCCCAAGGAGAAGGGGATTGCCTTAGTTGCAGGGGACCGATCCAACAAGAAGAAGAAGGAGAAGAAGAAGGAGAAGAAGAAGGAGAAGGAAGTCTCTTCATCTTCATCCTCTTCCGAATCCCAGTCCGATTCCGAAGAAGTTGGCAGCGGCTCCTCATCCTCCGAGATGGCGAACTTTGTGCGAAGAATGATGAGAAGGGGTCGACGCATCAAGAGTAGAGGTAACTCTAGTGAAGCTAAACTTGATAAGACTAATGCATCTTGCTTTGAGTGTGGTAGGAAAGGACACTTCAAGAATGAATGTCCAAAGCTTAAGAAGAAGGAGGAGAAATCCAAAAAGAAAGAAGAAAAATCCAAGAAGAAGGCCTTGAAGGTCACTTGGGATGAGTCATCCTCTAGCTCATCCGATGAAGAGAAGGAGGAGGAGAGCACAAGGCATGTGGCACTTATGGATCTTGGAGAGGAAAGCAGTGATGAATCATCCAATTCCTCAAACGCGGCTTCATCATCTTCGGATGATGAAGAGGTAACTTCTCCCGAGCTTGAAAAGTGTTATAGAGCAATTGCATGCTTAACTAGTATGTTGAAAAAGTCAAAGAATAAGGTTAAAGCATTGCAATTAGAAATTGATCAATTGAAATTATCTAGAGATGATAACATTGATGATTTGCATGTTGAATTGTTAGAAGATGAAATTAAATCATTGAAACATGAGGTTGAAAAGTTGAAATCCTCTAAGGTTTAGGAAGTGAATGATTTGCATGATGACTTGCTAGTAGAGGAAAACCAATCATTGAAGAGTGAAGTTGAGAAACTCAAGAATATTCTTGAGAAGTTCTCAACTAGCTCTAAAACCCTAGACATGATCTTGAATGCCCAAAGGGCAGTCTACAATAGGGCCGGTATTGGTTATCGTCCTAAAGAACCCTCATTTGTGTCTCTTATGTTTAGGACTGATATGAGACAATCTAGGACACCCAAGGGTCAAAAGAAAGTTGTCAAGGCATGGGTGCCTAAGTCTTGTTTAGTTGATGCTTTAGGTCCCAAGGTTTGGGTACCTAAAACTTCTATTTTTCGAATTGTGTAGGTTATGATTGAGGGGGAGCATCTATCAACTTGGTTCGTTGATAGTGGATGCTCCAAACACATGACCGGGGATAGATCATTGTTTACCACACTTCACAAGAAAAGTAGAGGTAATGTATCATTTTGTAACAATGGTAGTCTTAAGGTCATAGGAATAGGAGACATTCAAATATCCGAATGTCTTAGAATCTCAAATGTCCTTCTAGTCAAGGGGATAAAATTTAATCTCCTAAGTGTGAGTCAATTGTGTGACACGGGTTACACAATTGATTTTCAACCAAGTCAATGTCTAGTTAGACAACATGACACCTTGGACACGGTACTAGTAGGAACAAGAGTAGACAATATTATCAAGTTTCATTTAAAAGTGCTACTAATGTTTCTGCTAAGTGTTTCATGTCAAAAGAAGAAGAGTCCACACTTTGGCACCGGAAGCTAGCACATGTGAACATGAAGAACATCCTGAAGTTGGCCAACAAGGGATTGGTTCGTGGCTTACCAAGCATCAAGTATGAGAAAGATAAACTTTGTGATGCATGTCAAATGGGTAAGCAAACAAAAACTGCACATAAAGGTAAAAGCGCTGTAAGTACTTCTACTGCATTAGATTTACTTCACATGGATTTGTTTGATTGTAGTACTATCATATCATTGAATGGAAGTAGGTATTGCTTTGTGATCATTGATGACTTCACTAGATATACATGGACTTACTTTTTAAAATATAAGGACCAAACCTTAATGTTTTCATTTCTTTTTGTAGAAGAGTTGAAAATGAAAAATCATCAACTATTAAGACAATTAGAAGTGATCATGGAGGTGAATTTCAAAATCAAAGGTTTTTAGAATTTTGTCAAGATAGAGGTTATAGACATGAGTTCTCTACTCCTAGAACACCACAACAAAATGGTGTTGTAGAAAGGAAGAACCGTGTTCTACAAGAGGCTGCACGAAGCATGCTTAATGAGTACTCACTCCCGAGCTACTTATGGGCTGAAGCTATAAATACAGCTTGCTATGTGCAAAATCGAGTCCTCATCCATAGATTTCTAGGTAAGACTCCTCATGAACTTTGGTTTGGAAAACCACCTACGGTTAAACACCTTAGGGTGTTTGGTTGTAAGGTATTCATTCTAAACACCAAGGACCATCTTGGAAAGTTCACGGCGAAGGCTGATGAAGGGATACTAGTCGGGTACTCCCTCGTTAGCAAAGCCTATCGAGTCTACAACAAGAAGTCTAGACTGGTTGAGGAGTCTTCTGACGTTGTCTTTGAAGAAATTCCAAAAGTCAATGATCAACCAGAAGATGAAGTCCAATTCGAACTTAGGAGACTAAGTTTGAATGAAAGTCCAAATGTTGTTGATGGTGATGAATCTGATGACGGTGAGCCTAGACAATCCATAGATCAGCCGGATCCTGAGGCTGAACTTGTGTCTAGTGAGCCCATTCAAGAAGCACCACCAACACCAAGGCAAACTAGATTAGCCTCTAGTCATCCCCAAGATCAAATTGTTGGAGACATCCATCATGGGGTTAGAACTAGATCATTCTTCCGGAATGAGGCTAATGAAGTTGCCCTAATTTCAGAAATTGAACCTAGAAAAATTGATGAAGCATTAAATGATCCCGATTGGATCATTGCAATGCAAGATGAACTAGGTCAATTTGAAAGAAGTCAAGTTTGGGACTTAGTCCCTAGACCCAAGAAGACCACCATTATTGGAACCAAATGGGTCTTCAAAAATAAATTGAACCATAAGGGAGAAATCATTAGAAACAAGGCACGCTTAGTAGCCAAGGGCTATAGTCAAGTTGAAGGCCTTGATTATGATGAGACCTATGCTCCTGTGACATGATTAGAATCCATTCGATTGATGCTTGCATTTGCAGCATATCGCGGCTTCAAGCTATACCAAATGGATGTCAAATCGACCTTTCTGAATGGTTTGATTAGAGAAGAGGTCTAAGTCGAACAACCTCCGGGGTTTGAGAGTTCCGAATTTCCAAACCACGTGTTTAAGCTCAAAAAGGCACTCACCCCGGGCTTGGTATGAGCGGTTGTCGACATTCTTAATTGAGAAGGGCTTCGTTAGTGGCCAAATAGACCCTACACTATTTCTACGAAGAGATGGTGACAATATTTTTGTAGCCCAAGTATATGTCGATGACATAATTTGTGGTTCAAACAATAAGGCTATTTAAATGAATTCATTGGACACATAGAGAGTGAGTTTGAAATCAGTCTAGTGGGAGAGTTGACTTTCTTCCTTGGACTAGAAATCAAGCAAACTCGCTATGATATCCATGTGCACCAATCAAAGTATACACAAGAAATGCTTCGAAAATTTAACATGAGTGATTCAAAAGAGGTAACCACTCCCATGGCCACAAACACTAGATTAGACAACGATGAGAGTGGTAAACCCATTGATCTAACTCAATATCGGAGCATGATAGGTAGTTTGCTATACCTCACAGCTAGTCGATCGGATATTCTATTTGTTGTGGGTATGTGTGCTAGGTATCAAGTTTGTGCCAAGGAATCTCACTTAATCGCTGTTAAGTGAATTTTGAGATATCTCAAAGGCACAATTGGAGTCGGCCTATGGTACCCCCGTACCGAATCATTTGATTTAATTGGCTATACAGATTCCGACTACGCTGGATGTAAGTTGGACCGAAAAAGCACAAGTGGGGGATGTCAATTCTTAGGTTCATCCTTAGTAAGTTGGTCAAGTCGGAAGCAATATTGTGTTGCTCTCTTCACGACCGAGGCAGAATATATCACCATGGGAGAGAGCGTATCGCAATTGTTATGGATGATATATACTTTAGAAGACTATGGATTGAGTTACAAAGGTGTGCATGTGTTATGTGATAACATTAGCACAATTAACCTAACTAAAAATCCAGTCCATCATTCTAGGACCAAACACATTGAGGTGCGTCACCACTTCATTAGGGATTATGTAGCTAGGGGAGATATTGTACTCTCTCATGTAGAGTCCAAATCAATCCTAGCTGACATTTTCACTAAACCACTCCCCGAAAATGAATTTAGTTTCCTAAGAAGGGAGTTGGGAATATGTCGCGCTTCATGAATTTCAAATTGCATTCAAACCCTTCATGATTATTTCAAATTGTTGGGAAACAATTGGGTAACTTTGGGGACATCTCACACAAACTATAAGGTTTAACAAAACATTTTTGGTTGCTAGATATGAGGTGAGATGTTAGGATCAACTCAATTTCTCAAAATGTCAATGCATCTCTTGAGAAATTAAGTTGACGAGATAATAATCACTTCGGTGACCAAGTATGGGGAAAACCAATGCATAACATATGTGTATTTGGCTCCATGATCATACTTGGACATTCCAATCAAGGAAACTTGATTGGAAACCTGAATTTGATACAAACTTAGTTGAAATTGCTTGAATGATTGTTGATTGAGTTTGACTCCATTTGTATGGATCAAAGTGATTGTTGAACCTATAAGGACCTTTAATCCTTGTTCAGGGATTAATTTTAGACATGAGATCATGTCCAAGTTCGTTAAACTTCATCAGATCTCATTGGAAAGATTCAGAAAATCTGAAACTGAATGTTTCAGATCGTATCAGGGAGTATCAGGAATCCTGATCGGTCACCGGACCGATCAGGCTCCATCCTGTAACGATCGGTCCACAGACTGATCAGAGGGGCATCAGTGACTTTACGAAATTTTGACCAAATGTACTGAGCTAGCCTGGATCGGTCCCCGGACCGATCTGGCACCCTATGGTGATCGGTCCATAGACCGATCAGGAGGCTCATAGGTTTCTCTCCGGACCCTACTGTTCGTGTCCTGATCGATCAGCCGACCGATCAGGAGCGCGCTTGATCGGTCACCCGACCGATCATGCCCAGATCAGTCCAATTATAACGTAGCCTGATCGGTCTGGGCGCTATCAGATCGAACGGTGATCGGTTCCATAGCATTAAATTGCGGTTGGTGGACCGATCCACCAACCGATTAATTTCTTCGAAACCTTTCATTGCCGAACCCTAGCGTCGAAACCTCCCACTTGCGCAACCTTTGTTTCGTGCGAGAGCTCTCCCAGTGTTTTCTTCTTCCTCGAGTGAGTCTCCGGGCGTGCGGTCCTAAGGAGTTCTTCCGGGCTCTGTCTTCTTCCTGCGTCCTGCGACGCTTTCTCGCTGAAGGGCCTTGCGATCTCTCTTGCGCCGAGTTTTTCTCCTACGCAAGCCTGTTCTTCCAACCTCCAAGAAGTTCACCAATGGCACCTAAGTAAGTGTTTGTCTCAGTTTTTCCTCTCAAATCAGTTCATAGATTATGTTGTGAGGCTAACTTTGTTTTGTGCCGTGACCTCTTGTTTTGGTCGTGACCCGTCTGTGCCGTCTCTTATCCTTGATCAATTTCACCTCTGATTAAAATGTGTTCTTTTGATAATTGTGTCTTGATTACATTCTATGATTGGGTCTTACCTTTCTTGATCAATTCAACTCTTTAGAAAATCCTCCAAGGGCAAGGAAGCTGCGGAGGGCAGTTCGAGGGGGAAGACCCCTACTGCATCTGCGCCCTCCAGAAGGCCTCAGCCTTCTTCTAGCTCCCGGTTCCCAAATGCGGCCTGTGAACAGGCCTTCCAGTCGAGGACCTTCAAACTACTACCCTGCCGATCCATTGATATCCCTTTTCTGACTGAACATTGTCCGTCGGTCATGGAGATAGTCATGTTTTACAACCTGGGCTTCCTTCTTTCCTTGGAACGAACCATCAATTACGACCTAGTCTCGAGTTCTATAACAATCTTCAGCTGGGACCTAAGGAGGCTTCGAGTTCACCACTCGAGTCGCCAAGAGGAACCTAGACTTCTCTTACGAAATTCTAGCAGAGTACCTGGGTGGTCGACGATCATCAAATCTGTATTCTATCTACCCTGAGCTTCCTGATCCTTTACTGGCTCCTTTTGCGGACACTACTCCTGATGATATCTATCAGCACTTCTTTGGTCATCCCCGCCCGGCCGGTCTTGATGAATTGGGTCCAGATTTCCCAACTTTTGCAGCCCTACGACTTGCTCCAGTTGACTATGTCCTTTTCAAGATAATCACAAATTGCATCTTACCCATCACTTCAAAGCCTTTGACTAAGATCCGACCCTATCACTGCCTTATGCTCTACGACATGCACCACCAGATGGACTTCGACATCATGGAGAGAATCTTCCAGTCCATCCTATCCTATCGTGAGCTGAGCCGTCGCACGGTCTACATGCCATTTGGTCATGTCATCACTGACTGGCTTATGTCAGTTGTGTTGATGTCACCAAGGGCAGGACCGTGCCCATGGTCAAGCAGGATTGTCGACTGGGTCGGCGCGCTTTTGCCAAGTACGACATTATTATTCGAGAGCGCGATGAGGCCTTGGTATGGAAGGATGGGAGAGGACTGGGTGTTCTTCCTGGGGGAGCACCACATTTTCAAGCACTACCCGAGGCTGCTGCACTACATGAGGCTCCTGCTGCTGACGCCGAGTACGACTACGAGCTCGAGCCGGATCTACGATGGCAGATTTCAGAGCTCGATTGGACCATTCAGCAGGATCTACATTTACGAGAGATTCATCGTGAGGAGGTCCACTCGGAGATCCGATCATTCGACCGCCGACTTACCTCAGTAGAGTCCACTGTCTCTGGGGTCCAGGCGTTGCAGCAGACCTGGTATGCAGAGTGGCGTCGCCATACATTCCCGGGGGATGCTCCTTCAGGCAGTGCTGCACCAGGGTCTGCTGATGCCACGGTGGATGACATCATGCACATTGACGACGTTTAAGTTTGGATGCTTGTTGCCTCTTCTCATGATCTGTGTACTTGGCCGTTGTTGGTCTGTGTGACTTTTGGGCTGTATGCCCCATGACTTGCTTACTGTGGCCTTGTGCCACACGTATCTGGATTTTGATGCATGTGTCTTGCATCGTGTTATTTCTCAGGATGTTTTATGACTTGACCTTTCTGACTTTGATGCATGTTTTATCCTAACTTAGTATGCTTCTTGTTGATGTTATGCTATACTATCTGCATATTTGATTCATAGCTATGTTCATGCTTATGATGCCATGCTCATATGATACATATGGCTACTTTGTCATGCCTATATCTGGTTGTCATATGTTTTCATATGCTTATAAAAAATTAAATTGTTGTTGTTTTGGGATACCCCTAGGGATGAGGGGAAGTTGGTTTAAACTTAACAGCCCTTCTAGACCCCTTTTCGGTGTTCAACAAAGGGGGAGAGTGTTGGTTGGTTAAGTTTAGGATGATCATGTTGTAGGGGGAGGATCTGGATTTCCCTATGATTCTAAATTTGAAAAACTTGATTGAGAATCCCTAAACATAAAATCGGGTTGTCAAACAACAAAAAGGGGGAGATTGTTGATACAGTCTGGCCCTGATTGTTGTTTTGGTGTTGACACCGATTTTAGTTTAGGTGGATGCTTATTGATTATGATTAAGTCCTGATCGGGGGTCAGACATGGTATTGGAAAATCCTAACCTGGAGGGTTAGGAGTTTAAAATCCTAGCTTGGAGGGCTAGGTGTGTGAAAAGTCCTAATTTGGAAGAGGTGGGTGAAAAGTCCAAGCTTGGAGTGCTAGGTGAAAAGTCCTAACTTTGAGGGTTAGGTGCAAATTCCCATCTTGGAGAATTAGGTGAAAATGTCCTGGCTTGGAGGGTCAGGTCCTAGCTTGGAGGGCTAGGTTTGGAAAGTCCTAATCCGAAAGAGTTGGGTGAAAAGTCCTAGCTTGGAGGGCTAGGTGAAAAGTCCTAACATGGAGGGTTAGGTGCAAATTCCCAACTTGGAGGATTAGGTGAAAAATCCTTAGCTTGGAGGGCTAAGGTGGATGAAACCCTAGCTTGGAGGGCTGGGTTGGAGCCCCTGGATCGGTCTGGTGACCGATCAGGGAGTTGGCACGATGCTCCTTCGTGGATCGATCTGGTGACCGATCCAGCGATGACTGATCGGTCTGGTGACCGATCAGGGAGTATGCGTTTCGCCCATTGCTTTGCTCCTGATCGGTCTGGTGACCGATCAGGGAGCAAACAATGAGGTTGAGTTCCCTTGCTGATCTGCTCCTGATCGGTCTGGTGACCGATCAGGATCACTGTGCAGATCGTTCTGGAGAACGATTCAGCGTCGCAGGTTCCTCTCTATGATCGATCAGGACGGAGCATGATCGGTCTGGTCACTACCTGATCGGTCTGGTGACCGATCAGGAGGTTTCCTGATCGGCCCGGTGATCGATCGAGGGGTCTGGACTGCTTAACTCAGAAATCGCCCGATAAAGGGGTGGATCGGTCGGGTGATCGAGCCACAACCTGGGATCGGTCTGGTGATCGATCCAGGAGAGTCCCAAAGAAATCGCGATTTCTAATCGAGCATTGGGGACTGATCAGGACGGAGCCTGATCGGTCTGGACCCAGCCTGATTGGTCTGGTGACCGATCAGGAGGCTCTCTGATCGGTCCGGTGACCGATCACTTTAATTCAAAATGCACTGTCAGACGCTCTGATCGCGTCTGAACGTATCCGATTCTCTGAGCTTAACATATGATATATGATTTGTTGTTTGATATGCTGCTCTAACACTCTGATTAAGCTGCAGGTGACAGGGGAGGATTCAAACACTCAAGGAGAAGTCATGGAGGCTTTNTTTTTCACAACTGGTTATTTCTTGTTTATGTTAATCTAGCATAGTGATCTCCTTTGTTTTTATAGATTGCCTTTCTTTCTTTGTTTATCATTGTATCTTATTACCTAATCTCTAATGATTTGCAATGTTTTTGTTAAGCATATAACTGACCCCACATAATGTATCCATATTTACTATATTTGTGTATTATAGATTGGTTTCATATCCTCGTTCTATTTAATGATAATATGTTTTACTTTCAACTTGGTATTTAAGTGGACTGAATCCTAAGATTCAGTTGTTTCTAGGGTTTCCACTTCAATTCCCCATTCAGTGGGGACGTCGTGTGTGTTAGTGAAAAGAATTAATAATAAGGTTTCTCTATTAACAATCTGAGAGTGTGAGCCCATACCTAACCCAACCAAGGATGATGCTTGGTGCTTGTGTCTATCCTACCTATTATCTCGAGTAAGATGAACTATTCTTCAATCATGCATGCAACACCATTAGCTGCTATGATTCACCAATCTTCAAGTGCATTGCACTTTAACTATGCAGCTTGGTCCATGCCTTCATCTACACACACAACCTCCTTAGAAGGCAATAGAATCAACATCTGCACCTTTGCCTCCTGCATCCAAGTCTGCCAGCTTAGTACTACTGCTATCTATCACTTTTTCTTCCCCTGTATTGTGCTGCTACTGCAAGTGGCAACCAGGTGCTTGCTACTTCATTGCATATGCCTAAGTTAAGAATTGTCTTGTGTCTCAGGTTTGTCTTTACTAACTCTATCTCTTCTCTTGTTAATCGCCTAACTTGGATGCAGGAGGCCAAAAGCACAATGCAGTGCCCAGGCCCACGACCATGCAGACAGTATTTTTCTTAAAATAAGGAAGATTCTTTTTTATTGAACAATACAAGAAAAAGAAAGTGCAGGTCCAGTAGAAAGTAGAAGACTGAAGGATATATATCTTTCTCTATTCTCTTTGACAGAAACTCACACACTTCTGGGCCCTAATTTCATCATAAATTTGTCTTTCTTATCCGTCTATGATTTATTGATTGTAGGACTTCACCGAATAGATGCTTGGTTACATTCTTATTTCTCACATCTTCTCCCTCTCTCGTTTGGCCTATTTACTTGAGAGAAAAGAAGAGAGATAAGAAAATTAGAGAATATGATGGAAGATCAAAATATATGGAGAGATCATCAATGACTCTTTCTCTTTTTGTTCAGAAACGATGTTGACTTGGAGAGAGAAAAGATGGAAAAATCAAAAACATCATTTTCTTCCTACACCAGTCATCATATGAAAAATGAGATATTGATGAATCTAAAATTGACTGCTTGCTTCATCTCTTTTCTTCTCTCTTCTCTATTCCGACCTCTTCCACTCACTGTCTACGGCAGGCATGATAGGTTAAGTAGCCCTGTAGGCTAGTAGTACTCTCTGCAGCATGAGCGGTTGGCGAGTGGTGCTGCAGTTCAGTTACTTAGTGGCATCAGGCACTTGCACGAAACACTTGTGGTTCATGGCACATTTGAGACAAACAAGGGAGAACTTAATAAGAGGATAACTTTTACTAGTTTCAAGGTTTCTATCCTGTCACTTGTCCATCCTGAGTAACAACTTTTGGATGGTTTCTTCCCACACTACCCTCCACTCACTCCCAAATTTCTATCTGCCCCCAATTACAAGGCCTAGCACACATTTTTTCTTCTATCTCTACGAGAATAAATTCTAGAAATGAACTAGTGATACGCAACACTATTTTAGAAACGAAAGAAACACAAGAATCAAACTGAATTGAATTTTATAGATTGTGAAGCAAAAAGACAAAATGTTTGGGAATCAAATAAACTGAAGTGCAAGCAGACACTTCTACATGGGTGATAAACTGATAGCTAAAGCTGAATTAATGCATTGCTACAAATAATCCAGTCATCAAACATAAAGGTTGTTCTATTCAGCTGGTAGTAAGGCTAAGTAAATCTAATTGCCTTTTTGAGATTTTAGAAGTTTCGAGTTTTTAAGTTGGCTTCTATTTCTTCCTCTAGGCAGTATATATATCAGTCTGAATCTTCATAGGATACTTTTGACTCTCTCTCTCTCTCTCTCTCTCTCTCTCTCTCTGGAGCTAGTTAATGTAAGCACAGATATCGAAGATCAAGCAGACAAATAAAACATAATGGACAAGCAAGATATTATTTGCTACCTTTTTCTTCCCTTAGTCCAATGAGAAAACATATGGTGACAATTTGATCAGTGACAGATGGTGAAAGGTTGATTCCTTGATTAAACTTTAAATGATCGTCTCTTTGGTAAGATCATCATATGACCTAGAGTTTAGTTGCCTCTTCAGTTAGTTGACACATATATTAGTTGCATTCTTACTGTTTGTTATACCAGAGAATGATTGTGTCTAGTATATTTTATTAAATTTAATCTTGTTCCGTTATTATATAGTGCTGGAATTGGAGTTCTCAATGCTGCTAGGAAAACTATGGCAAGGCTGTTGGGAAATACTGAATCTGCTTTTGAAAGTGCTAGGAGCCAATTTTGGGTTGTTGATGCCATGGTATGTGTGAGGTTCTTGCTTCTCTTGATAATGCCCTACTTTGTTTAAATTTTGAAAACAAATAGAAAATTTCTATTTGCCTATTCATAGATTTTACTGCAGGCTGAAGATTGCATATATGAGGGGAAAACACTATGAAGTTGTGTTTTGCTCCTGTAGACAGAGAATAAGCCGGACATTTATTATCATTCGAAGAGGATTTTAATGATAATTTGTTTGCTTAAATTTACTGCATTAAGCAAAGTGATCCTTGGATAGATTCTTGACATTATTGAATAAATGACTAAATGTTCGTTAATCTTATTTCCGACATGGTCAATCATGCAGCAACGTCAATATTCAAGCATGCTCATATAAGTTACATTTGTCAATATTATTTAACGGTGTTAAGTTGACGATGTGATCTAGTAAGATTATGGAAATTATGGCATTTATTGAATAGTTCAAGATATCAATCATCATGTCCTTGCTATTGCATTGGTTTTGATGCAGAATATCCTCAAATATGGAATTAAATATCACTTCTGGTATTGTATGTGCTGAGTTAATGTTCTCCTGGGCTGCATCCGAGATTAGTTACTGTTACTATGACTTTAGGAGGCATCTCATGTTGTTGGCTTCTCACTTGATTGCAAAAGATGAAACTTGCTACCTTCTAAAATTCAGGGAATTTGACCTGCTGCAATTCTGTCTTGCTGACTTCTACTTTGAATGGTTTGTTCACTGGATTATAGACTATAAATTTGCATGTTAATCTGTTGCATTGAAGCTTGAGCTTTATTCTATGAAAAAAAATGTGTTAATAATATAGCTATCTCTTTGATAAGTCACGAATGGACTTTGTGCATGCGTAATTCTATGTTGTACTGTTAATTTTGTTTCTTATATACATGTTTCCTAACTGTTGAACATGAGGAAATGCTTATCTTATTCACATGAAATCTTAGGGTCTGGTAACAGAAAGCCGTGCAAATATTGATCCTGAAGCTTTACCATTTGCTAGAAAACTAAAAGAACTAGACCGCCAAGGCCTTCATGAAGGTGCTAACTTGGCTGAAGTGGTAAGTATCACCTTTTCTGATGCATTATGAAGCTGCTTATTAAAAATTTAACCCGTTCTTCCATCCATGGACATGATAGGAACTATGAAGCATGAAACCTGACTCTATACAAACTTTGTGATTGCATCTGCCTATTGTTTGACGTGACTTTTCACACACTAATTTCATACCTAATTGATAACTAATTTTATGTTAAGAAGGTTGAACATGCCTTAGCTACTTCAACACAAGGAGAAAACTACTTCAGGATTTTAATACAGTTATCATATAGATGGAATTAATCCAACATAATAATCACTAAGGGAAACCTCTCACTTGAAGGAGTCAAACAAGAAAAGATTAATTGACACTATCAAGAGACATTTCAAGATTGGATTTAATCATAGCACCTTGAATGCCTCTTCTGCAGCAGTAGTGGATATTTCACTATTGATCACAAAGCAGTCTTAAGTTTGATTGCCCTTTAAGAAAGGCACATTGAGAGGGGGACACTAGTTCATCCATTAAGCTAAGCTTATTTTAGTCGATAAGACAATAAGCTAGCAGTTTGATCAGGCTGTTTGTTAAGCTAGCTTTGTCAATGGAAGGATGTCAAACATCAGTTGATCAAAAGGATATGGGGAAAAAAGAATCTTTCATGTTTAGTAGGTCATCTCAAAATTTAGAAAAAATACATTTACAATATCACATTAAAGAATTTCATGTTCCACATGTAATATAGCCTTCTACTGATAAAGCTATATGGCCTACATAAACAAACATAATTAAGAAGATATGTTATTTAACACTTCAAAGTCCAAAGAATTTTCATGTAGTCTAAAGTGTGGTAGATTGAGTGTCAAAGGCATGCAGTTAGTGGTCCATGCATCAGGCCACCAATTATCATCAATTGATATACATGCTGGATGCAGGGCAAGTAAAGCTGTCTATGTGAGCTTTTTTCCAAAATGTGATTTGACTCATCTGTAGAAAGGTGCATTTTGTTTATGGTCCAATTTTGTCTGAAAGCTAAAAAACAACCATTTTGATTTCTAAACAAATCACACAAGCACAAGAAATTGTAGATTAAACACCTTATCACCCCGAGCTCATGACACCTGAGTTTACATAATAAAATCAGCATGTTTTGTATTTTAAGGATTCTTACCTATTGAAATTTGCAACATCTCAGCTAATTCCAGTTATCCACATTTGTTCATAAAATAGGTTAAGAAAGTGAAGCCTGATGTTCTACTTGGACTATCTGCTGTTGGTGGTCTTTTCTCCAAAGAGGTAGAGATTTATTGGATTTACAGTGATAATCTATTCAAGTTCCTAACTTTTCACCTCAGAAAGTATGTGCAAACTGTGCAATTAGAATGCACTTAACTAGGTAATTGCATGAGCATTTTACAGTTGAATGATTAGAATGTTGGAGTAACTTGTTGCCCTTATTCTCTCATCTCTCATGATGATAAATACTCATCCAAAATGTATTGGAATGCTTGGCTTTTGAACCTTGGTAATTAATGAATTGCGCAGCACGATTCATGTTTTTTTCTAGCAAAGTAGGGAATGCTTGATCTCATCTGTTAGGAACATGAACAGAGATAAATGTTCAACTCAATTGATCTTTTAATTTATCGGTTAGCAAAAGTACAAAATCTGTTTTCAATCCTGATGATGAGGAAAAGTAGCAGTAACTATGCAATATTCTTTAGTAGCAACGTGAAGTATCATGCTATGGTACCAATGTATTCTTCCCGCTTAGTAGAATAACCACATATATCACTTGTTCTTCATAGTATATGAACACTCATAATCTCAACAATCTTTTTGTTGAAATAGGAACTGAGCTTCTCTTTTTGCTAACGGTTACTTTGATTACATCTATGACAAATTTTCTTAATCTAGACTATTAACTTCCATGGACTTCTTTCTTGTCATTTATATCTTAAGCCAAGGTGGATGTTTGTAAGCTGTTCTATGCACTTTTAGTTTATAGCTTTTTAAATGGAAATCATTCCCATTTCGCATTAGACTCAAGGATTAAATTCTCAGTAACCACTGCCAGATATGGGCATTAATTGCTCTCCCAAGCTAGCACCAAACAGATACGGGCTACCACAGATGAAAAATGCTTGTTTCATCCATGCTGCCCAATACCAATCATGTGTCGCTCTCATCTGGCTTTTATTTTGATCATAAAAAAGTGAACTCCCATCCTATTGGAATTCTAGTAATTAATGAAAGGAGATGATAGATGAAAGTGACAGATGAAAAAGTAGAAAACAAGATGGCGAGAGGAAGGTAATACAGTATGGAAGTAGAAGATACTCACCTTCTTCCATGGCTTTTAACCAGATGTACCCTCTTTTACTTTATCATGTTACATATGTCGCTCCTGTGAGTTGCACCAGTGTTGTCAAGAACTCAATGGAGAAATTACCCTGCCTGGCTTCTTGTAGAACTCAATTTTAAGTGACTTCATTTGATGAGAAATCTATTTAATCTTTTTTAGCAAATAAAGAGCTTCAACTCTTTGTCAATAACAATAAAGATGTTTTTTTTTTCTGAAAGCAAAGATCCTTAGCTATATATATAATTTTCTGGTCTCCAATATGGATAAAAACCTGATGAATTTTTGGTACTACAATTCAATTAATTTTCAAACACAACAAGATTTGGTAAAAGAATAAAGTTTTGTCATTATATAGCAACCGATAATATGCACCAACATTTTTTGATTTCCTAATTCACATGGCTCTATTAACTAGTTGAAGATGCAAATCATAAATGGGATGACACATATTTGGTAGCAATGTTATACAACTTAAATAAGATATCAACATTCGACACTGTCCACTCTTTAAACTGATACATGCTACTTAAAAAAAACACCTATATTGAGTAACATAAAAGTCTAGACAAAAAGATTCTTGTTGATGATAAAACTGCTAATGAAAGGTGGATTTTTCCTTTTAGAAAATTAAAGAAGTTTTAAAGAATGAATATTTGTAGAAGTGGAGATTTGATTAGTATTCCTATTTATGTAAGATTAGTAGATCAAGGGTTAAATTAATTAAGTAATTAACAACATTTTGGCGATTCAGAAGATGCCTGGAGAATGGAGGAAAATCTATGCTCTTATATGTTGCCTTTTCTATTCTCTTATAGCATAATTGGGCATAAATTTGTGTTCTCTGCTCAGATACATTTTTCAGCATTCAACTAGTACTAATCTGTATAAGATTATCAATATCAAGCCCATTTTAAAATACAATAATACATTGTACTCAGGTTTTAGAAGCCTTAAAGGAGTCACCCTCCACTAGACCTGCAATCTTTGCTATGTCCAATCCAACAAAAAATGGTTTGAATAGTTCATATTGTATATTCTTTATGCAAGCACTTTATATCTGACTTCATTATGTTTAATTTAAAAGCTGAATGCACTCCTGAAGAAGCCTTTTCAATAGTCGGTGATCATATTGTTTTTGCTAGTGGAAGCCCATTTCCTGACGTCCATCTTGGTATGCCTTGTTTACAAGTTCTTCCTGTGGCCTTCATTAGGTTATGCACTTATTATTATTTTTTTTTATAAAAGAAAAGATATGCATATGGATACAATTGATACAAGCTTATTACCTCAACAGCTAAAAAGTTTGAATAGTGGATATGCATTCAATTTTACTCGTGCCTACAAAAAGTAAATAGGAACGATATCTTTCTTATTCTTTTAATATGAATGCTACAGACTGTTGTGGTGCTCACTTGAACCTAAATTTCCAGACCTGGAATGTCTTTCAAATTGAATTTGTTGGAAGATATTG
The DNA here is from genome assembly GCA_024364735.1 of Boesenbergia rotunda. Classification (NCBI taxonomy): domain Eukaryota; kingdom Viridiplantae; phylum Streptophyta; class Magnoliopsida; order Zingiberales; family Zingiberaceae; genus Boesenbergia; species Boesenbergia rotunda. The sequence goes on along the minus strand of JAGFNQ010002091.1, from coordinate 235,768 downwards.
GTTTCTCTTTTGATTATATTTAGAGGGAAATCATTTCTCACTGATGGCCAATTTGTGCTATGAACCAATATCAAATCCAAAAATTTCATTTCGGTTTAATTGCAATTTGGTTTAGTTTCTAAACAATCATATGTTATATCGTTACTTATAATTCATCATCATATTAATAAAAAAAAGTAATATCGTTACTTGTACCAAAAGTCTATGTTTAAAATTTAAAGTTTCAACCCAACATTACAATAAGCCAACAAGTATTTGACTCAACATAACTAATCTTTTAAATCATCTAAACATGCACCATCAACTACATCATAATCCTCTCATCATCGGACTCAAAATCAACATCTTCTTCATTTTCCTCCTCCGATGTATCTAAATCCTCATCAATTTCTCTAATGGAGATGTTCCTTGTGCTCCTTCTTGGTTGTAACACTTTATCCTCTCCCGAGGCCTCTGCCACCATTCTCCAAGTCCCAAACGCGGCTCCACCTCATCTTTATCACCACCATCAACAGGCCAATCTTGAGTTTCACTAGCTTGAGAGGATAGAAGCAAATCTCTACATATTTCTCTCTTACTTTTCTTCTTCATATCTTACTTTTCTTCTTCATACGATCAGCATTGAATTTGACATATACAAGATCATTCAATCGTGATGTCTTGAGCCTGTTCCTCTTCTTAGTATGTATCTAAACAATTAGAAAATTATTAAATATTAAAAACTAATAAGAAGAAAGAATAAATAACAATTTAAAATTGACTCTAATTTCTTTTACACCCCGATGAACTACTTGTCAAAGAAAGAAATCTCATTGTCTTTTTTTTGTAAGTTTGGAGTGTTACCATCATAATTGGATCACCATCCAATTTAAACAAGAGACAAAAAAAATCCAAAAATAGTTAAAGAGATGCATATTAGTGAATAGAAATAAAGAAAAGACCAAAGAGATGTACCTAGATCAAAGTCATGGTACACATCCACCTCATATGCTGTGACCACCATTTTTTTCCCAAAGTTTCCGAATTTACTCTTATACTTCGACAATTCATCATTAGATATGGTGAATTGTATGTCCTTGTCAGTGGGAAAAATTCTCTTAACATAATTCAAGAACTCATTCATAACATTGATGTCATTTTGTATGCTTGGATCTTTGAAGTAAAAAATCGGATTCAGCAAGTAAGCGACATAATGCAAAGGACTATTAAGTCTACCCTTAGACTTCTCATCAATAATCTTCAAAATTGTGGTGACATTTTCTTTTTTCTTTTTAAAATCTTTCTAATATCTTCCTTGGCTTGTTTAAGTCCACCAAATAAAAAGACCATTGAGGGCTTTTTGTCATCGTCAACAAGGCGTAAAACTTTCACTAAAGGGGTGAAAACATTCAAAGCCAAAGAAATACCATTCTAAAAAGAGATATTTGTTACCATCGCCTCCGCCGCTTTCCCTTTTACATTACTCCTTAATTTTGTGTTGCTCCACTCCTCGGATGTAAACATAAGTTTCAATTGCTCTTTCTTGTCTTCAAGACTTTCCAAGGTAAAAAATGAAGTAGCAAATCTAGTTACCCCGGGCCTCACAATATTCTTTTTCTTGGTATATTTCCTCATAATAGCGAAAGTTCTATGATGTGAATAGATGAATATTGTTAGGGCCTTTGCTTTCTCAATTATTCCTTTAAATTTGAGTAACTTTTCAATTGTTTCAAGCATGAGGTTGATTGTATGAGTCACACAAGAGATCTAGAAAATTTGAGGTTGTGTAACCTTTAACAACTCCACCGCCACCATATTGTTTGTCGCATTGCCCGCCACTGCTTGAACATGTTGAGGGTGAATTTCATTGATGTATTTTTCCACAAACTCAAAGATGTAAGTTCCGGTGGGTGCCTTCATGGATTCTTTAATGAACCAAGAAATGAAGTGCCTAGTTTGCAATTAACACATAAATTCATAATGCTTCTCCTCTTGCGATCCGTCCATGCATTGGTTATAATTGAACATCCATTTTTCATCCACTCTTCTTCGTGTTTTTTTTTTCAAAGATAATTTGGTTATTTCAACTTCTTGTTTCAAAAGTGGCTCTCTTAGAAGTTATTAACATAGAGGTTTGTAGCCCGGATCGAATTGACCGACCCTCTATAAATTATCTAAAACTTTGGTTGTCAATTGCATGGAAAGGAATCCCGGCCTCAAATCCATCTTGCAACGTATTCATGCACATCATTTGTAAATTTTAACTTCAATGCATCATTAATGTTTTGTTGTCTTGCCTTTGTTGGATCAGTTGTGGATGTCCACTTATTAATAGGTTCAAGGTGCTTTGACTTCCCTTTAGAAGAATTTCCCTCCACTTGACAATCTTCATCCTCTAAATCGATAGATTCAACACTTATATTTACTTCCATGTTCTCTTCTTTTAGTTCTTCTACTCTTTCTCGCTTCTTATTCTTGTTATTTTCAAGATAAGCTCTTACTCTTTTTTTTTGTCTTCATCTGATGCTTTAGTGCATGCTTCAACTTGTCTTACAATACCCGCAATATGATGCTTGATTCGATAAACTCCTCCTTTAATAAGCTTCTTACACAATTTACATGTGATTCAATCTCTTTTTTCTTTGCAATACTGCACTCCATAATCTCAAATAATATCACTAGACTTTCGCTTCAATTCCACCTCCATTTTTTTTTTCATTTTCTACTATTAATCTTCAATAATCAAATAAAAAACAAAAATTAGAAGTTAGAATAAAAATTTATTATAAAATAATAAAATATATTAACTAGTAACTACAAATAAAAAAATTAATCTAACTAATAAATATTAAAAAGATTAAATATAAATAGAGATGAATCTGTTTGCTTATGAAAAGAAAAAAAGAAACAGAAAAAAGAAAAAAAACAGAAAAAGTTGTAGCCCACACCAAGAAAAAAAAAGAAAAAACAAAAAAAAATAGAAAAAACAAAAACAGAAAAAACAAAAAAATGAAACAGAATAATCGTTGGGCTTGTCGCGTGGGCACAAACGCCTAGCCGCTGCACCCATCATGCGGGCACCGATGTGTTGTTGGGCTTAGGCGACGCGCCCGAGTGAGTCGCAGGGCTCAGGCGATGCGTCCGTGCCTGCGCAACAAGTCCGATGAGGCATCCTTCACGGGAGCCTCCAAAGGAAGCACGGAGAAACTTCAAAATTGAGATTATGTTTTTGAAATCCTTACCTACTGACGGAAGATGATAGATGACGACAACGGTGAAAGGCAGCGGTGGGCGGTAGCGACTACTAAGCGACGAAGCAGGCTAAAGGAGGCGAGAGGGGAAGGCAATGAAAGGTTTTTTATTTTTTTTGACTTGTGTGTTTAGCCTGCCTTAAATACTCGCCTACGACGCCATTTAGAACACTGCTCCTAAGTGTTTGCGGAGTTGAGGAGAGAATAATAAAGTCTATCTCACGACTCTCGAGTACCTGTGGAGTAGGAAAGAAAATAAGAGGCTTGATCTCGTGACTCCCAAGTGTCCGCGGAGTCAGGGAGAGAGTCAGAGGCTCAATCTCACGACTCTTAAGTGTTCGCGGAGTCGGGGAGAGAATAATAAAGTCGATCTCATGACTCTTGAGTACCCGTAGAGTCAGAGAGAAACTAACTCGATTCGCTACTCTCAAGTGTCCTCAGAGTTGGGGAGAGAATAAGAGACTTAATCCCATAAGTCCCAAGTGCCCGCGGAGTCGGGGAAGAGAATAATAAAGTCGATCTCACGATTTTCGAGTACTCGTGCAGTCGGAGAGAAAATAAAAGATTTGATTCCGCGACTCACAAGTGCCCGCGGAGTTGGGAGAGAATAAGAGGCTCAATCTCGCAACTTCCAAGTGTCCGTGGAGTTGGGGGAGAGTAAGAGGCTTGATCTTGCGACTCCTAAGTGTTCGCGGAATTGGAGAGAGAATAATAAGTCGATCTCATGACTTCCGAGTACCCGTAGAGTTGGAGAGAAGATAACTCGATCCGTGACTATGTCTGAGTCGAAAGATGAAAATTTGAATGAGGTGCTATGAGGGAGATTCGAGCTAGCATATAATGTCGTCTTTAATCTTGACCCTGACTATGTCCGAGTCGGGGAAATCTAGGCCTTGAAAAGGACGCGGTGATACGATATGCGCTCGACCCTTGTGCGAATGGGGGCTTGCTATCGCAGCCGAGAGGATCTTGACCTCGATTATGCCCGAGTTGGGGGAGTTTGGGCTCTGAAAAGGACGCAGTGATACGATACGAGCTCGACCCTTGTGCGAACGGAAGGTTGCTATCGCAGCCGAGAGGATTTTGACCCGACTATGTCTGAGTCGAGGGAGTTTGGGCCCTGAAAATGATGCGGTGATACGACCCTTGTGTGAAGGGGAGGTTGCTATCGTAATCAAGATAATCTCGACCCCAACTATGTTTGAGTCAGGGGAGTTTGGGCCCTGAAAAGGACGTGGCGATACAATACGCACTCAACTCTTGTGAAGGGGAGGTTGCTATCGCAGTCGAGAGGATTTCGACCCCGACTCTGTTCGAGTCGGGAGAGTATGGGCCTTGAAAAGGACGCGGATACGATACGTCTCAACCTTTGTGCGAAGTGTAGGTTGCTTTCGCAGCCGAGAGGATCTCGACCCCGACTATATCCAAGTTGGGAGAGTTTGGAGCCCTGAAAAGGACGTAGCGATAGGATATGCGCAAGACTCTTGTGCGAAGGGGAGGTTGCTATCGTAGTTGAGAGGATCTCGACCCCGACTGTGTCCGAGTCGGGGAGTTTGAGTCCTGAAAAGGACGCTGCAATACAATACGCGCTCGACCCTTGTGCGAAAGGGAGGTTTCTCTTGTAGCCAAGTGGATCTCGACTCCGACTATGTCCGAGTCGGGGGAGTCTGGGTCCTAAAAAGGACGCGGCGATACGATACACACTTGATCTTTGTGAGAAGAGGAGATTGCTATTGCAGTCGAGAGGATCTAGACTCTAACTATGTCCGAATCGGGAGAAGCTTGAAAAGGACATTTGTTGATGGAGATTGCTGGTCCAAGATTAGAAGAAATAGTTGACGACCACGATGAAGTACCTTCAAGTAAAGCTGCAAGGACGAGCTACAATTTGTATGCAAAGTATAAAACTAAATACGCTCGAACCTGATGGGCAGTTTTAAAGTGACCTCGTCACTGTTCAGGAGATAGTTGTTTGATCCCTAGACTCCCGAGTACCGGTGGAGTCAAGGAGAATATAATGATAAGTTTGATCTCAAGACTCTCGAAGATCCGCGGAGTAGGGAGAGAGAATAATAATAGAAAACCAGGCTTGATAACGAAAGCGAACAATGAACCGATCCAAGCTATGAGTTGATACTCAAGCCATGTTTTAGCGCACAACCACAAATATGCATTTTCCTGAGGAGATCCCAAGTCCTTCTATCATATTCTCAAGACAACATCAAGCATATATTGGTTTAGCACTACACCATTTGATAATCTTGGAGTCAAAAAGTATGAGTTGTTTTAATAGCGTGAGAGAATGAGGCAGCAGCTGCCTTGGCCTTCAAACTCCACTAATCAATGGGAATAGTATGGCTAGAAAATGACCATATCAGATATGCCCATATTAAGTTGATCCTAAGTTGGAGAAATACTGCATCCACAAAAATGTATTATCGGGTGACATTGTTATTGATAAAAAATGATACCATAAAAGATATATGCAACACTGATTATGTACGCTGGCAATGAGCAATAGAAAGCTTATCTTGTGAGCAAGAGATCAAGATATTAAGAGAGCTCCAGGAAGTATTAGTATCAGTTTATGGATGCAACATATACAGATCTGTCCGCACCAAAGCATATTCAAGAAGACAATGGATCAATGAAGCAAGTAGTAGCATAGATGCCAAAGCCGAAGATGTCAGAAGTTGCAAAGGATAATCAGCCACAAAACCAACTCTTTGCAGAAAACCTTTGATCAGTAGGCATTATTCTGTGGGCATTATTCTGTTTCTTCTCATCTTGATCAAGGTTGAGACCTAACTCTGCTGATGGGCTTGAGAAAGTCTTCCACAAACCAAGTGAATCAAGACCTTGGCTAGGTGATTAGTATAGTAGCTGTGTTATGCAAATAAATGGCAAGTCTGCAAGGCACGATTTTGTGACCTCCGGATCGTAAAATGAAGCTTAAGTAGTTGACTCCAAAACTTTGGATGACAATGGATAAGGCTTCTCCTCAACTACCTTCGATGTCATCCCTCGATAGTTTACTGTTCCTGCGGTAATGGCACAACACCCCTTTTGAAGAACCAGATGCAAAACCCTAGAAGTCCTCTCCCAGATCAGCGCAGAGATTCCCAAGTCCAATCTGGCAATTTACCTTGGTAATTAGTTGTTCTTTCGGCCTCTACCACCTGCACATGTCTCGGGTGGACCACCTTCGAAAGAAATTCCATTCCCAATGATAGAAGAGAAACTCCTGGCGCCCGTGTAGCTTGAGCACCTCCACCAACGACCAATCTCCTTTCCTCTTCCTCTTAGTGAGAGTCAGCCCGCCGATCAAGTAGTAGAGGAAGGGGAAAGGGGGCGACGATTAGGACAGCGACGGTTACTGTAACACGAGCAATAGTCGTTGAGAAAAGGGGGCGACGATTAGGGCAGCGGAAAAAGTGGCAAAGATCTAGATCCTCGACAGGTCACAGATCTCTTAAGAAAATTTGCTACAGTTGTCGGCGATGATGACGATGGATCTGCATGGAGGCTTCTCTATTTTGCTAAAATGCATTCATCATCTATAATCTCCCGGTATTACAAAAATTCTATAAAGTAATTGTTAGAATACTATAAATATAGCTGGGATAATTTGATGTATCCTAATTTGTATTTTACCTAAAATACAAATTAGTCCTTAGAATAGAATCCTGATTTATTTCGTAGAATAAAGTTCTAATTATTTCTTAGAATAGGTCCTAAGTTTGTATATAAATAGGGCTTATATTTTGTAATATTTGATGAGAGGAATTCTTTAACATGGTATCAGAGCGCAAGGTTTAAGTTTTTTTTCCTTTACCCTAAATTCTCTTTTGCTCTAAATCTTGGCCGATCTGTTTCCTTTTTCCCTCTCGCGACTTGTCATGCTCGCGACTTCTCCTTTCTCCTCTCTCCACGTGACACTGCTGTTCTTCCTTGCGACGCTGCTATTCTTCTCCTACACGCGATGTTGTTGTTCTCCAGAGAAGCCAAAGCTGTTGTTCTCCAGAGAAGCCGAAGTTGCTGTTCTTCTCCTACACGCGTCGCGAGCTCCGACAATGTGTCGCTCTCCATACGTGATTGTGTTCTCTCTGCACCCAATCGCGTCGCTCCCCACGATCTACTCGTGAAAGGCAACCCTTCCTTTTCTTCCTCGGCTCACGACCTTCATCTTCAGGTGCGCTGAAGGCTTCTTCCTGCACGCCGTGTGCTGTTCACCGCAGTGTGCTTTCCTCCGTCGAATGTCGAAGGCTCTTCCGTCGCGTGCGTATTCCGGTGCCTATTCCTGACGCCGACAACCTCTCAACAATCCAAAACTGATCAATGGCTACCTCTGGTACTCCAATGTCAGATATCTCAATCTTTACCAACCACATCACTGCGCCGCTCTCTTTCGAGTAGTTGGATGATAAGAACTACACCTCTTGGGCCTCTTACATTGAGCTTTGGCTTGTTGGACAGGATTATGAGACATATCTCACCCAAATCGAAGAGGATGCTCAAATCGCCGATCGTCCTCTGTGGAAAAAGGTTGACGCTCAGTTGTGTTGTATTATCCGAGCCATAATCCATCCATCTCTTAGGGATGTCTTCCGCACTCACAAAACCTGCAAAACTATTTGGACACACACTCAACAACTCTTTACAAACACCTCTTGGCGACTCTATCAAGTCTGTGAAGATCTCATGAACATCCTCAGTGCCCATCAGATTAAGGATTCTATGTTAACTTATTTGGGTTCGATCTCTAGCTTTCTTTGTGACTTCAATGAACTGTTTCCACCTGCGGCCACTCCTATTGCAGAGTTTGAAAATCGGAAGAAATTTTTTATGTCTCTGGCTTTATATGGTCTGCCCACAGATTATTCTCATGTTCATGATCAGATTCTGAGCAGCCCCACAGAAGTTACCATGGACAGTACTTGGGCGACTCTCCTTTATGTCCTTGCCAAAGTTTTAACGTTACCTTTTTTCGTTCTTGTTGACTCATTAGCTTTGGTCTCTCGAAGTAACACTAGACCACCACCCCGTAAGGGTGATAAAGGACGTCCTTGGTGTGATCACTGCCACCGACTAGGGCACACGATTGATAAATGTTGGAGACTACATGACTGTCCCTCTCGTGCTGCTCAGATCGTCTAGAGTTCTATTGCTTCTTCAGCTTCTACTTCACAGTTGCCACGGATTTGACCCTATCGCCTTCCTATAACGACTTTCTGAAATGGTATGAGGATCGACAGGCTTTTGATTCCACTGTTGCCGTTGCACACGCTGGTAATTCCTTTGCTGGCATATGTCGATCTTCGTATCCCTAGGTTTTTGATTCTGGGGCCACCGATTATATCACTGGTAATAAATCTTTTTTTTTTCCTCTCATTATTTCTGGTTATTTACCCTTTGTCACCATGGCAAATGGTTCTCAAACTCAGTCCCAAAGTGTTGGTAATGTTCATCCTTCTTTGTCTCTCCCTATTCATAATGTTCTTTATGTTCCTAGAGCTCGCTTTAATTTGTTATCAATAAGTCAACTTACTCGGACTCTTGATAATGTCATCTCTTTTACTAAAACTTCTGTTTTCTTACAGACTCGAAGTATGAGAAGGATGATTGGCTTCGGATGTGAGTCTTATGGCCTATATCGGTTTCATCGGCCCTCTCTTGTTGGTTCGGCGGCTGCCGGCGGCATCTCCTCTTCTTATTCATGCTCAGTTAGGATATCCAGGTTTTGATAAGTTGAAACATTTACATCCTAGCCTTTCTCACTTAGTCTTTGGCTTGTGAGTCATGTCAATTAGGAAAGCATGTTCGTAGTTCTTTTTCTCCTCGCACTGTGAGCAGGCTACGTTCCCTTTCACTTTGGTTTATTCTGATATCTGGGGTCCGAGTCGTATTTCTTTTACATTGGGGTCTCAATATTTTGTTACTTTTATAGACGATTTTTCCCGTTGTACTTGGTAATATCTGATGAAGAATTGTTCAGAATTATTTTCTATTTTTCAATCTTTTTTTCATGAAATCAAAGCTTAATTTGGTATTTTCCTTCGAACCTTGCAAAGTGATAATGCGCATGAGTATCTATCTACTTCGTTTCAGGCCTTTTTGGCGTTTCATGGTGTGTTGCATTTGACGTCTTGTCCTTATACCCCTCAACAAAATGAAGTTGCAGAACGCAAGAATCGTCATCTTCTCGAGACCACTCAGACTCTTCTTTTGCACTCTCATGTTCCTTATCGGTTTTGGGGTGACGCCGTACTTACTGCGTGTTATCTCATCAATCGCATGCCTTCCTCCACTCTACAAGGTAAAATACCTCATCATATACTTTATCCTCATCAGTCTCTTCATCCTTTACCACTTAGGGTCTTCGGTTCTATATGTTTTGCTCATGCTCTTGATCTTGGCATTGATAAACTCTCTCCCCGGTCTTATAAATGTGTCTTCCTTGGGTACTTACGGTCTCAAAAAGGGTACAAGTGTTATTCCCTTACTCTCTGTCAGTACTTCATATCTGCTGATGTCATGTTCTTTGATTCGGTTCCATTTTTTGGGCCTAACGCATCTCTGTCCGAGTTTTCTCCTTCTACGCCTACGCCAGTGACTATTTTTTACCCTCCGGAGGACTCTCTATCACCTCTAGCCCCATCTCCTCCTCCATTGCAGATTTATCAGCGTCATCCTCGTCCTGCTTTGTCGCCACCCAGCGTTGACACTGCCGTGGACACATCTTTGGAGCCCAGTCATTTGCCTCTTCCTCCGGTCCCATCTCCTGAGTCTGATATTCCTATTGGACTTCGAAAAGATATGTGTTCCACTCGTAATCCTTCTCCTCATTATGTTTCTTTGGGTTATCATCGTCTTTCTCCTTCCTATTATTCTTGTCTTTCCTCTTTGTTGTCTGTTTCTCTTCCAAAGACTGCAGGTGATGCCTTTGCCCATTTAGAATGTAAACAAATTATGCTCGACGAAATGTATGCCTTACAAAGCAATGGGACTTGGGACCTCGTTCCTCTACCATCAGGGAAATCAGTTATTGGTTGTCGATGGGTATATACAGTGAAAGTTGGTCCAGACGGAAAAGTTAACCAGCTTAAAGCCAGCATCGTCGCTAAGGGCTATACTCATATCTTCAGATTGGATTATAGGGACACTTTTTCTCCTGTTGCTAAGATTTCCTCTGTGCGCCTATTCCTGTCCATTGCTGCGATTCAACATTGACTTCTTTATCAATTGGACATCAAAAATGCTTTCTTACATGATGACTTGCTCGAGGAAGTCTACATGGAGCAAGCTCCTTATTTTGTTGCTCAGGGGGGGTCTTCTGGTCTTGTATGTCACATGTGGAAATCTTTATATGACCTCAAGTAGTCACCCATAGCATGACTCGGTAGATTTAGTATTGTAATTCAACAGTTTGGCATGACTCGGAGCGAGGTCGACCATTCTGTCTTTTATCGCTACTTATCTACTGGTTGCATCTACTTAGTGGTTTATGTTGATGATATTGTCATTATAGGTAGTGATCATCTCGGGATTTCATAGGTGAAACAACATCTTTTCAAACATTTCCAGAAAAAGGACCTCGGCAAACTCAGATATTTCTTAGGGATGGAAGAGAAGTAGCATAGTCTAAAGATGAGATCATCATATCCCAAAGGAAGTATGCAATCGATATTTTGGAAGAAACAGGAATATTAAACTCAAAAACAATTGACAACCCATGGATCCTAATGTCAAGCTCCTGCCAAATCATAAGGAGTCTCTTCCAGATCCTGAACGATACAGGCGATTAGTAGGGAAACTAAGCTATCTTACTGTTACTCGTCTAGACATCTCATTTGTAGTAAGTGTAGAAAGTCAGTTTCTCAACTCTCCATGTAAGGAACATTGGGATGCTGTGATCCACATTATTCAGTATATCAGAGACGCTCCAGGAAAGAGTCTTTTATATGGAGACAAAAGACATACTCGAGTCGTAGGGTATTCTGATGCAGATTGGCAGGTTCTTCCACTGATAGGAGATCTACTTTTGGGTTTTGTATATTTGTCAGAAATAATCTTTTTTCTTGGAAAAGCAAAAAGCAGAATGCTGTAGCAAGATCCAGTGCAGAGGCAGAGTATCGAGCTATGACCATAGCCAATCAACCGTTTGTATGGCTCAAACAGTTGTTTCAGGAACTAAGATTTGGAGAGATTACGCAATGTCACTTATATGTGACAACCAGGCCGCTATGTATATCGTGTCAAATCCAGTTTTTCACGAGAGAACAAAGTATATTGAAGTCAGCTGTCACTTTATCTAAGAGAAAGTTGTATCTGGAGAAATATCTACTAGTTATGTCAACTCACATGATTAACTACTAGATATATTCACTAACTCACTTAGAGGGTCCTGAATTGACTACATATGTAACAAGCTGGGTGCATATGATTTATATTCTCCAGCTTGAGAGGGAGTGTTAAAATATTATAAATATAGCTAGAGATAATTTGATGCATCCTAATTTGTATTTTACCTAAAATATAAATTAGTTCTTAGAATAGAATCCTGATTTATTTCCTAGAATAAAGTTTAGGCTTTTGCTCCGTATTTTTATGTTGTGGCTTGATTTAATCTTGTCACCTGGTGATGCAATGTTCTGTTGAAGATCCCTTTTTTCTGCTTTCGACCTCTTTAGATTTCTCAACGTGCTTGTTCATTATCCCGCAAAAGATGTTTCAATTGTACGGTTTGGAAAAATCATCGGAGTGATCGCTCAATGTTTTTCTGGTCTAGAAATCTCACAATGATGATGCGGTGGTAGAAATCCATCCCGACATAAAGAACGATGATGTCGAGACATTCTCTTAGATTCCTTTCCGTAGCGCTTCAATTCCTTGCGAAGAGTAACAAACATCAAAGGGTTTGCCGAGGAAGAGGTGACATTCTCTAGAACACGATCAACGCAAGGATTATGATCCCTTAATGAGGGAGGCTTTAGGATTTTCTTTTCAAGACCCTTGAACGACCCATTTTTTTTTTTTGATTTGGGAGGGGAGCGTGCCGGGGGGGGGGGGGGGGGGGGGGGGGGGGGGGGGGGATGAGGTTCTCTTTATAAAAGTAAGGGAAAAAGAAGGTATGAAATGGGGATTTATTCTAACAATCTTTTTCTCGATTTTTCTACCTTATTGCTGCCTACTTTCAAACCTTTATGCTAACTTAGGCATCAGAGTGGTTTCGCCAGGGCTTCTCCTGGCAAACCTTTTAATGTTTGTTATTCTTCACAGGGAATCGAAGTGCTATGGGAAGGTATCTAGGAGAAAGTCTTGACATCATCGTTCTTTAAGCCGTGATGAATTTTTGTCATTGTGCTGAGATTTCTAGACTAGAACAATATATATGTTGGATGAAAGTTGATAGCTAATCATTTGTCTCAAACACTTGAGTTGTTAGGAAAGCAACCAATCTATATACCCTTAATACTCTTCTTTATGTATGATCCTGTTGAAGTTGGTTGGACAAATGATTTGTTAGTATTAGTCCTAGAGCCAATTATGAGATGATTGACTATGAAACTTTTGTATCATATTTCATTAATAAAAGGCAAAGTTTATGGTTATTATATTTACTTTATATCCGTGCCAGATGAATAAGTATAATAATGTCCTAAGGTACTAGGTTCTAATCTACATCATATCAATTGGTTGATAGTGGGAAGATGTAGATATATATAGAATACTACTTTTAATTATTCCTAGTCAAACATTAATATGCAAAGACTATTAATGCACTGAGACTAGCATGTAGGTCAATTGATGACTTAACCTCACAAGTCATGAATATAGAATATCAAATTGACACGAGTACATATTAAAGAATATATACTGAATTGACTCGTCATGAGAAAGTTGCATAAGATCGTTATATGAGTGTCGTAAACTTTTTCATAGTGATTATTGGTATGAATAGTCCTTAGATCCGAAGTTACTGTAGTTCCCTACATAAGGAGTTGTGTACTTTGGTATCGACAAACGTTGCTTGTAACAGGGTGGACTATAAAGTCGATCACTGGGTATGCAATAAATTATACGGAGGGATATGAGTGATGTAGATGATATCTATCCGTTCCATATGATAGGAGTGATATTTGTGAGCCTCTTGATCGAGTAGGACTACTAAAATGCATGACCATGTTCAAATGAGTCAATATGAGATATTGAGCTCATTTGTTTAAGTAAGTCTACTTGGGGATAAAAAAACACAAAGATTGATAAGAGGATGACATGATTTATGCTACATTGATCAATCTAGATATCAAAGATAGAAGGACCAAGCCATACAAGATAATAGATACAGAAAGGTTAGGCCGGATCTCGACATTCTCGTCACTTGGGTAGCAATGATGCATTACTAAATGCCACTCATTGCTTATGTATCTAAAGTAGTTTAGATACATTGCCTACAAGAGCCTTTTGGGTCACACACAAAGAACGTGTTGTTTCGGATGGTGAAGTCTAATCCGAAATTGGATTAGATTGAGTTAGACCCAAATGAATCCAATTGGATTATGGGATTGAGTCTAATCCGAGCTAGACTCATTTAGATTAGACTTAACCGACTAAAAGAGTTAGTGTTCATTAAAAGGGTTTAATGAAGCATTATTAAAGAGAAAGACCAAGAGACAAAAGCCTTTATATTCATTGGATGAATACAAAAGGTTAAATGAACACCAAGAGGCTTTTGAATTTATTGAGGTTTATGAGCATTAATAGGAAGAGAAGCTCAATGGGCAAAAACCCTTTGCTTTTATTAGATGAATACAAAAGCCTTTTTCAATTTTCGAAATTGAACAAGTGTTCTTCTTCCCTTTTGGTTTTGGCTGAAAGTCTCCTTGCTCTCCCTCTTCTCCCTTGTGACCGAACCATCCTAGTGGCTAGCACCATGAATTGGTTCTTCTCCGAAACTGAGTTCGTGCGACGAATGGAGCGTGTTTGTGTGATACTACTAGAGGCACGACCACTCTATCAAACGACGTATGCCCACTTTTGCATGGATTATTGGGAGGGATCGAGTTTTCCATTGCACAATTTTGATTGTTTTTCGCATAAGATTCCTACATGATCCCGGTGCGTATATTTTTTGCCTAGGTGTATGAGTTATGAATTAAGTCCTATATGTCAGCTGATGTTTAAGTTATGAATTAAGTGCTCAAGCTTTAACCAATTTGATTCTAATCAAAGTTCAAATATTAGTGTGCATTAGATACAGCTCGAGCTGAGGTTGTGCATTTAGATGATGTTGAAGAAAAAAACTCTTCAAAACTTAATTAAAACAGGATCATATACACAACTTATATAGCTTGCAAAAAATAAAACCCTAATGGCACAAGATAGAAAAAGACCTAACTACCCCTACAACTCTCAACACTACCCCTACAAGTTGAACATATATATCAAACATGTTTAACTTGCTAAGGGTAGAATTAAACACGGCTTGGGGTATAGCTTTTGTGAACATATCATCAAGTTGGTCCTCAGATTTGACATAGGGCAAACATAGCTCTCCAGAATCAAGTCTCTCCCGAATAAAGTGACGATCAATCTCGATGTGTTTGGTTCGGTCATGTTGAACTGGATTATTTGCGATATTGATTGCAGCTTTGTTGTCGCAATACATCTTGAGAGGTAATTCAGCCTTTAACCCGATGTCTTCCAACAAAAAACTCAACCATAACATTTCTGCAAGACCATGTGCCATGACTCGATATTCTGCCTCTGCACTGGACCGTGCACAAACACTCTGTTTCTTACTTCTCCAAGTTACCAAATTTCTTCCTAAAAAGGTGCAATAGCCAGAAGTGGATCTTCTATCATCTCTAGAACCAGCCCAATCAACATCAGAATAACATTCCACCTTCAGATTACCACCTCCCTTAAATAGCAAGCCTTTTCCCGGACATGACTTTAAGTACCTCAAAATTCTGTCAACAGCCTTCATGTGGATAGTTTTAGGAGCATGCATATACTGACTCACTACACTAACAGCGTAGGTAATGTCAGGCCTAGTCATAGACAAATAGAGTAATTTTCCAACCAACCTTTGATACGTTCCCTTTTCCAGATTTGTAAGATCTTCCCCATTAAAACTAGTAAGGTCATGATTTACTTCTATAGGTGTCGATGCTGGCCGACAACCCAACTTCCCTGTCTCCTTGAACAAATCCAACACATATTTTCTCTGACATATATAGATTCCCTCCTGAGATCGAGCAACTTCAATACCAAGGAAGTACCTCAATAGTCCAAGGTCTTTAATTTCAAACTCTGATATTAACTTGGACTTAAGAGCCTGAATTTCATCCTCATCATCACCTGTGATTATCATATCATCAACGTAAACCAAAAGAATGGTAGTTTTGTCCTCTTTCTTTTTCACAAAGAGTGTATGATCAGCATTCCCTTGTTTAAAGCCAAACAATGTCATGGCTTTGCAGAACCTATCAAACCATGCTCTGGGTGATTGTTTAAGTCCATACAAAGCTTTTATCAGCCTGCAAACCTTTCCTTTTGTTTCGATTCCAGGAGGTGGTAACATGTAGACTTCTTCGTAAAGGTTGCCATTCAAAAAGGCATTTTTCACATCTAGCTGAAATAGCTGTCAACCATATTGAGAGGCAAGAGAAAGAATCACCCTGACTGATTTGAGTTTTGCAACTGGAGCAAAGGTTTCCAAGTAATTCACCCCATATGTTTGAGTGAATCCCTTGGCAACAAGTCTGGCTTTATATCTGACCACCTCACCCTCTGAGTTATACTTGATAGTATAGACCCATTTAGAACCAACCAAGTTCTTCCCCTTTGGGGGATCTACTAATTCCCAAGTACCATTCTTATTAAGAGCCTCTACTTCTTCATTCATTGCTTCCAACCACCTTGAGTCCTTTACAGCTTCATCATAAGAAGAAGGTATGACATGATTTGATAGTTGTAAAACAAAAGCATGATATGAAGAAGACAAACGAGAATAAGAAACATGGTTAGAGATAGGATGTTGAGTACATGACCTGACCCCCTTCCTAACAGCAATTGGAAGGTCCAACTCATTCAGATTTAGGGGTGCGATTGGTTCAACAGGATCAGGAGTCAGAGCATCCGATTTAGCTGGCCGATTCATAGTAGGTCCTTGCTTATGTCTTCGTCGCTTGTAAGTAATAATTTCTTGTGAAGTCTGCGAGCCCAGTAACGGAGCATCATCTTTTTTATTTTCCATGACATCCAGTGAAATATGAGCAGGAACAACTTGAGGTACAAGAGAAGAGGTAAGATTCTCCCCCTGAGGGCGAGTCTAGGAAAAATAATAGGACTCGGACTCAAAAAAGGTAACATCTTTCACGACATATCGTGTCCTAGTAATAGGATCAAAGCACTTGTAGCCTTTCTGGCAAGTGGAATACCCTAGAAATACTCCTCGTATAGCACGAGGATCAAGCTTAGAGGTCTTGGGACCAAGAACATGAATAAAACAAAGGGAGCCAAATACCCGAGGTGTAAGGGAGAACAACGTAGTGTCAGGACGAAGAATAGTGAGAGGACACCGATACCCAAGACCTTTTGATGGTAGACGATTAATGATATAAGCAACTGCAAGGACAGCATCAGCCCAGAAATATTTGGGTAATTGGCGTTGAAATAATAATGCACGGGCTGTTTCAAGGATATGACGATTTTTCCTTTCAGCCACCCCATTTTGTTGAGGTGTGTAGGGACAAGATGACTCGTGAAGAATTCCTAAATCCTCTAGAAAAGTATTCAGAGACTGTGCAAAGTACTCCCGTGCATTATCAGATCGAAAAGTTTTAACTTTTGTGTGGAATTGAGTTTCGACCATTCTGCAGTAATGTTGAATGAGTCGAGGAACCTCATCTCTGCCTTTCATCAGATAAAGCCATGTACAGTGGGTGTAATCATCAATAAAAGAGAGAAAGTATCGGTAGCCATCTAAAGAAGGCACAGGAGAAGGACCCCATACATCTGAATGAACAAGGTCAAACGGAGACGAGCTTTTATTCACGGACTCAGAAAAATGAGTTCTACAATGTTTGGATAACTGACAAACTTCACATTGAAGAGACTCAAGAGAAATAGACGAGAAGAGACTAGGAAATATGACCTTTAATGACCGAAAAGACAAATGTCCCAAACGAGAATGCCATAACAAAATCTCTTGATGCTTATTTTCTGAACACTGGGCTGTAGACTTCAGAGCAGATGTTGTTCCAAGATGATAGTAATAAAGACCTCCTACTTCACGGTCAATCCCAATCGTTTGCTTGGTCTCGAGATCCTGAAAGACACAATGATCAGGGAAAAAAGTTACTGAGCAGTGGAGTTGTTTAGTAATACTACTAACAGAAAGTAAATTAAGAGAAATGGAAGGGACATAAAGTACAGAGGATAGGATAAAGTGGTCTGCCAGTTGTATGGAACCTTTTCCAGCAACAGTAGCTTTGGTGCCATTAGCAATGGTCACTTTATCCTGCCCAGAAGACAAAGAGTAGGAAATGAAGGAATTAGCAAGATTTGTCATATGATCCGTAGCTCCTGAGTCAATAACCCAGGGGCTATAAGATCTTGACCCATCAATACTTAACTCCAGGCCACTGTGTGCGCTTGAGACGAATTAGCAGAGGATGAAGTCTGAAGCCGCGTTAAAAGGAGCTGAAGTTTGGCAATATCAGTAGATGACAACTCAATATTAGAAGGTACCGAGGAATCAGTAGTCTCCCCATCCACTAATTTCTGGGCAGCAAGGTTCCCACGACTAGGAGCTTTCTTGTCATTGTATTTGAATTTTTCAGGTTTTTTTTTCTGGATATTTCTCCCAACAAAAATCTGAATCATGATTAGTCCTCTTGCAGTGCTGACAATTTTCCACCTTTTCCTTTTGTTCCCCCAGACTTGAGCTTGTTAGAAGAACCGACAAAAGCAGATGTCTCCCCAATTGGAGTGCTTGCTGCAGAGATATTACCTTTGTTATTCATGGTCCTTCTCCTGCCTTCCTCACTTAGAATTTTGTAGTAGACTTGTTCTAGAGAAGGGGTAGGATCAAGACTAAGAATTTGTCCTTTTAAACTTTCAAACTCTGCATGAAGCCCATCAAGAAACTTAATGATTCTGTCCTTCTCCAGGAGCTTCAGATATCTCTGATGATCATCAGTAGAAATCCAATTGTCCATCCTGTAGTAGTCAAACTCATCCCATAGCCCTTTTAGAGCAGCAAAATAATTTGTAACAGACATAGAACCTTGCTCAAGTTTAAAAATTTGACTACTTATCTGATAAGTACGCAGCATATCATGCTTGCGTCCATACATCTGCTCCAGTGTCCTCCACATATCCACAGCCGTTCTATTATGAAGAATGACCTATTTGATGCCAGAGCTAACAGAATTGAGTATCCAAGTCATTACCAGAATGTTGTCACGCCTCCAAGTACGAAAGCTAGGATCTTTTTCATCTGGTTTCACTCTAGTACCGTGAAGAATATCCAGTCTATCATGGCCTTCTACGTAAAGTTCAACCGCAACTGCCCATGATGCATAATTTGTCTCGGTCAATTTTTCCGAGATTATCTGAAGACCAGATCCTCCCGTTCCTGCCATTGTGAAAATTGGTTGTACCTGTCCAGAGGAAGCCAAAGGATCTGTAGACATCCCAGAACTTTCTCCAGAAATGTCTGCCATACCAAATGGAACTTTCTCTGTTTGTAGGGATACGCCAGCCGAGGATGAGGAACAGGAAGTGAAGATCAGCAATTAGGGCTCAGCGTCGAAGAGGAACGGATTCTCAGTCGTAGGTAACGCAGGAGGTTTACTGCCACATAAAGGGCTACTGCTGCCTCTCCTTGCCACCGAGGAGGCACAAGAGCCCCTCGAAGACTTCTTTGTTATTGTCCTGCTGCAGGGACTAGGCGTGAAGATCAGCAACTAGGGCTTGCGAGAAGAAGCCCTGGAGAAGAAGCGCGACGTCGTCGTCACGAGGGAAGAGCAGCGTCGTCAGAGAAGAAACCTGCCGAGAAGAGTGACGCCCAGGTACTCACGCGACGTCGGCGTTGCAAGAGAAGATCAGCGTCGTTGCGAGGAAGAGCAGCGGCGTCACGAGGGATGGGCTCGCGCGTTGCGAGGGATGAGCTCACGCGTCGCGAGGAACGAGCAGCGACGTTGGCGTTTCGCGAAGAGCAAACGGGAGCGTCGGGCTTGCGCGTCGTGAAGGAAGAGCAGCTCTCGGCCTTGCGCGTCGCGAAGAAAGAAAACCAACGTCGGCGTCGGGCTCGCACGTCTGACGTCGGCCTCGCACGTCTGACGTCGGCCTTGCGCGTCGAGAAGAAAGGAAAAAACAGACGCTCCTGCAGCTGCGAAGGAAGAAAAGCAGAGAAGAGGGGCTTCGGGCTCGAGAGAGCAGAGAGGGGCGTCGGGCTCGAGAAAGCAGAGAAGAGAGGGACGGCGCCGTGGAGAGAAAGAAAAAAGAAATTAGGTTTTAGGAGAATTTGCTCTGATACCATGTTGAAGGAAAAAACTCTTCAAAACTTAATTAAAACAGGATCATATACACAACTTATATAGCTTGCAAAAAATAAAACCCTAATGGCACAAGATAGAAAAAGACCTAACTACCCCTACAACTCTCAACAGATGCAAAATGGGGCTTCACACTTCTAGAGTTATAGCTGAACTAAGTTCTGTATCTTGCTTTGAGAAACAATTGATACAGCTGACTGGGAATTGGACATATGCTCTAAAGTCATCTTTTCTAGGGTGGTTGATGGATGTCTGGTTTTCCTCTAAGAAAGTCTCACATTTAAGTCTGCCTCTTTGGTCTCCAGATCCAAAAGCACCAAAGCAATCTGATTTTGTATAGTTTGTTATTCAAGTCTTCAAGTGTTCAAGGACTTGAATTGAGGCAAGTGAAGAAAATTTTGATCAGTTAACTTGAACTTTTCTCGTTTTACTGCTTTGGACTTTCGTTTGAAGTATTCTTTCAAACATTATGCACAAATGATCCAATTGCTTGAGTCTATAGACAACGCAAAAGTCAGCTAAGCATAGTAGATAATATGCCAGTAGGCATTTGCACACTCTTGTTGATATTTCTATTCCTTGCACTGTTTATAAGATGATCCATTGATTACCACATTGCCAAAGTTTGGTACGATTGAAAAGGGTTTGAAGGATTGATGGTCTTAATACATGCCAAAGTGCACAGAATTGTGTGAACCGAAAGGTTAATAAGAAATAATTTGTAAATTGCTGGAGAAGTAAATGAAATCAAAAGACAAAGGGACAAATATAACAGGCTTGATTTTGTTTCTGAACTGCTGTTTCTGGTGAGTTGTGACTGGTAATTTATGATTCACTAGTTTATGAGCAGGATAGGAGATGAATTTATGGTTTGAGTCATGGATAGCTCCCGTTTCCTAGATCTCATATCACCAATAAAGGACCAATTGGTATACCTTCTTCGATAAGCATGACCAGTGTCAAACTCAGAGAAAATGTGAGTAGAAACTATGTCAAACTCAGAGAAAATGAGGGTGAAAAACTCTGTTTTCTCCTCTGGAGAATCCTCCTTTAAATAGTATGATACATAATTACAGCTATACAATTTTGAAAATCTGCGTCATTAATGCTAAATCTGTGCAATTAATGCCATATATTCTGCCCATTAATAGCAAATCTGCGCCATTAATGCCAAATCATTGTGCAATTAAATCTGCGCCATTAATACCAAATCTGTACAATTAATGCTAAATATTCTGCCCATTAATAGTAAATTTGCACCATTAATACCAAATTATTGTGCAATTAATGTCACATATTCTGCCTATCAATTATCTTGACATCCCCCCTCAAATTGATGCTGGTGAATCTACAAGCATCAATTTGCTAACGAGAAAATTATGCCGCTGACGTGTCAAGGAATTTGGGAGGATGTCATGAACTTTTTGGACTGTAGCTTGTCCGTCAGTTGACAAATCTTTATAAACAATGTCAGCATATTCAGCCCAAAGATTTATAAAATGAGAATAGAATTCAGAAATTGAGAGACTATCCTGTTGAAAACTGGCAATTTCATGTTCAAGTTGAAACCTGCGAGCAGTATTGTTCTGACTATAAATTTGCTGTAGGTATGCCCACATCTTAGCTGCCGTGGTGAAGGGTCTGAGATTGAGGACGATATTAGGCTCGACAGAGCCTATGATCCAGGCCATAACCTGTGCATCTTTGACCTCCCATTTGACATATGTCTCCTTATGCATAGTTTTGTCAGGGGCAGAATTGGTTCCGTCAATATGACCCCAAAGCTCTTTGCCTTTGGTAAAGATCTGGAACTGGAATGCCCAGGTAGCGTAGTTCTTTCCATTAAGACGAACGAACAGGATATCATGTTTTTCGGTGGACATGATTACGAGAAAAAAAAAAGAACGCAGGAGGGAAAAAAAACAAGAAGCTGGAGAAATCACAAGGAACTAGGATTGACTTGAAAAATGACAGAAGAAAAAAACTAGGTTTGGATCGAAACTGACTCTGATACCATGTCAAACTCAGAGAAAATGAGAGTAGAAACTATGTCAAACTCAAAGAAAATGAGGGTGAAAAACTCTGCTTTCTCCTCTGGAGAATCCTCCTTTAAATAGTATGATACGTAATTACAGCTATACAATTTTGAAAATCTGCGTCATTAATGCTAAATCTGTGCAATTAATGCCAAATATTCTGCCTATTAATAGCAAATCTGCACCATTAATGTCAAATTATTGTGCAATTAATGTCACATATTCTGCCTATCAATTCTCTTGACAACCAGTTCATCTTGTCTTGTAAGTCGAGGTGAGAGAATACTGAGGGTTTTCAACAAGGGATCATCATGCCATTATCATAATTTCATAAAGTTTTCATTCATTGGTTGTAATGTTTGCATTATACTTAAATATACCCCTTATTCATCATAGTTTAATAGCTTAAGTAGCTAGGGACTGAGATTCTTCAACAAGATTATAATTTTGTTTCTGCAGCAGCTAGACATCTCAAGAGCATAAGATTTGACTTGTTTATTTCTGCAGGAAATGGGATTGGCCATTGTAACCAAGGAAACAATATGTATCTTTTTCCTGGGTCCGTTGAGTTTTGACTTTTTTTCTTTCAAACAAACAAACAAAAAAAATTAACATCGTATATTAGGTTTCTGTTTCTAACACCACATTATCTTACAGGATTGGCCTTGGCACTCTTTTATCTGGAGCGAGGGTTATTTCAGATGGCATGCTTCAGGCTGCAGCTGAACGGTAATCTTCATAACCCGAGATTTCTTTCTATCGATTTTGTTTTTTAACATTACCTGATACATGGATCAGTTTGGCTGGATACATGAAAGACGATGAAGTTCTGAACGGAATAATATATCCTTCCATATCCAGGTTCGTACCAAATATCCACTAGTATTTTGAACTCTTTGGCTTGTTTACTGGGGCAGATCAAAAGTTGGGAAGATAGGTACTAAAGAAGATAGAAAGTAGATAGGGAAGGAGGATAAATAAAAACTTGTTTACTTGGGATAAGAGTGGGAGATTGGTGAAAGAATATTTTAACCCTATGAACCCTCGACATCAGGCTACTCTCGCAGAGCTGTGAGCAGCTCCTTTGCAAGCTGCTTTGGTGTGACTAGTTCCTTCTAGTTCCTTCGAGTGCTACTCTGGCATCATGAGCTTGCGTTGACTGTGTTCTACTATTCTTGGAAGGGAAGGCAGGGAACTCTCAGAGGAAGTGGGAATGGACGGAGGAGAAAGGGTAGATAATTTAGAGGAAGAAAGCTTCTTTTCAATTCTGAAAAGAAGCATTTCCATTTTCCAAACGTCCTAACCTATGTCACTTTCTTTCTATGCAAACAACATTTGCTCTCCGAGCATTCATCTCTTTGCTCATGTATGATGGTTGCAGCATAAGGGACATAACCAAGGAAGTAGCAGCAGCTGTAGTCAGCGAAGCTGTAGCAGAAGATCTGGCTGAAGGGTACCGCGAAATGGACTCTCGGGAACTTCAAAAGCTCACACCGGTGTGAATCAATTTTCAATTTTGTCATTAGTTATATCTTACTCATGAAATTATCTCCATTGATTATTGCTATTTTAACTCTAGGAAGAAACCGTGGCATATGTAAAGAAGAACATGTGGAATCCTGCCTATCCGACAGTGGTTTACAGAAAAGAATGACCCTCATTGTTGTTTGCACGGAAACTTCATGTGCTGAAGGTGAAAAATAATCAGAAAAGATTCCATAAGATGTGCTACTAACTGAGCAACTAATGAGTCTGGAGCCGCGTGATCATCAACGGTATCTATTCATAATGGCACATACTTATTTAAAGAAAATTCATTCGAATTACTCTCACGTATATGATGAGAGTTTGAGTGCCTAAGAAATTGTCGATTGATGTTGCTATAGCTAGACAGCTAAACCTTATCGAAAGCACATCATGATATTGAGCTTTACACCTGTTTTCATTGAGTGTGATGTAGCATGAACTTGTGTACTTCGATGTAGAGCGGACACCCTCTGTGCAAAGAGATTTTAGTCGTAAAATGCATCTGTCCTAAGGTTATATTTGTCCTTGTGGAGAATCAATTGAGTAGTGATTTAGTTTTACCCTTTGTTTACCTTGGAGGACCAATGAAGAGGGGTAACCATTGCTATTCGAGAGTTATGTTTACCCTTGTCGAGAACTAATAGAGGGAACTTCTGTTTTGCGTTCTCTGCATTCCGATGGATGACCGATTTGGGAGGGACAGACATTGCTCTCCAAGAGAGGTTTTAGCTATAATTATTTATTTTCGTTCGAGCCTTAAAATTGCAAAATTTTTTAGCATATTCCATTAAATCACAAACTCTTCTTACAAATAAATAAGAGAAAATAATATTTTATTATTTTGTTTGTTTTGCCTTCTCATGGAAACATGGCTCGATCATCTCCGTCAAATCCCCGATCCAACGGATACATGCAACTCTGATTCCGATCATTGCTCCATGTGGTTTTGTTTCGCTGGTCGCTGTGTTTCTCGCCGCGTGAACTGACTTTGAATGATCTCCCTCTTGGACCCCTTCGGTCATAAGTAGGGTCATAAGTAGGACAGTAGATGAGCCAAGTTGAGCTAAATTTTTATGATGTTCAAACTTGGATAATTGAGTCGAGCAAAATCGAGTTTAAAATGGAACAAGTCTTTAAAATAATTGTTCTTATCTTTTTATAAGCTTAAACTTGGTTTGAGTTTGATTTATTTAAATATTATCGAGCTCTCAATTAAAACTTGCTTAATTGTTTGAAATTTTTATTTTTTAAGTTTTTTTGTTTGTTTATTAAACTTGATAATATAAAATTGTTTATTTATTTTTAATATATTTTTTATGTTTATTTAGTACGTTGATAATAATTTTATCGATAAATATTATTCACGAATGTTATTTAAGAATATGTTCATGAATATTATTCATGAATATTAACGAGCTGAATAGATATGCTCAAGTTTATTTATTTAATTTAATGAGTTCGTCAAATTTATTGATTTAATTTAACGAGCTCCTATCAAATAGGAGACTAAATATGTTTGGTTAATTCACAACCCTAGCCATAAGCCTATAAATTGCTTCTCTCATGTCGCCGTTCTCAAATGCTCCATCGATCGTCTCTGTTCTCTTCTCTGCGTTTAGAAAGCGATAGGAAAAGGTACGAACCTTAATCTTTTCGTGCTTTCAAGAGTTTTGATCGGCGATTTTCGTCGAGCATCATTGGATCAATCGGTGGTTGATTCTTGTTCGATAGCGCAGCTTGCTAATGCTTCGCTTGCGATCGGGGATCGAGGTGGGGCTTTGCGGCCCTATTATTTTGGATCCCGATCGTTTGTTCGTGGTGGACTACGCGCTCTTGCCCAAGAAGCAGCAGAGCTTCATCCGACCCTCACTTGTGGGCACATCTCGCGACTGCGACGTCGATCTCATCCCCATCGACCCCTCGCGACCCCTCGTCACGCAGGGCCCCTTCGACTGCATGATCCACAAGCTCAAGGCTACGAATGGAGGATCCAGCTTTTAGATTTCTCCACCAAGAACGCCGACGTCCCCATAGTCGACCAACCCCTGGCCAATATCGAGCGCCTTCAGAACTGCATCACCATGCTCCAGTTCGTCTCTGAGCTCGATGCCCCTCATGGGACAGAGACCTTCGGGGTCCCAAAATATATGCTGGTCTATAACCCGAAATCTGATTCCTGCTATGGGAGGATCGACCTCCGGTTCCTCATCATCGCCAAGCCCCTGGTCTCCGACGACAGCGCTGAGTCTCACAGGATGTTCCTTCTCTTCGGTCCCACTTCCATGGTCGTGATCAACCCTCCTATCCTATAGTGCTGTGGGAGTTCGTCAATCACGGCGGGGTCGTCTTCAAGGTCTATGCCGTAGGAAATTATGTGCAATGCGTGGGAAGAAAGTACCTCTCGAACATACCCCGGAATACAATGACTATTTTTCCTCGTCATTTTCTCTCGTGAAACCAACACACCTTGTCATAACCTTGATCCCATTTGAAATCGGTGAAAGCGGGAATACCGATGAGCTGGCTTCAAAGTTGATTGGAAGAAAACTTCGAAGCAGAAACACTTAAAAGCTCATGAAGAGGTAAGGAAAGGGAGTGTTAGCAGGGAGTGTCCCGACGCAACCACTCTGACGCATAAGTTAGTTAAGTGGAATAAGTCTAGAAGATGAACAGTGAAGAAAGCAAATATGGAATGCTTGGTTGATCTGTAGCTGATCCAATATTTTTTTGAAGAGGATGCCCACCAAACTTCCTGTCTCTACATATTGTAGTTGACATGACTACTTGGATGACAACGACATCATCACGAGGGACTTCTACTTACTCTAGATCTTAAGGTCCGAAATCGATCTTCGGGCCTTTGATTTGCATCCGACTGGAGTTGACTCCATAGATTTCCGGTCACCAATTGTAAGCCTTCTGCACTTGATTGGAATATTTATTTGTGAGCCTTTGAAGATTATGTATGTTGGTGCAGGGAGCACTAGATGATCAAACCTGAGTTTTGATATTGGCAAAGAGTTCAAAGTTAAACTTATTTATGATTTAACGAGCTTAATTAAGTGTGCAAAAAAAATCCTAGTTAAGGCTAGGCAAAGAAATCCTCGTCAAGTACATTGGACAAAAAGTCCTGGTTAAGTGGATTAGACAAGAAGTCCTGATCGAGTGGATTGGGCATTGAAGTCCTAGTCGAGTGAATTGGGCAACAAAGTCCTACTCAAGGGGACTAGGCAGAAGACTTGGCAGATTGAGGACATCAAGAAGAAATCCTATGGGCCGAGGACACTAACCGGGAAGCCCTGAGGATCATGGACACTAGATGGAAGTCTAAATGGGTCGAGGATCATTCCGAAATAGTGTAATGTAAAAAGAAGTGCTTCGAATCATTGCTATTTGACTCGGACCTGTTCTAAAAAAGTCAAGGTATTTCGAATTGTTTGTTGACACGGACAAAGTAAGGGAAACCTCTGAAATGATTTCAATATTGGACCTTGGACATATAATAGTTCCGAATCGAATCTCTTCAGAAAGAAGATCTTTTGTCTCATGGTAGCCTGCTCCAGTCCTCTTACGAAACTTTTGTTATTGGGTTAGCCATACACTTCACATGTTTCTAGTGATTCACATGCACTACAAGAAAAAATGCTTTTAATGACATTGAAAAGTGTCATTATATATTATTTATACTGACATTTTTGATATAATGACATTAAGTTAAAATGTTCTCTATAGTGATGTCGTCTAAAGTTTTATCACTTATGACAATTCTTAATGTCACTATAAAATAAAAATAGTGACAACATAATTATTATAGTGACAAAAAATAGTGTCACTATAAGATTTGTAATGACATTTATATATGTTGTTTTATTATAGTAATGATGACAAATTTATATGTCCTTTAAAATTATTTATCATGACAATTATAAATGTCTTGAATTTTATTTATAATCACAATAAAAAATGTTACTAATAATAATTTATAAAGTTAATTTAAAATGTCTTGTTATGTAATTTATAGTGGCATATATAAATGTTTGCTAAATTAGTCTATAAGGACATTTAAAATTATCATTAATAGTTATTTATTATAACATTTTAAAATGTCTTCATATGAGTTTTGTAATGATATTTTTATCTACATGATTTGGTGTTCTATTGTGACATAAAAAATATCATATATTAATAAATATCTCACCCATTTTCAATATTTTCATAATATAAATATTTACGCATATAACTAATTAACATAAACACAAATAAAATTTTTAAATTGAAATTAAAGTGCTAATCAATAATTGATAATTTTTTTGCAATACAAGACTGCTAAATTGGTAACCTCAAAAAATATTTATGCACTAATCACAATCGCAAATGTGCCCAATGTATTTAGTTTAAGAACTAGCAAAAAATTAAATCTCTCCTAAAACAAAACATAATCAAACTTTCAAACTTTGTTGCATCTTCAATCTTCAACCATCACATCTTGAATAAAATCCAATATTCTTGTCACCTACAAAAAAAAAATCATATATTAATTTATGTAAATGAAATAAAATTAAAACAAACAAATCTCGACGGTACTAATATTGGCTATCCAAAAAAACTCATTGATCTTGATAAATGAAAGATATCCTTCAGATTTCCATCCCCCTTTTTCCCATCTAGTCATGCATCATTCGATCAAGAAATAATTTTAATTATACTAGTTAAACAAAACAAAACAAAAAAAGTGTTCATCTTCAAGATAAGCATGTTTAGATGATTCAAGAGAAAAAGATAAACATAAAAATTTGGAGAAAAAAGAAAGACAACACACATCAACAAAAATAAAAATCTAACCTTATGCACATAATAGAAGTCTTCTTCATCAACTGTTAACTGCAATAAAAAATTGGCAGTGCTAATACATGCATAACAAATAAAAATTGGCATTCCGAAATGCAGAAGAAAGATGATAGAGTAAAAGTTCAAAAAAGGATAACAAGTAAAGGAGTCAGTGTGCACAAATCTTCACATTAATACCTAAAGAGTTTGTGTATCTAGCTAGTTATGACTATGAGCAAATGAATAAGACATGGATAAATTCACCGAATTGGCCTATAAAGTAATGAAAAAATGGATAAATTTACCGAATTGGCCTATAAAGTAATGAAAAAAAAAGTACATGAATACTACAATCTCGCTCACCACAATGGATGACATTTCCATACTTATCAGCAAGAACCTGAAAAGCCACAGCAAAGACAAGTGTTGTAGTTAATGAACAGTGAAGCAAAAATTTCCCTGAGATGTTGTTAATCATAGAATTTATTAGTTACATATCCTAGAGTAACCCATACAAGGATTTTTTGGGAAAGAAAAAAAGTAAATATTGGAAAATAAGCAAACATTACAAAATTTCCTATATGTGATATTTATCTATTATTTTCTTTTATACGGAGTCCTAAATGATAATACTTTCCATTAAAAAGGTTGAGGGGCTCATGATATGGACATCACAGTCGCAGAAGAAGAAATTTCAAGATGAAAAGCCACTGCAAAACAAGAAGCAGCAGCAGGCAGAGCAGTTGAACAGGAATTTCAGTTACAGGTGCAATGCTAGATGCTTCTGATATACCTTTTCCTTCATTCATGACAGTAAAGTTTTGTTTTACAACTTTGCTATATCGTAGAAACAAACTCTTGACCTTACTGATAAAACATTAAATATTGCCTAAACTTTTAGCAGTTCTTGTTTTCGCAATTGTAAACATAAACTTTCTAATTTTTAACTGTCATAGCCATCAATATTTGTAAACTTCCTTTTTTTACCAATCTATAGGACTTAGTAGATTAACTGACCTTTTTTGGTAGTTACCACATTCTCAAGTTCCCTTGCATGATAGACTTTAATAAAGTATATAACATACAAAAATAAAAGATCAAATAAGTGTTATACAAAAGAAAACTATTGATTGTTTATGTATAAAATAAGATTCTACCTCTTTCTTTGGCATTTCCAGTTGCGTGGTTGGTAATCAAAACTGGTGGAGTATTTGCCCCATCTTGAAGTTGAAAATGAGATTTTCTAACTTTTTTATTTTTAAAAGTCATTCCTATCAAAAACAAGTTATATAGGATAATTAAAACATGAAATAAGCATTATACCAAGTTCATATTGAAACTTAATATTTTGAAATAAAATTTTCTAAAACTTCATATTTTTTTATATCTAATACCTTGTGTATCAATGTCTTTATGGTTTGATACTTTATCCACGTGGTTATTTGATACACCTTGTATGTCTTGACAATCTGCACAAATATCATTCTAACACAAAATATAAGCAAATTGAATTTTTAATTATAATCATGAATATTCTGACCTTTTTCCCTAATTTCCACGTTCTCAAATTCCTTTGCAGGATAGACTTGAATAAAGTATATCACATACAAAAGCAAAAGATCAAATAAGAGTTATACAAAAGAAAACTACGATTGCTTATATATAAAATAAGATTTTATCTCTTTCTTTGGCATTTCCAATTGCGTGATTGGCAACTCGGGGCACTCTCCAGACATTGGATGTAAGATAAATATCAATTATTATGCATATTTCAAGTATATAGGCATTTAAACATTTAGTACAAAGTCAAAATGATGTCAGAAAGAAATTCAAGGAAAATACAAGGATTGACAAATGACGAATGACCTATCAATCACTACTCTAGAAAGTGTTTACATAAGCCACTTACATGACTATGAATCCTTATGCAGTGAGGCTGCCAACATCAGGACCTACTGGATTTCAGTACAGACAATACTGGTTCAATGGACCATTGAAATTGACATCAGGCCAGAATTTTAAACCTTGCTGCAAATTTGATATCATTCAGCATAATAACACCGAATCCAAAATTGCAAACAATTTAAAATTAAAAGACGTTGTTGATCATATCTAGTGCTAAAATTTTACTAAGGGTATGATCTAAATAAGGTTATGAAAAGAAAACAAGTTTTTCCCACAATTCAAGCCTGGTGACTAGCTCATCTATTGTCAGAAGAAGTTAGCAGTTGCTAACCCCAAAATTCATGCACTTGGACAAACAGCTAAATATAAATGACATATAAGAAGCAGATGGAAGTCCTAAACATCAACAAAATTTAACAACAATGACTTTTAACAGAAAAAGTTGGCAAAAAAAATACAAATCCTGAACCAAAGACAAATCTTACAACAAAAAGGAAAGGGACTAGAAACAAAATGACACTTGAATTAGAAGAATCAACAAAATGGAAAAGACCTAGAAACAAACAATGAGCTAATGACTCCTTCATTAGCCCTTCAACAAATTTTTTTTAAAAAAAAAGAGTGATCAATCAAAAGGTCACAGAGATGGCAAGAGGAATCTTTAAATATCCCTTGAGAAATTAAAATCCCCATGGTAGCAGAACCTATATATATGCAATCAAAAATTAAAAAAAAACAAATATCATGGGGAAAAAACACAGGATATAAATTTGTAAGGCACCTTTATTCAGTTCACCAAAGCAACAACACAAAACTCCACAACTCTTGAACTCTTGCATTCAAAGAAAAGTCACATTAGTTCACCAAAATATCAACTTTCCCTTGATAATTTATCCTCCCCAGTAACAATAAAAGGTCAGTGCATAAGACAAAGAGCCTAAGACTCTAGCAATTTATCATTTAAGAATAACAATACAATTGTTAGGTTATAAAGTGTATTCCATAGATCTACGTATTTGTCGATCTAGAGAATATAGAGTAAAGCACAGCATCAAAATAAAGTAGACTTAAGCATATTGATAAAACAAATAAGGATGTTCAACACAAAAAGGATTTAAATGCACATGTAGAGTTGCAAGCAGAACATCCACATAATTGAAACAACAATTTTGGCAGGATTAATAGTCTTGGTAATTCCTTTAGAACTCTAATCTGTTTCTTAATAAACTATGTTCGACAACTAATCAAATCTAAGTTTTTACCTAAGTGAATTCCAAATGGATTCAGTGAGTACCTTAGAGATTTTAGCAATTTACCCTAAAGAGAGCAATGATGGTTAAACCAAGGGCAACATGAGTCATGTTGGCTTAGCTTTCAACTTGCATGGATGTAACTCATAATAAATCGTGTGGGTCGTAACTCGTAAGGTTAAGCAAGACAAGAACACGTTAATCCATCAAAATTTGGGGGAAATGGACAAATCTCAGGATCCAGTAGTGGCGTCGCTGCAGTTAGTCCCATTCATCGAGATCGAGTGGCATGGAGGCTGAAGATTAGGGTTGGGTGTCGGAGACAGGGAACCAAACCATAAATCCGCCGAGTATGGATGCGTCTGAGTCGTCCCTAGCAGAGAGCCATAAAGTAGAACCAGAGGGTGATTCCGTACCCCATGAGGCGGCCACGAGCGTGAGGTCGCAGCGCCGGCAACGACGTCGCACAGCCCAGACCACGCTGGTGGAGGTGCGCTGGTTGGAGGCGCTCGCGTAGGGGGAGGGCTGATCGAGCAGGGAGCGAGGGCACGCTGGTGGAGGTGCGCTGGTTGGAGGCCGGTGCTAGCGTAGGGGGAGGGCTGATCGAGCAGGGAGCGAGTTGCGATTTAGGGATCGCGCGTGACGGTGTAGGTGAAAAGGAGGGACGACGCGTTAATTGGGATCGCGCGCTGGCGGGGAGGCGAATTGGGCTGTAATTTTTGAGAGGGAATGAGATAAAAATAGAGAATATATTATGACAATAACTAAAAATGTCACGATAATATATCTAATCAGATTTTTATTTTATTAATTTTTAAAATTTTAATCAATGTTATCATAGGTATAAATTAACGACATTTTTTTAACAAATGTCACTAAAAAAGTGTCAGGAAAATCATTTTTTCTTGTAGTG
>JAGFNQ010002091.1:41478-203339 GCA_024364735.1 Boesenbergia rotunda | reverse complement strand
AAAGACATCTAGTCAAGATCGGATGCTAAGCAAAAGTCTAAACATGTTCGGAGGATCGATTGTTTGGCAAAAAGTTAAACTCTCCTAAGAGGAGTAGGTGAGAATGTATTCCTAGTTGAGGGAACAGTACGTAAGGTTTTAGTGAAATCCAAAGTCAGAATCGGATAGTTCCGAGACAATCATAATCATTATAATTATTATATTATGACTGTGGTTCTAATTCCGTGGTGTAGGAAATCGAAGTTAGAAGTTAGACGGAAACAGGACGCCCGGAGGTCCGAGTGCCCCCGAGAGAGTCTAGGTGCCTGGATAGGCTTGAACTCAGCCACGCATGCAGACTGAGGTGGTACGCTTTGATTGGTTGTCACACATTAGATCTAGGATCCCAGGAGTGGTTTAGGCCCCTAGGTCAGGAAAAGAGTTACCGAATATAGCTTTGCAGAGGTCACGCCATGTCAGCCTTGATGGGTGCGCCAGGGACTGATCCAGGCCCCTCGATAAGGATATAAAAGAAGTTTCGATTAGCAACTTCAGAACATCAATTGCTACTACTTTCAAACTTGCCTGCTGCTCCAAAAACTGCTCTACGACGTTGAAATACTACTTCGATGACTATGCTCAAGCTTCAACTCTAAGTCATCGATATAATTGTTTATTTAATTGCACTTCGAATTCAATATATTTTTGTAAATCTTCGTGCTATTAGTGAATTGGCCAAGAAAAACACTCAGCGATTACAGGACTTGGACTAGCAGTTGCCTGGTTGTGAACCAAGTAAAAAAAAGTTTTTTAGTATTGTTTTTATTTTCTTTAATTCCGTTGCATTATCTTTCATGATTTCTGAAAAAAATGAAAAAACGGCTTATGTTATTCACCCCTTTAGCATGTTTTTTGATCATACAATTAATATTAGAACGGGAGTGCTTTGAATTTGTGCAACACCATAAGAGTTTTTGTTTCTTTTTCATTATTTTTAGAGCAAAATATTTTTTTTTGAGCAACCACTCGAGTGATATTTTTTCGAATATGTTATTCTTCTCCCGCACTACTAATCTATGCATGATCAAGTCTTGGTACATTCTGTGTTATTTCTTTTACGTGCAAGATCTCTTTAAAATGACCCATCAAGAAGGCTATAGTACCATCCACCCGCCTCTTTTCTCTAGCAAGGATTTAGATTATTGGAAGGGCCAGATGAAATTCTACCTAAAGACCCAGGTAGAATTGTGGATCATCATCCAAACTAGGTTCGCATTACCCCTCGATGGAAATGGAGTATCGGAGGGGTGCAAGAACTGAGATGCATCAACAAGAGGCGGATGCAAAGACCATCCAAATCCTCTAGTGCGGCCTAACTAAAGAGGTGCTAAACCGAGTCGAATCCTTCAAAAGTGCCAAGGACCTATGGGAGAAGCCGATCAAGCTACATGAAGGGATCTTCGACATGAAAGTAAATAAGCTTGATTTAATTTTAAATAAATTGTATTATATAAAGATGTAGGAAGGAGAGTCGGTAAGTTAGCTACATGCTCGGATTCAGAATCTCCTGAACGACCTCTACTCAATTGGAGAAAAAATATGGAGAATCGTAATATTATAAGGTATACGTTACAAGACTTTTCTAGGAATATCTTATGGCATCTATGGTAGTTGCTTACAAGGTTTCCAAGGATCTTTCAATTATTAGATTAGATGAATTGTTTCTAAATTTGAGTTACATAAACAAACTAATGCATGCCCGACCGAGAAAGGTATTGCCTTGCTTGCAGAAAAATTCAAGACCTAGAAGTCAAAGCCCAAGCCTATAACTCAACCTGAATCCGAAGATGAATGGGATTCAGAAGACAACAAGGAGATCATCTTCGAACTAGTCAACCTAGTTCAGAAAGTGCTAAAGAAAAAGAGGAAGACCCAATTAAAAGCCTTGTATACAACCTGGTCCAAGTCGTCAGAAGAGTTAGATGAAGAAGAATAAGCTCAACCGAGCCTAATGGTACTACCGGTACACGCTCACATTGTCGAGATCGAATATGAAGCTGAGTCTAAACCCGAATCAGAAGCTCAGTTCGAGACTATATTTGAAGCCGAGTTTGAGACTAAATCCAAAGCCGGGTTTGAGTCAAGCCACAAATCCATATCTATTTCTGAAGGGCCAAACACCAATGTAACTCCTGTTTTACTAGATAAATTGTATAACTTGATTTTATATTTGACTTGCAAATTAGCTAAGTGCAACGTCTAGGTTAAGTCACTCCAAAAGAAGGAAAAAGTCCTTAAGGAGGAAACTAACCCAAGTTCTTTGACTGAACTAGTTTAAAGTCGAACTTTAACTAAGTCTAACAACTTGAGGAAGAAAATTTCACATTGAAAACTCAAGTTAAAGAACTTAAGGATTTATTGGAATGATTCACTTTATGTTCCAACAATCTTGAGATGGTTCTTAAAAAATAAAGGGTCGTATACAATCGATCTGGACTAAGATATAAAGCTAAAACTAAATTTAAATCATACTTATCAATTGTAAATAGAAATGCTAGAATCCAAATCCATGCATGGGTTCTTAAATTAAACTTGATTAATCAAATTGGACCAAACCAATATTAACTCCCCAAGGGTCAAATTCATTACCTAGATAGACCATCTCAAGACTATGATCTACGGGGAGCTAATAGAAAAATAATTTTTACTATTAAATAAACTTGCATGATTGCTTGATTTACTGTATTACTTTGCATATTTAGATTAATTTCTACTTAATTTAGCATAGTTAGATAAGGAATTAGGCTTGATTGAGACTTTCTTAGCCTAGTATCACGGTAGGACGAGATGATAGTACGTTAGAAAAATATGGTCTAGGGAGTCAAGTAGGATAAAGCTTGCCCTATTTGGTCTACTTAGCTAAATAGAACTAACCGAAGCTACCTTTGCAACCTAGACTAGTTAGATCAAAATTTATCAAAAAGAAAGCTAAGTGTATAATTTCTTTAAAAGGCTTTGTCTAGAAGTAGTCGTTGTTTCAATGCCCAAGAAGGTTCCAATGCCTCGCCACAGCCTAGAAGTTAAATTTCGAAATATTCACTTAATTGGCTAATTGTTAAACCTGAATTAACTCAATCTATCCTTAGAATCCAAATTAAATTATTCAAAGATAAAATTGACAACCATTTCACAAAACTTATAAGATTTCCTGTATGAAAATCTAGAAAAGGGTGAGATCTAATCTCTAAATTAATTTAATCTTAATTAATTAAATTAATCTAATCTTAATTAATTAAATTAATCTAATCTTTGTTGGAGATCTTGGACCTGGCTAGAGGGGGGTGAATAACTGATCACCCTCAATTCATCGGTTCTCTTCTTACAATGTTAGTAGCGCAAGCGGAAATATAATTAAACTAAAACTAACAAGAAGAGACATACCGATGTAACGTGGTTCGGAGATGACGCTCTTACTCCACGACTATCGGTAAGGTGGACGATCTCGATTCGTCGGTGGATGACTTCCTGGAAAACCTTCGACTATGCACGTGTAGCTCCTTATGGGTGGAGGAACCTCACCACAACCTCACCAAGAACACTAGAGTACTTAGACTTTTAATTAGCTTTTAACCACGACCAATTTCGTCAACCTTACTCAGGCAAACTGAGTTCTCTTAAATAGAACTCATTTGCTGATCCAGCCGTTACCAGTCGACTGGTGCCACACCAATCCCATAACAACTGTCGAATTTGAATGTTACAACCCAACGTTCGAATTCAGCTGACACCAGTTGACTGCACAGAAGATCAGTCAACTGATCTTTCTATGACCTCCACCAATTGACTGATCCAATACCAATCAACTGGTAAAATCCTAAACCTAGGGTTTTCCTTCCCGAGTACATTCACTCAGCACTCACCCTCATCTGACCAACCTAGACCTAGCCTTCTAGCCTCCTCCATCAACCTCACGTCCCTCGGATGCCTCTCCATCCTTCACGTCTTGCCTTCTGGAGCTTCCTTCGGCCTCGGTCCTTGTTGTCAGGTCCACGGTCCCTCGTGACTCATTTGACTCTTTATTTGTAGTTTTGACTTATTACCTTCAAGTCTTCTTCGCATTGTCTCTCGTCCCATGGATGCATACAAGCCCGTGTCTCGTCCTCATGTCATCCTTCGCGTATACCTCGAAGTGTGCTTCCCTCGGCTCATCGTTGTTGCCCTGTTCACGGTCCCTCGAATGCACCATCCTTCACCGGACCTGATGACATTAAGCTGAGTCTATGTGTATCCTGCAAACTTGCACATTCAAATACACATATCAAATACAAGGATGAACCTAACTTAAACCTTTTGCCCAAACATCAAAACACATGATCACACAGACCATAGATTACCTCAATAATCTCTCCCTTTTTGATGTTTGACAATACGTTTGAGTTAGAAAAAATATGTAGTAAATAAACATGCTAATAACATTTGGACTTACATTGCCAAGGCTACACCTTGGACTTATACCACTAATGCATATGCCAATGCAATGCAAACAATGCATAAAATCCTATCACAAGGTTCCTCAACACCTAGACTCGCCATGAGTTGGGATTTTTCACCAAAAGACTTTTTGTTGGTGCAAGTTGCATCAGTGATGTCCTCCTCTAAGTGTTTTAATGTTTGAAAATATACTTAAGTCAGTGATACATTGAACAAAGGAAGGGGAGTTAAGAGAGGAGTAACAAAATGAACCAAAGTCCTAGTAAACTAGGCAATAAGTCCTGGTTCGAAGAATTGGACACTAAGTCTTGATCATGGATTGGGCACTAAGTCCTGGCAAAGGGCTGGGCACCAAAGACCTGACCAGAAGTTGGGCACGAAGTCTTGGTCGAGGACTGGGAAAGAAGACCTGGCCGAGGGTTGGGCACCGAAGACCTGGTTCGAGGAATTGGGCACGAATACCTGGCCGAGGGTTGGGCACCGAAGTCCTGGACTTAGGGTTTGGGCACGAAGTCTTGGTCTGAGGGACTGAGCAACATAGCTGAGCAATGACTAAGAACAGAAGTAGAGACGAGTCAGGGTTCGGACGTCTCGAGATCCGAGAGTATCGGAAGCTAAGCAAAAGTCCACCCGAAGGACTGGGTGACAACTGTCTCCTGAATGGAGTAGGTGAAAGGCGCGTTCTCGGGGGTGAGAACTTGCGTCGGTTCAACCTAGGGTTTTGTGGAAATCCGAAGTCAGAACCAAGTCCTTAAGGTTAAGATTGTGTGTATATTTGCTTTGTATTTGTATATCTTGCAGGTACCTAGAATGGAAGACAAAGCAAG
Source organism: Boesenbergia rotunda (assembly GCA_024364735.1). NCBI lineage: Eukaryota > Viridiplantae > Streptophyta > Magnoliopsida > Zingiberales > Zingiberaceae > Boesenbergia > Boesenbergia rotunda. The sequence goes on along the minus strand of JAGFNQ010002091.1, from coordinate 198,042 downwards.
CAAACAACACACTACACAACTGAAAGCCTGGAAGCCAGGCGCCCCCATTGATGGGGGCGCCCCCATGGAATCAGGCGCCCCCATCAATAGGGGCGCCTGACTCAAAGAAGAAAAATAGATGTTAGTCGAAGAAGGCAGAACAGGCTTCCATTCAGGCGCCCGGGACCATACGGGCGCCCCCATCAGCTCAGGCGCCCAAGTGAAGGTGGATAAGCACTGACCGAGCCTGCGGATAAGAGATCACACAGGAGAGGCCACGTGTAGGCACCCCCATCGACACAGGCGCCCGTATGGGTGCTATAAAAGGGGCTTCGACCCCTCAGCTTAAACAATAACTTCCAAGATTGATCCTGAGCATTCTGACTGACAACAAAGCGCTAAAGATGAGGCTCTACGACCGGGAGGCTCCAGGAGGAAGTGCGCGGCAGTTCGGAGGTCCAGATCGGCCGAGCCTTCGACCATTTCATTTTGGTTTACTTTAATTATTCTACACTTAATTTTCTATATTTGTGATTTTAATTATTGCACTGTAAGACGGGTTTCTCCGCCTCCGGAAACTTCGGAAAGGAGACCAATAGTGGACGGGCGTTCCCGTGCATAGGCCTTGGATGTACTGACCCTGGGGGGTCGGGAACCAAGTAAAAAAATCCCGTGTGCAATCTGTGTTTTGTTTTGTTCTTTATTTTTCTATTTTCCGCTGTGCTACTAACGCTCTGAGTCTAGAACGTAATTCGAAAGAAGATGAATTTCCGCGACAAGTTTTCGTTCGATATTCACCCTCCCTCTATCGACGGCACCGATCCTACAATTGGTATCAGAGCTAGACCACTCTTCATCGGACTAACCGCCGATGGAGCAACGACGCCAGGAGTTGAGGGGGAGCCCAGGGGTGAATCAGGTATAATTTTTTAAAATGTCTGTTTTTAAATTCCATATTATCTGCTTCACGTGCAGGGAGAGAGGACACTACAAAAATCAGTGTCCTACTCGAAAGACTCGTTCTTCACCAGTCCTAAAAGACGTACCAGCACTAGAAGGCCGGAGGAACAAAGATCACATCAGGTGTTTCAAGTGTGAAAAATACGGACACTACAAAAATAAGTGTCCGACAAAGGTACGCAAAATTTACATTCAGAAAATTTTTAAAATTCCTGCACTATCCCATGTAGATAATTTTTCTGATAAGTTAGAAGTATTGCATAGGCAAATAGATATCTTACATGACCGGTTAGAAAAAGTAAATAATTCTAAAATATCAGAAATTAACCTTGTAATAATTAATTCTGAAATTAATCCTAAATTTAAGTCTGAAAATTCTAATAATTTTAATTCTGAATTAAAATCTAAAAATCTTAAGGATAAATCTGAATTCAAATTTGAAAATCCTTTGGATAAATCTGAACTCAAATTTGAAAATCCTTTAGATAATTATGAATTCAAATTTGAAAATCTTAAGGATAATTCTAAAGATAACTCTGAAATTAGTGAAGATATTTCTGGAGATAATCCTGAAATTATTGAAATTATTTCTGAGAATAAAAATGATTTTGTTGAAAATATTCTTGAGGATAATAAAGATGAAATTCCCCTAGATGATAACTTAATTATAGATAATATTGAAGATTATTACAAAACTTTAACTAGTGACCCAAATTACTCCACCTACTTTGAGGATATTCAAAGACGTAATTTTGAGGACGAGGAGGATATGGAATTATCTGAGATCAAGACCATAATTAATAAAGTTCACAAAGACTCAAATAAATCAGAATTATTAGAAAAACTTGAAAGAATAAATAAAGAGGAAATAGTAAAGGAATCAGAAATTCTTGAAATAATGAAAATGATGAAATTAAACCCACAACTTTTAACCAACCCAGAAATTTTGAAAATTAAATCAAGATAAACCTTAAAAACTTTGATTACATTTTAATTAATTGTTAAGCCTTAATTTAATCCTTTAGTTTTAAGATCAATTAATTCTTAACTTTAATTAATCCTTAATTTATTAAGTTAAATGTCAATTAACTCGAAATTTAACCTTAATTAATTCAAATTCAATTAAACCCAAATTAACTCAATTAACTTAAATTAATCCTTAATTAATTCAAATTCAATTAAACCCAAATTAACTCAATTAACTTAAATTAATCCTTAATTAATTTAACCTTAATTAATTCAAATTCAATTAAACCCAAATTAACTTAATTAACTTAAATTAATCCTTAATTAATTTAACCTTAATTAATTCAAATTTAATTAAACCCAAATTAACTCAATTAACTTAATTAATTCTTAATTAATTCAACTCTAATTAATTCTGAATCCAATTAATTCTTAAGTGACTTAAACTCGAATTAAATAAAATTTTACCCAAACCGCAACAATTAATTTAATAAAATTAAATATGTCAAAGTGGGTTGACATATTCGCGGGTTCACACGACATGTATCAAATCGGGAATTTGATACATTATTAGAAACTTAAATAAAATGATTTGAATTGTTTGAATCATGCATTACTGCCATGTCATGCATCTGCTATTTTTTTAATATATGTCATGTCATTCATGTTTAATTTTATGCATGATTTAGAACGGTTATAGGAAAAAGAATAGTTGAAACTTGAACAACCTAGTATTAGGTGGAGGTGAGATGATAGTACGTTAGGGAAGCCTTTTTGGTGGAACTAGCCGAAGCTACCGATCCAAAACCTAAGCTAGTTAGACCAAAATCTTTCAAGAAGTAACTTGAAGATGAACTTTCTATAAAAGGCTTTGTCATGGAAAGGGTTGATGATCCAATAAGGCTACGGCCAAAGAAGGCCTTGTGCCTGTCCAAGACCTGGAAGCCAATTACTAAAAATCAAATTCACTTTACTATTGTTAGATTTGAATCTAACACAAGTTTCAATTAGATCTTAGATTTAATAATGAATTAAGAAAAATGATTCAAGCATCTCACAATACACCTATAAGGCAACCATGCTTGCTGTATTGAGATATCTAAAAAGGGTGAGATGTTAAGGACTAATAATTGAAAAATATTTTTCAAAATTGTTAGAATATTTTTCTAAAAATATATTTTTAAAATAGTGTTTCAACATAATAATGTTTTTATGGAATTCATGCTTGTCTGATTGATTATATATTATATGTGTTCAAAAATTATATCTTTTTAAAATTGTTTGACTCACACAATTAGACACAAGCCTCCTAGGACAATACTAAAGTTCCTTAAGACACTTAGATAGCGTCAAATGGTGTCGGGTACAGGGGGAGTGGTCTATTCTTTTAATTTTCTTTCAAAAATTGCGCTTGAAAAATCACTGTCTTTTAAAATGATTTTCGAAAACTGTGCTTTAAATACTATTACTTATGTTTTTCGAAAACTATATCTGAAAAATTATCTTCAAAATATGCTTCGAAAATTCAAAATTGTGCTTATATCTCTTTTGATTTTGAAAAACCCTAAAGACACAGAGGAAGGTCTATTTCATGATCTACAAGGACTCCTAGGATGTGTCAAATTTAGGGGGTCTATTTTTGTGATTATTAGATAATTCCTTTGATCTGAACTAAATCCTAAAGACTTAGAGGAAGAGTACTTGTGGTCAACAAGCTTCCTAGGACTGGGTCAAGTTTAGGGGATGTCAAATTACATGAATTATTTAATATATTTTCATGCACTGCATTATTAAGTCCTCTTTGAAAACATAATTTCTTTTTTTTTTGAAATAATATTTACTTAAGTTGGAGAATTTCCAGGACACTTAAGAAAATGTCCTTGTAGTCAACAAGGTTTCCTAGGATTGTGTCAGACTGGAAAAGAAATCTAGTCAAGTAAAATATTTTCAAAATACATAATATTTTTCAAGGTACTTATACTCATCATAATATGTTCAAAAAGTACTTAATTTTTCAAAAATTCATAATATTTTTCAAAGTACTTATGTTATTCAAAATCCATAATATTTTCAAAGTACTTATGTTCTTCATATTTTTCAAAGTACTTATGTTTTTTTTCAAAAAAAGTACTGATGTTTTTCAAAAATGCATGATATTTTTCAAAAGCACTTATATGTTTCAAAAATACTTAATATCTTTCAAAGTACATGGTCTTGCACAATATTTTTCAAAATATTATTTTAAAATGCATATTTCTTTAAGGAAAAATCATTTATGCAATCACTTTCCAAAATCCTTATCAATAGAATTTTTTTTCCCAAAGCAATATTGTTTAAGTGAGAAGTTTTCTGAGTTCAAGTACTTAGTTTTATACTATGCTTTCAAAATTTATATTAAGTATTTTCACAAAGAACCAAATGTTTTCATTGTTGGTGCAAGTATTTTTGGTTTTTTTATATATGACAAAGGGGGAGAGATGCACCTTAAGTTAGAAATAAATTAAATTTTTTTTCTCTCTTACAAAAGGATCAAAAAAAATCAAAATGTTTTTCAAAAAGGGGGGGAGAGTGAAAGTTAGAAATTTTTCCCTAATTTTCCCCAGAGGATCAAAAATGGATTTTCAAAGCATAGGTCATTTTTTTCATTTGATCCCAAGAGTTAAAATTTAGCCCTTTCAACCAATCTAACTTAAGATATTGTCAAACATTAAAAAGGTGGAGATTATTGGTGCAAGTTGCATCAGTGATGCCCTCCTCTAAGTGTTTTAATGTTTGACAATTTACTTAAGTCAGTGATACATTGAACAAAGGAAGGGTAGTTAAGAGAGGAGTAACAAAATGAACCAAAGTCCTAGTAAACTAGGCAATAAGTCCTGGTTCGAAGAATTGGGCACTAAGTCCTGATCATGGATTGGGCACTAAGTCCTGGCAAAGGGCTGGGCACCGAAGACCTGACTAGAAGTTGGGCACGATGTCTTGGTCGAGGACTGGGCAAGAAGACCTGGCCGAGGGTTGGGCACCAAAGACCTGGTTCGAGGAATTGGGCACGAAGACATGGCCGAGGGTTGGGCACCGAAGTCCTAGACTTAGGGTTTGGGCATGAAGTCTTGGTCCGAGGGACTGAGCAACTTAGCTGAGCGATGACTTAAGGACAGAAGTAGAGACGGGTCAGGGTTCGGACGTCTCGAGATCCGAGAGTATCGGAAGCTAAGCAAAAGTCCACCCGAAGGGCTGGGTGGCAACCGTCTCTTGAATGGAGTAGGTGAAAGGCGCGTTCTCGGGGGTGGGAACTTGCGTTGGTTCGGCCTAGGGTTTTGTGGAAATCCGAAGTCAGAACCAAGTCCTTAAGGTTAAGATTGTGTGTATATTTGCTTTGTATTTGTATATCTTGCAGGTACCTAGAATGGAAGACAAAGCAAGCAAACAACATACTACACAGCTGAAAGCCTGGAAGCCAGGCGCCCCCACCAATGGGGGCACCCCCAATGTTATCAGGCACCCCCATCAATAGGGGCGCCTGACTTAAAGAAGAAAAATAGATGTTAGTCGAAGAAGGCAGAACAGGCTTCCATTCAGGCACCCGGGACCATACGGGCACCCCCATCAGCTCAGGCGCCCAAGTGAAGGTGGATAAGCACTGACCGAGCCTGCGGATAAGAGATCGCGTAGGAGAGGTCACGTGTAGGCACCCCCATCGACACAGGCGCCCGTATGGGTGCTATAAAAGGGGCTTCGACCCCTCAGCTTAAACAACAACTTCCAAGATTGATCCTGAGCATTCTGACTGACAACAAAGCGCTAAAGATGAGGCTCTACGATCGGGAGGCTCCAGGAGGAAGTGCGCGGCAGTTCAGAGGTCCAGATCGGCCGAGCCTTCGACCATTTCATTTTGGTTTACTTTAATTATTCTGCACTTAATTTTCTATATTTGTGATTGTAATTATTGCACTGTAAGACGGATTTTTCCGCCTCCGGAAAGTCCGGAAAGGAGACCAATAGTGGACGGGTGTTCCCGTGCATAGGCCTTGAATGTACTGACCCTGGAGGGTCGGGAACCAAGTAAAAAAATCCCGCGTGCAATCTGTGTTTTGTTTTGTTCTTTATTTTTCTGTTTTCCGCTGTGCTACTAACGCTCTGAGTCTAGAACGTAATTCGAAAGAAGACGAATTTCCGCGACAAATTTTCTGTCGATATTCACCCCCCCCCCCTCTATCGACGGCACCGATCCTACAATTTTAAGAACCTATCTTAGGGCTCCTCCTACACTTGGACTTACCAAGGATTTTTTAAGAACCTATCACAAGGCTCCTCCTTTGTCAATAAATGAGCAACAAAACTCCTCCTTCACTTAAGCTTTCCCTAGAGCTAGGATTTCTTGCAAAAGTATATTTGGTTTCCCACTTAAACTTAATACTTCTCTCCCTTTGTCACACATAAAAAAGAACTCCAATAATATCCCAAATATTAGATTCTTTAACCTCTAATAACAATAACAAGTGTGCATTAACCCTTAAATATATATATCAAATATAAAGGTGAACCTAACTTAAATCCTTTGCCCAAATATTAAAACACATGGTCACACAGACCATAGATTGCCTCAACAATCTTAACTAATTAAATTAATCTAATCTTAACTAATCTACTTAATCTAATCTTACTTAATCAAATTAATCTAATCTTAATTAATCAAATTAACCTAATCTTAATTAATCAACTTAGGTTTAATGTAATATTAGTCAAAATCAATTTAAAATTCAATTGTAACTTAATCAAATTAAAACTCAATTAAACCTAATACAATTACCCAAATCAATTAAACCTAAATTAATTCTAATTAATTAAACTCATATTAACCCTAATCAATTAAAACTTAGAACATTAACTTAAGATAATTAAAGTACACTTTAACAAAATTTAATAAATTTAACGCAATTTAATTTTAAAAATAATTAAACTTAACTTAATTTAATTTAATTCCATTTAACTTAATTTAACTTAACTTAATTAATCTGAACCTAACTAATTAAAATCAAACCTAATTAGTTCAAAATTTAATTTTTTTAATCTAACATTCATATAATTAATCCAATAGAATCAACTCTAAAAATAATTAATTGTGTTAATCCAAATATTCAATTCTAAATCAAACTTAATTAATTTAATTAATTAGTCAACCTAACTTAATTAATCTAATTTATTCAACCTAATTAATTAATCTAATTAATTCAACATAATTAATTAATCTAATTATTTCAACCTAAAAAATTTAATTAAAACATATCTAACACCTACTTAATTAATTAATCTGAAATTTACTTAATTAATCAATTTAATTAACTAATTAATCCAAACTTTAATAAAATTTAAATCACTTAATTAAATTTAACAAACTTTAAATTTAACTTAATTAAATTTAACAAACTTCAAAATTAATTACTTAATTAAATTTAAACAAAATTTACTTAATTAAAATTAATAAACTTAAACAAAATTAATTTAATTAAAACTTAATAAAAAAATTAATTTAAACTCAAAATTAATTTAATCCAACTAACCAAACTTAATTAATTACGGTGGAATCCATTTCATAAAGAACCCATAAAAGTAACATGTTTTAAAATTTAGAATGTGTAAGATATTAAGTTAAAATCAATAAATATTAATTGATTATTTCAAAGTTAACACCTTAATTAAGTGAAATTCAAATCCTAGAAAGTTAAAATTTATTATAAAACAAAAATGATATCTATGCTTGAACTCTAAGGTCCAAATTAAACTTGCTTAGTTATTTGATATCCTTAATGATGGAGCTGGGTAGTCCTGGACGGACACGGGAGTGAAGAAGTTAAGGGCCCGGCTTGATCCTTTCACTCAAGTCTTAGGACCCCCTCACGGATACACCCGGGCGACCCCCCGGGATTCCCGAGCTCATCTCGAGGGGCGGGGCCCTCACAATAGCCGACTGCGGGTTAGAAGAATCCGTACACCCTCTACCTATCCCGTTGGCCACATGAAGGAAAGAATGGTAGGGGCGCCGACGGTTTCGAAATATATCCTCTCATCACCAAACGCGGGGGCTGTGACTCAAATATCGGAGTCGTGGCACCGATAAGGGGGGCACGATCGGGTGACTTACGACAAGATAAAAGGTAGTTCAACCCCTCCGGTAAGGGGGGTTACGATCTCTGATCTCGGCATTTTTCTTTTCTTTGGTGCCATCATTCGACCAGCCTACTCACTTGAGCGTCGGAGTGGACTACGTCGGCCCCTAACCGACGTGTCCCCTAATGCTTGTGTTACTCTCGCAGGATTCTCTCGTTTCTTGGCGACAGAGCCACCTTCGCAGGGGCAGATCCTCAGTGACCGACCATCGTCGACGACTCTTTCCGGAACACTTAATTATGTTAGTTTTTGCATGATAAAAATATAGTCACACTTATACCTATTTTGAAAAATCTATTACAATAAATATATATATTTTTAAGAAGCTTGCTTCTAAATTCAAACAATTTTATTTTAATTTTTTAAAAAATAAATCTTACTTACAAATAGTTTTCAAAATTATTTTTAAATCCTATTTGAATTCTATGACATGTACTCTTCCCACTTAAAATTTCAAAAAGTCGGTTTGAATATCTCTCTGCATGAAAAATATTTTGAAAATATGTTTTTGAAACATACCTTTTGACTTGAAAATATTTCTTAAAACTATTTTCTCTAAGTTATTAAAAATTTAGTATCTTCAAGTTCATAGAAAATTTATGTCAAATATTTTGAATACTTAGAAAATAATAATGAAACCTGTTTTGAAACATTCTTGGGCACACGCGGTTCGAAATATCAAGGTCCCTAGGACTACGGAAGAACACTCTACCACGAATACTCATAGGCAATCCAAAATACCAAGGTCCCTAGGATTGCGGAAGAATACTCTACCACGAATACTCTTGGGCAGTCCGAAATATTAGGGTCCATGTCTGTTGGAGAACTCTTTGCCACGAATACTTGCGGGCAGATAAGATGTAGCTATTGAGTTACGGGCTGTTGGAGAACGCTTTACCACGAATATTAGTGGGCAGCCTAGGGTATAACAACCTATAGTAACAATGTATCAAGTATATTACAATCTCTGATGACTTAATCATCAATAGGAGACATGGTTGACGGGGACACTGACTAGTCTCTCGACATCATAATGGAGACATGGTCATCCAAAGGTACTAACAATCACTGATAACCCACTCAACTACTAGTAAAAGACATGGTTGACATGAGGTACTTATCACTATCAACTTTTTCAACATCATAGTGGAGATATAGTCGTCAAAGGTACTTGCAATCACTGATGACTATCTCAACCATTAGTAGGAGACTTGGTTGACAGGAGGTACTGGTCACTGTCAACTCTCTCAATATCATAGTGGAAGCATAGTCAACAGACTGTACTGTTGGGACCGGGTGCATGTTGACAAGGATACGGGTTCGTAATATTTTAAAATTTTACGTGCAGTGGAAGAATTAGCATAAAATAATTTCACAAATTATTTTAACCACGTATCTAGCATGCGACCTTATGATGTGTTGACATGATCATAAAATAAAACATTGCGAAAAGTAAACTAATTTACTTTGTATCTCTCGTAACTCGAAGAAAAAAGGACGAGATTCAACTGTAGCGTCCCTTGGAAGCTCCGCCTCTATTCGCGTCCACGCCGAGTTCTCTTCGGGATGACTTCGCAAAGTCACGAGTTTTGTGCCGACGAGAACTACTAGATTCTCGGAAGGCACAACTAAAAGAACAAGAGAAAAGATAGGAAACTAACCACCCGAGAAACGGAATCGAATTCCGTGAAGAAAGGAGATGTGATCCGCTTCTTCTTCTTCTTGGTTGGCTTCTCCTTGGTGTAGATTGCTCACGCCAACTCCTTGGAGAACAATGAAGGTGCGCCGGCCCTAGGAGATCTAGGTTGGGCACCGGCCCTAGATGGGAGGGAGAAGGAGAAGAGAATAATAGAGAGAGAGGGAGAGAATAATTAATCTCTATCAATTATTCATTAGGAATTAAAGGCTTCCCTTTGGTTCCTTATATATAGTTGTTTCTCCCTTGCCAAGTCTCCTCTTAACGGAATTAACGGAATTAGTTATAAGAATTTTATCTTATAAAATTTCTTATGACTTATTCCGTTATGCCTAGTTTTATTATAACTAATTTATAATAAAACAAATTCTTCTCTCTCCTTTAAATTATGGAATAAATTTTATAAGAAATTTATATACCCTTTTATTATGGAAAAATCAATTCATAATTGATTTTATAAAATTAAAATAAACCAATTCGTGGATTATTTTAACTTCCATAAAAGAATAAATTTCTATAAATTTATTTATATAAATTTCTTTATACAAATTTATTTATCCATAATTTATAAAATAAATCGCGGTAGATCTATTTTATTAATTACACCAAATAAAATGGTTTTCTCCCCTTTTAATGGCCGGCCAAACCAAGAGGGTGGACACCCTCTTTGGTCGGCCAAAACAACCCGAACCGATCGCGAATTAAACTCATTTAATTCGCCCAATAAGCCTTCAAAAGACTTAGCCATTTTAAGTTTCCGTTGCGCCTCTGATCAACTCAGATTCGACTTATTTCTCTTGATTGGAAAATCTAATTTTCAACTCGTTTTAAATCCTTCGGATTACTCGTAGTGCGTGTGACTAAATAGACTTTCGATTTATGTTGGCCGTCTATAATCAACCAATTATAGAACGATCATGAGTGGCACCTAGTAGTACATCATGATCCCCAATTAATCGAAAGATCAACGGTTTGACCTCAGAAGAAATTATTCTGAAACCCTTCAGCAGCTCTAATGAATCGTGCCCCATTCCCTTCACCATCTTATACCCACTTGGTTCAGGACACGGTCTATTTGTGTCAGTCCCCACTAGGCTGACTACGTCACACCTAGCCCAAGTAATGTCTTTCTCGTCCTTTGGATTTCTAATTACTCTCATGTATTTAAGAGACTCGCACTCTTAACATGATATACTCTGGCCAGAGGTTTTTGAGTAACAATCCGACGATAGGCCTGGGTATACATCTCCTCGCAAGGAGTGGTGAATCCTTTGTAGGCTGTTCAAACATCTTCGGGCACTTTGGCTTATACCCAATCATCCTGGGTCCACATCTCCTAGGAGATGCTTGCTTAAGATGTTAAAGTATAAGTCTCCATGACCAAGATGACTTGAACACCGCAAGTCAAAGGAACATCGCACTTAAGCTGCAGTAAGAACTTCATTGACATATCTATATAGATAATCATATGAAGTTTTACAGCTAGTCACTCCAATGAACTAGTTCCCTTAACTAGCATTCATGTTTATCTCCGGACATCCCAATGTCACCAGCCAGTGAGAATCAGCTGATTAGAGAATAACCCATGCTAGTCTCAACAGAATTGATAGTGTCTGTTTTTATCAATTCATCGACTAGGGATATTTTCAATACTTCACAATTGCACATTTAGAGATAATCACTAGTTGTGATCCCATCACAAATTCTCTTATGCTGTGAGTTGTATTGCGGACATTTAGTAGATGAGTTTAAGATCCCAATCAAATACACAAACATGTATACTCAAATAGTGAATTATCATTTATTAAAATAAATGTTTACAATCATAAGGCGATTGCCTTAGGACACTTCTCTCATATCACTAACATGTACTATATCACAAAGAATACAAATGACCAAGATATCTAGCTATCTAGATATGGATTGCGGGAGATCACTCTAACACCAGTGGCCTCGTGGGCAGTATGAAATATCAGTGTTGCTGTCTACGAGAGAACCTCTACCACGGATGGTCTTGTGGGCAAACAAAAGGTAGACAATGCAATGTTACTCTAATAGTAACCAACCATATGAACAGGAGTATATATAAACTCTATGCAACAGTACCCAATCACATCTAGCATGATAGATTATCATCAGGGCACACCACTCATGTGTGTTACTAGACAAATGTGCATAGCTATAATGACAATCATCCTGTTGTACACACTACACATGAGTCTACACTACATGATATGCATCGCATAATATAAATGTCTTCTTATTGTACACACTACACATGAGTCTACACTACATGATATGCATCGCATAATATAAATGTCTTCTTATTGTACATACCACACACGTGCGTACACTATATGATATGCATCACATAACATAAATATCTTCCTATTGTACAAACTATAGACGTGCGTACATTACAAGATATGATTAACAAAATGAGACTGTATGGATACAAACTGATCATCTCAAAGATCAAGCAAATAAGTATCAAACTCATGAAGTAAAGTAAATAGAGTTAAGACAAATACAACTACTAATCAAAATTGAAACATATGCACTAAGGTCAAAATATTACAGGAGACAAAGTAAGAAGTACTCGCTTGATCTATAATCATGTTGAATTGACTTCAAGTCAAGGCATATGCTTCAAATCAGAGCCCTACAATAGAGAATACAAAGTATCACTAATTCCTACTATATGCCTAATAGTAGCATCAACCTATCTATAAATCATTACTTAAATTAGTCGATATAACCAATTAATCACCTTCTCAGTTCATTAATTACAACAATAATTCCATAAGCAAATTGGTAGGTCTAGCAAATAGGATAACAACCTAATTAACATAACAGTTAATCAAATTTATTAACTGCTATCGATTAATTAAAGCATTTTAAATCCTCAAATCTTTAATGAATCTATTGTTAATTTCGCCATTACCCTAATTACTCCATATCCTAATCCAATTAAAGAACCTTAATTGATTTAACCAAATCATCATTTAACTCTAATTAATCCAACCCATTGATTAAATTAGGTTTAACCATATCCCAAAACCAAATTCTTACCCAAATCCGATGTGACCACATGGCTGCTGGCTGTTCACGATAAAGAGGGCATGACGGCAAAGGGCCAATGATGACTAGCTTAGCTAGTCACACAAAAGAGGGGCGACAAACGAATAGTGGTACCCAAATCCCAAGCCATTGTAGTCACTGTAGTGTTGCTGGATTCCGCCTGTTGTGGCTGCCGTTTGCTCACGACGGATGGGTGATAGCGGCAGTTGGTTTTGGTGAAGAGTGGACAATGGTGCGTGGGGAATCAGGAAGTAGCCGGTAATGGGGAGGTGGCCGGTGATCATGCTACGACGACTCGAAAAGGGAAGTGCACAGCTCCCGCTTGATCGACGACTGGATCGAGGAAAAGTAAAATGGTGATGATGCACTAGGGAGACCCATGGCTCCCACCAGTGACCGATGAGGGTCGGCAGCAATTGCAATGGATTCGAAGATGATGAGGGCTTTGGATCCGGTGACATGGATGAGAAGAAGATGGGAGAGGGGTCGCACGATCGGAAGAGGGGCGACGATGGATTGACACCGGCAATTGACGGGGAGGCGACGTTGATCAACGTTGATTATGGGTGATACGAAGTAGTCCTGAGCCCCTAGTTCATGTAGGAAGAAGTTAGGGTCAAATGACTAAGGTGGTCCAACTTGAGGACATGTGGCAAGAGAGGCCAAAGGAATAGTAGAGTATTAGTGAGCCAAATTAATTTGGCTAATCAAGCGAAGGACGCAACACATCAATCTGTTCAAAATAGTTCGTGAATAGTTTTTCACAATCTGTTCCCAACAAATTGACGCAACACATCAACTATCACGAACACCATAGGTTATAAAAATTTATCGAATACAATCGAACTATAACACGCGCTCGTATTGTGTATGAAGATATTATAGCCTTTTAGTTTGATCAGCACAAACTTTTGCATCTCGACAAAATGCTCATACAACAAGTAACTCATAATAAAACATATGTTCTACTTCTATATCACATATAAAGAACTCTAAACTTTGTACGATCTTTTGCAAGTGGCTCTGATACTATTGTAGGGATCTCTATGCGAAAAATAACAAAATCACAGTGGAAAAATGGGATCCCTTCAAGCGATCCATGCGAAAAATTTGTACAAAGTTCTATCTAAAGAGCTATATCTTTGATGGTGCCCTTAGCTTATCCTACTAGTTCTTAGTTCACCGCATCTCTGCATGACCATGATGGTCATTCCTCTGATAGTATCCACATGAATACGATCTCGATCTTGAAGATGAACCACCTTAGTTGTGCTAGCAACTTGGGATGGTTTACACAAAAATACCACAAACCCCAAAATAGGATTTCAGCCAAGAATGGGGAGGAAGAAGAAGAAGGATGATAACACGCTTAGTCAATTTCGAAAATTGACAAGAAGCTTATGTATTTATCCAATGAATACAAAGAGTTTTTGACCCTTGTACTTTCCTTCCTATGAATGCCAATAAAACTTAATGAATACTAAAAACCTCTTAGTATTCATTTTGGTTTTTCATCATCTATTCATCCATTGAATAGATGTCTCTTAGTATTCCTCTCTAATAACAATTCATTAAACTTTTAATGAATTATTTGTTGAGGCAATCTGTGGTCTGGAGTGACCATGAGTTTTGATGTTTGGGCAAAGGGTTTAAGTTAGGTTTACCCTTGTGTATTTGATATGTGTATGTGAGTGTGCAGATTGTGCAGGTTACACATATTGACTTGGCTGGGCAGCTTCGGTACGGTGAAGGGTGGCATGGAGACAAGCTGGAGGCTTGTGTGCACCTGAGGGACCTTGGTATAGTAGGGACGATGAGCCGAGGGGCGCGGACTTCGAGGCATACGTGAAGGATGGCATGCAGACAAGCTGGAGGCTTGTGTGCATCCGAGGGACGAGAGCCGAAGATGAAGAGGGCGCGAAGGCAATTGTCGAGGTTGCTGATGAAGAGACAGTTAAGTCGTGAGGGTACGAGTACTGTGTGATTGTACTCGGGAAATCTTAGGGTTCGAGTGCTAAGAGAAGTGTACTTGGGAAGGGAAACCTTAGGTGTGTGAGTGGACCAGTCGACTGCCCTTGGGGGAGTCGACTGATAAAACTCACAGAAGGCAGTCAGCTCTGGACCAGTCGACTTCCCTGGGAGCAGCCGACTGGTAGCGACTGGTGAGTTGGCTGAAAATTCGAACGTTGGGGTTGCAACGGTCGATTTTCAGTGGGACCAGTCGACTGCCCTGGGAGCAGTCGACTGGTGGCGAGGGTTTTCAGCCTTAGTTCTATTTAAGAGGACTTCATGTTGGCTGAAAGGTTTGACGAAACAAGATTGGTTAAGGCTTGTCAGTAGTCTCTAGAGCTCGGATATTGTCGAGGTGCTGTAGTGAGGTTTCTCCACCCACAAGGAGTGACAAGGGCTAGCCGGAGGTTATTCGGGGAGTGATCCACCGAAGGATTCTTGAATTAGTCACCCTTCGGGGTAGATACCAAGTAAATCGGTAGTGTTAGCATTGTTCTTTGTTCTTAGTTTTATTTTTGTTTGTATTTTCGCTTGCGCAACTAACAACGTAGGAGAAAGAGTTCGAGAATTGCTATTCACCCCCTCTAGCAACCGTATCGGTCTAACATTATTATCCATTATTAAGTGGTTGAGTCTAATCTAAATGAGTCTAACTCAGATTAGACTCAATCTCATAATCCAATTGGATTCATTTGAGTCTAACTCAATTAATCCAATTTCAGATCACATTTTAGTCAAATTGAAAACAAGTTATCTCTGAAACATCGTGTTCTTTGTGTGTGACCATTAGAGGCATGACCATCCTGATCATGTAGAGATCCGGCATATCAAGGACTAGTGGGATAAGCTAAGGTCACACATCAAAGGTACAACTCTTTAGATAGAACTTTATACGAATTTTTTGAATGGATAACTCGAAGGGATCCTATTTTTCCACTGTGATTTTGTTATTTTTTGCATAGAGATCCCTACAGTTTTTGCTTGGTCTCCTCAGGAATTAAAGGAAATATCCCCTAAGATAATAGAGCACAAACTACATGTGTTCCCTGATGCTCGACCTATGAAACAAAAGAACAGAGACTTCAATGCGGAAAAGAATTAAGTCATTCAAGCTGAAGTTAACCAACTATTGAAGGCTGGACACATACGAGAAGTTTAATTTCCTACCTGGTTGGCTAATGTGGTGTTGGTATCCAAACCTAATAACAAATGGTAGATTTGTATCGACTTTAGGGATCTTAATAAAGCATGCACAAAGGATTGTTATCCTTTGCTCAAAATTGATCAGATGGTAGATTCTACAGTGAGGAGTGAGTTTATATGTATGCTTGATGTGTATCAAGATATCATCAAGTGCCATTATCCAAAGAGGATCAAGAAAACGTCAGTTTAATTACCTCAGAAGGTACATAATGTTATACAATTATGCCCTTTGATCTCAAGAATATAGGGGCAACATATCAAAGGATGATGAACAAAATCTTCCGAGATCATATCAGACGAAATATTGAAGTATATATGGATGTCATTCTCATCAAAACTCATCGATCAACAGATCTTATTGCTGATATCAATGAAACATGCCAAACTCTGCGGCAATATGAACTGAAGCTCAATCTAGATAAGTGTTTGTTTGGAGCCCGGAGTGGCAAGTTCTTGAGATATATTGTAACTGAGAGCGGTATTGAAGCTAATCAAGTACAAGCCCTATTAGATATGCCTTCACTGTGCAATATAAAGGAACCTCAACGGTTGACTGGTTGGATAAATGCTCTATCATGATTCATCTCTAGATCAACGAATTGAAGTCTTCCTTTCTTCAAGATATTGTGCACGGCTACTAGTTTCAGTGGGATGAAGTTTGCAATTAGGCATTCGAAGAACTCAAAGAATACCTATCTATAACTTGTCTGTTTTATCCAAGTCAGAAATAGGAGAAGCACAGTATGTATACCTTTCAGCACAGAGGGGGCAATAGACATTGCCCTAATTAGGGAGTGCCAAGACGAGCAGCACCCCATTTATTTCTTCAGCCATCTTCTGAAGCAAGCCAAGTGTCGATATAGCACACATGAAAAATTAGCTTATGCTCTGGTGTTGGCCGCTAGGCGATTGCAACCTTACTTATTATCTCACCCTATTATAGTACTCACCAATAGTACATTAAGGCGAGTACTAGTAACCCCGAAGCTTCAAACCATTTTATCAAATGGATTATAGAATTAAGTGAGTATGATACACAATATCAACCACATAAAGCTATCAAGGCACAAACACTAGTTGATTTTCTCAGTGAATTACAAAACCCATGAATAGAAGAAATAGAAGAAACATGGCAAGTTTATGTAGATGGTTCTTTGACTCGACAAGACAATGACATTGGCATACTCGTGATTTTACCCAAGGAGGATATGTTTGGCATACAAGGTAGTCCCGAGCCCCCAGTTCACATAGGAAAAAGTCAGGATTAAATGACTGACGTGGTCCAACTCGAGGACATGTGGCAATAGAGGCCAAAGGAATATATAGTATTAGTGAGCCAAATTAATTCGGTCGATCGGGTAAAGGACCGGCCAGGCAACTAGCATAAGCTTCATTGGTTGGTCGAGTGGCCAAGCAAAGTTTGACCTATGTCTAGGAGGTCATGTATAGCTAGTAGGGTGAAGGGCATTGTCCTAACCTAGATCATTCTCAAACCCAGGCGGTCAGATCGGCTCACCTAATCGTGGTTGATCGGTTGAGCAAATTGTTAGGTTCTCACCGATCGATAGACTATCTGAATGGTTGATCGGCTGGTCACCTTGAACAGTCGAGCGGCGACCTATCTATCTAATCAATTTAACTCATATCCTATCACTGATCGGCTACATAAGGCTAAGCACCCATCTGATTGGCCAAACACTATCGATCGGCTAGCCAGCCTACCCACACACATGGCCGATCGATAGACACGCTTCACTTCTTTGACTGTCTTAACTACTTTGGCTTAGTCAACTGGCTTTACCATTATCCAATGGCTATAACCAGGTTAACTTATTGGGCCAAACTGGGCTCATACTTAGGGCTTTCCCTATGGGGCGTCCATGTGACCACAAAAATAAGCCCATCAGTATATAACTTTTGACTAAAGGCTAATAAGATAAGGATGATATCATCCTGTCATTTTCTTAAAAACTGACATGCTTCACTGACAAGCTCAACTGCTCAGTGAGTCTACCGGCCTAATACTTAGCTGCTCAGTGGCCCAATGGTTTAAACACTGATAGGCTAATTGATTTCTTACAAGAAATCCATTGACATGACAGCGCTATTATAGCTGATGTGATACTTTGATGGTGGAGGGTCATCAAAGGTGTTACATATAAAAATTTGAACCTAAATCACAATCAACAAATAAATTTTAACACACCTAGCAATGATCAAGGGGGAGTTAATGAAACCTCAAATCAAGAAGAAGATGAACAAATACCACAAGATCAAAACACACAAATATTAAGGACTATTCCAAACCACCCAATTGAACATATATTAGGTGACCCAAGTCTAAGAGTTCAAACTAGATCAACACTTAGAAGAACTAGCTCAATTTGAATGAAAAACAATATATGAGGCTCTACCCAATCCGGACTGGGTAATAGTCATGTAAGAAGAACTAGCTCAATTTGAATGAAATGAGGTTTGGGACTTGGCTACCCCTCCCTCATCATAATGTTGCTAGCCTACGCAACATATAAAGGATTCAAACTCTACCAAATGGATGTCAAATTAACATTCTTAAAAGAACTAATTAAGGAAAAAGTATATGTAAGTCAACTTCCAGGATTTGAAAACATAGATTATCCCGATCATGTACTTAAACTCAAAAAGGCTTTATATGACCTCAAACAAGCATCTAGGGCTTGATATGAAAGATTTTCAACATTTTTAATAACAAAAGAATTCAAACAAGGATAAAGTGATTAAACTCTTTTCATAAAGATTATTAAAAATGAAATTTTTATTACCCAAGTATATGTCGACGACATAGTAGATGGCTCCACCAACTCAACATTTTTAAACGAATTTATAAACTTAATGGAAAAAGAATTTAAAATGAGCCTAGTAGGGGAATTAACCTTTTTCCTAGGTTTACAAATAAAACAAACTAAAGATGGAAATTACATACATTAACAATAATATACAGAAGGACTTATTCAGAAATTCAGAATGGAAAACACCAAAGAAATAAACACTACTATGGCAACCAACACTAACCTAGACAATGATCCAAATGGAAAACCAATAGACTTAAAATATTATAGAAGTGGCATAGGTAGTCTTTTTTATCTAACTACAAGTCGACCGGACATCCTATTTGTAGTTAGTATGTGTGCAAGATACCAAACTTGTGCAAAAGAATCTCATTTGACAAGTATCAAGAGAATCTTCAGATACCTAAAAAGCATAATTAATGTAGGCATGTGGTACCCTAGAACAACTTATTTTGAACTATTAGGATTTTTTGACTCTGATTATGTCGATTGCAAATTAGATAGGAAAAGTACAGTGGTGGATGCCAACTGTTGGGACAATCACCTATTAGCTGGTTTAGTAAAAAACAATATTGTGTTGCTCTCTCTACTATAGAAGCTGAATTCATAGCTATGGGAGAATACATTGCACAACTCTTATAGATGATGCACACTTTGAATGACTTCAATTTGGAATATTAAAAAATTAAAACCTTTATTGATAATACACTAAAAATCTAGTACACTAAAAATCTAACTAAAAATCTAGTACACTACTCAAGAACTAAACTCATAGAAATTAAACATCATTTTGTTAGGGATCATGTAACAAAAGGAGACATTGAACTCAACTATGTTAAGGCTAAGTCAAACTTGACTGACATCTTCACAAAACCTTTATCTGAATCCGAGTTCAACCAATTATGAAGAGAATTAGGTATGTTTATGATAGAATAGAATTTATTTTAACTTGCATGTTTTTCAAAACTATAATCTTTGAAACTTTAGTCCTAAAATTATCTAGAAATAACCTAGGACAAAACCGTAGAATTCATGCTCCTATAGATCTAGAAGCTTTGGCATCTCGCAAGCACCTAGGAGTTACCTTGATTATGTATAACTGAACATAAAATGGTGTGAGATGTATAGGGTATGCCCAAGTTTCAGATGTAGATCAAGTGTATCAAATAAATCAAAAAGGGCCTTTTTGTTTTTCAAAACTTAGTATATATATATTATATTTATATATATATATATATATATAGAATAAATCCACATTTCTGTCGACGAATTAATTTTTCCGTCGATGAGAAACACCTCTTTTTTCCGCAATAGATTTTAAGTTTTCTATTGATGAAACACAACGTCAGTCGATGGAATGAACACAGTAACTGTTGCTTTTAAGTTATCAGCTGACAAAACACACCAGTTCAGTTGACGGATAACTTTCCATCGATGGAACATAGTGCTCAGTTGACGGACAGCCTCTGTCCCGAGTCTTGCTCTGTCCCTCTGTCCCAACCACAACACGACAAAAAAACGTGCCACTCGCGTGACTTCGCCCAGTCTCGCGATCAAACCGAGCCGCGCATCCCCTCCAACTCTCTTCCAGAAGTGAAGCGACGATAACCGAACACACCTTCAAGGGAGTCGGCGACCTCATCAAGCTCCTCCCCAGCAGCACTGTCTTCCTGTTCCAGTTCCTCAACCCGCTCCTCACCAACGTCGGCCAGTGCACCGCCGTAAACAGGTGGCTCTCAGGCGCGTTCCTCGTTGCCTGCGCCTTCAACCGCTCCTTCGCCTGCTTCACCGACAGCTTCCTCGACCCCGCCGACGGCAAGCTTTACTACGGCATTGTGACAGCGCGCGGGATCTGGCTTTTCTCCGACCTCGGCGCCGCGGTGAGGAATGACCTCTCTAAGTACAAGCTCCGGCTGGGTGACTTCGCCCACGCCGTCCTCTTGCTGCTCGTGTTCGCGGCGGTCGCGCTGCTGGATAACAACATGGTGACGTGCTTCTACCCGGCGCTACTTGTCCAGGAGAAGATCCTGGTGATTGCGCTGCCGCCGGTGATCGGGACAGTCGCCGGAGGCATCTTCATGCTGTTTCCTCAAAATAGACATGGAATCGGGTATCCACCGTCGACGGGCTCTATTGCTGCAGAAAAAAGTGTTGAATGAAGGAATCGGAAGAGGAAAATGAAAAAAAAGTGTTGATTGTCAACGTTTTCATCATCTTCTTCATCAGGGTTAGAACAAATCCTTGAATGCAGCCAGACATCGCTTAGAAGCTGACCTTCAGCATTCTCTTTCATCAAGCAGTTCAAGATAAGCAATCTGATATCACTTCAAACTATTGTGATTACTCACAGATTAGATTCCACATGTATGAATGAGAGTTGGGGACCAAACCAATTTCTACACGCCTCAATTTTCCTCATTCGCTTCGTGAACAAATCCTCGATCGTCTTGGCACTCATCACCCAAATTCCTATAACTCAATTCTGGCTAATAAAACTCGCACGGGATACAAGAAAACAATAAAAATTTGATTCTGATCCAAGAGAAGAAAAAGGGGCCTACAAAAGATTGAATTTTAGGGTTGTTCCTCTCTCGTTTTCTCCCATGAATCGCGACCTAGGGCATGTCATTCGAGCCGAAGCAGCCGCCTCAAATCTCTGGTGGCGAAGGCAGTCACATCCTCTGTCCTCATCGAGAATCTCGGCAGCGGCAACGCCCGCGGCGGCGGCGACGGCGACAACGAGCATGCTGACCCCGCGTACACGTCCTGAGGCAGCGTCAATAGTGCCGTTTTCACCCGCGCCTCTCTCGAGGCCACATCCCGCGCCAACGGCCCTGGGACGCACTCCGACACGACGCTGGCAGCCGTGATCTCGCCTTCCTTGGCTTGGATCCCTGCAGACACTCGCCTCGTCTGGAGACGATGCGCTTGGAGGAAGGGTTTCTGGTCCGGCGGAAGGGCTTGGGGTGGCGGAGGAGGCAGTTCTGGGGCCGTAGTACCTCGGTTCCCATGGCGGAGATCGATGCGATGTCCTTACGGATCCGGTTTCGAAGGGCGAATTGGGTCGTCGGGTCGCCAAAGTTCGGATCCTCTGTCCCGAACTCGCCTCTGCCCCTCTGTCCCGAGCACAAAACGACAAAACAAAAAGCGTGCTTCTCGCGTACTTCGCCCGCTCGCGATTTAGAAGCCGAACCTCGTCCCGCTTGCGCACAAAAAACCCTCTGCCAAGCTCTACCCGTGCCCTAAATCCCGAGCGCCCAGTACACGTCCCCGGCGACGGCGCTGTGCGCGTGTTCCCTTCTCTTGCGTCGCCCTTCTCCTTCTCGATCATGTGCCAAGATCAGCCCTGGCGAGCTCTGCCCTAAATCCCGTGTGCTTCTCCGGCGATCGCGTGCTCGATCGCGTGCCAAGAACAGCCCCGGCGAGCTCCGCCCTAAATCCCGTGTGCTTCGCCCTTCTCCTTCTCGATCGCGTGTCGCCCTTCTCCTTCTCGATCGCGTGCTCGATCGCGTGCCAAGATCAGCCCCGGCGAGCTTCGCCCTTCTCCTTCTTGATCGTGTGCTCGATCACGAGGAATTGCCTGCGTGTGGAATGTGAATTGAAGAGGCCCTGGATTCTACAGCCTCGGAGGTTTTGATGAAGCTCTCACCGAAGGGTTGCGCTGTGCGAGATTAGAGACAGAACTCTCCCCCATTCAAAATTGCAGAGTGGTCCATCACTCCATCTTCATCAAACAAGAATTGGCATCTTGCACTGCGAGAGTTTGACAGGAAGTGTACATTGCATCGGATGGCAACAATGGTCATTCAAAAGAGTTGCCACTATTCAACTTTACCTTCCATTTTTTTACTTCAGAATATTTTTATTCACCAAGTAATTTATTTTTAATTCGGTAAATATGCAAGATCTAACTAGCAACCTTTGAAAATATATGAAGGATTAATACATCACAAAATACCGTGCTCTTGAAATAGAGAAATTCTGTAGGTAGAGTGTGTTCTTGTAAGATAATTATGCAACCGCAATCTCATTTAAACTACATCCTTCTTTTAGGCAATTCAGGAACGTAATTGAATTGAACAGTCAACTTTCACCACCATATCATGTATTGTTATGAGATAACTAACAGCATGCGAGAGGATAGTGTTCCTCAAGGATTTACTTAGTTGTACACCATGTACTTGGGCGTGGCGCTAAACTTTTGGTATCCTTTGATGACTTTATTTACTGCGTCGAGGAAATCTTTCTCCGTAACAGTTTTCCTTCTTGCTCTAATTGCGTACATCCCAGCTTCAGTGCACACACTTCTTATATCAGCACCTGAAGAACCAACACCATCAGCATGAAATTTGACACGCATTTGAAGATGCATTGAACACAATTCATTGCCAGAAGATTATACTTTTAAAATTTGACACGCTTCAGTGCACACACTTCTCTGCACGCATGTATACTTATGTGCAACACAACAACATCAAGAAATCCTCTTCTTGTTTTCAGAGTATCATTCCCTAAAAAAAAAACTATCCTCAATACTTATGTGCAACACAACAACAACAAAAGATTCATTCAACAATTTATAAATTCAGTCAAAACAAAATATAGAGAATAAAATCTGAACTCGCACAAGTAACACGCCTAAATAGTCCATTCAGAACAGCAAGCCTAAATAAACTCACAGAAACTTAAGCAAGCATAAGTTATCTGAACAGCACAGTCAAAACAAACTCACAGAAATCTGAACTCGCACAGTCAAAACAAACTCACAAAAACTTAAGCAAGCATAGTCCATCAAACTTAGACTTGAGCACTGGAAATGTAGTAACACGCCTTCGTTTGTCCATTCAGAACAACAAGCCACAACTGTTTCACAGCAAGCCACAAAGCATACGTCATGTCCTCCTTCCTTCAAGTGAAGCTTCTTCAGAATAGCACTTAGACTAAACTGATCAGGTGATAACATCCTCATTCCTTCAAGTGGAGCTTCTTCAGAACAACAAGCCACAAAGTTTGCTCATGTAAGAACAAAAATAAAAATAAGTGAAGGACCAATGATGTGATGTGTTTCTCAGCAGTTGTGGATAATGAATCAATTTGAAGTGGCTTGCATTGCATGCGGCCTTATCGGTGCCTTCGAAGGACTCACCCTGCGATGAAACAATGCTTGAACTTAGTGGGAACGCAAGCAATATACATGCTCCAGAATGAGATCCAGAAAGTAGGATACCAGATGCAGCAAAGGAAACAACAATGCAAAACAAGAAGGCAATCGTGGAATGCAGCAACAATGCAAAACAATGCAAAACAAGAGTCAGGTAAGTAGGATACATAAACAATAACAACAGTATTATCTAAAGCAACGGTTGCAAAGAGATCCTTGTTAAGCAGTATTATCTAAAATCATCAAGAGTCAGGTATCAAGATGGCTAAAAATTATATAAAAATTATATAGAACTGAAAAAGGAATTCTTCAAGATGGCTAAAATCATCAGAGTCAAGTATCAACTCTAATAAAATTTGCCATATCTACATGTTCTTACTTTCGGTAATTGTTCTGATCATTGCTTAGTCTATATCCAGCCACATTTTTCTATTGCATTTAATCAAACTCTGTTTGCTTTCTAACCAGTAGGACTCACAAATAATCAACTTTAATGTTCTATGTATAAAACAAATGGAATTAATCAAACTTGTGTTGATAGGATTGACTCACAAATAAACTCGTATCACTTCCACTCGTATCACCGTCCATGATAATTACTTTAATCCTGAAAAAATTACAACCATTAAATGTGGATTCAATAACTTTACAATTTACAAAATTTACAGAATTATCACGATCTAATACGAAATCACAATCCATATGAAATCACAATCCAAGATACAAGGAATTTTACAAAATTTTACAGATGAAATCATATGGATTGTGAGCAGCAAAATAGTTATTTTACAGAATTTTAATTTGCAAAAGTCATACTAAACTTGCTACAAAGAAATAGTTATTTGACTAGAATTAAAAAAAAATAGAACATCAAAATTACAACTTTATCGCGCAGATAAACAATACAGGAACAAAGGCAACAAACAGCTGAGGGGTTTAGTCTCATACAAGCAGCGAGACCTTGAAGACAGTACCTTGAAGACCTTGAAGACAGCGAGGTCCTTGGTGATCTTGTTATCCAAAGAGAGGTCGATGGTCAGGGATCCCGACGGCTGCGTTGAGGAGGTCAGAATATAAGGTTAAGGGGAGGGGAGATAATTAGGGCAAAATGCATTACCTTGAAGACAGGGGAAGAATAGGGAAGCCGATGAGGTAGGGCGAAGCAGGAGAAGGTAGGCAGCGAAGAGGTCCCTCTGCTAGCGACTGGAAGCGAAGATGACAGGGGAAGCAGCGACGACTGGGAAGCAACGATCTGAAGTGATTTAGGGCAGCGAGAAGCTGCGAGAAGTAGGGATTCAACCTCCAGAGGGGAACGTGAGGAGCCAGGAGGCGAGACGAGAACTGGGCAGCGAGAAGTAGGGATTTAGGGCACGCATGCTCGTCTGCGAAGGGGGAGTTCGGCGAGAAGGGATTTTGGGCACGAGTCGAGCGCGAGGGAAATTTGATCGCGAGTATCCGAAGTCACGCGAGAAGCACGCTTTTTGTTTTGTCGTTTTGTGCTCGGGACAGAGGGACAGACGCGAGTTCGGGACAGAAGATCCGAACTGTCAGTGATCACCCATGATCTTGAGTGCCACGTCACCTCACGACGTCGACTCTCTCTCCCGATCATGGGCCTACCTCATTCCTTGCATCAATTATATATTGCATATTTTTTTCATAGTATTTATTTCTGCTTTGAAAGTATCAAATATATTTTCTAAATAATATATATATATATATATATATAAGTTTTTAATCATAATTTATGCACAATCAAAGTTGACTTTTAAAATATCCGTCTCATTCGAATTTTGATCTTGTTACTCAGTGTTTTACACCACATCCGTGGCACAAGGTCAAGCCTTCTAATTAGCAATGCTATGAGAATCAAGGAACACGATCCAAAATTAACAAACTATTAATTGAATAATGATTGGGAGAGTAAAAATGGGAGAGCGAAAATCATAGTGAATGACGTGACACTTTGCATGCACGATCTCCGACAGGTTCATTGTACCCCCCAGGGTATAATTTAATTCGGGACGACGGCCGAAGGCCGCCGATGATGTCTAAGCAATAATCGGACGTGTACATGTAAAGTGTCACGTCATATCACGTCATGCCACATCATTCACTATGGATTTCACTCTTTCATTTTCACTCTCTCTATCATTGCTCCTATTAATTTATCTGTCACGCCTTGACAAAAACTAATGGATAGGAATGAATTAGTTGAACTAGTTCAAAAATTGTCTTTAGAAAATTACCTTTGCAATCAATGTTCCAATACATGAAAAGAAACCAGAAATTACTCGACAAATTCCTATTTCTTTCACATATACAAATACAAAACCTTCAAGAAATTTCATCCAATGCACAAGAGGATGCATAGATCATGCCGAAGCACAGACACAGTTATAGGGCTCAATCGGATTCATCCATTGCTTCAAAGTTAGGAGCATACCAACCCAACTCTTCTCTTACCCTGTTAATCCTTTCAATTTGTCCTCTAGAATCCCCAATAGCTGTTGTAAATGGGTATATGTATGTAACTTTTGTTGCCATAGCTCTAAAAGCTACAATGTTTGTTTTGATCAAGAACTCCATTACATCGCGCCCAAATCCTCCATCAACCTCTGCAAGTAAATATCGGCCTGAAATATGCAAGCTCCAGAATGTCACCGCTTGTTCTTTTGTGAACAAACAATTTTCCATGATAAATAAAAAAATGATATCGAAGAGTAGAACAATGTCTCATATTGAACAGTAGGCCAATAGTTCAACTTAGAATCAGCAACAAAATCATCAGAGACAGTGAAAAAACTGAGAATATGCGTTTTGGGATAAGTTAAATAGCTTGGAGATTTTACAGAGAACCTCAAATGCCACATGGAAGTAAGAGTTGTCTGAAAAGAAATTATCTGTTTGCTAGTATATCAGTGCCAGTTTAGCAAACAATTAGCTATCATCAGCTTTTACAAATACGAATTGTATGAAACAACAGGCTAAGTCAGCTCCAGCTTTGTTTATTTTCTACTGGATTTGCACAAGGTTTTCAGATTTTCTTTTCCATGTTTTTTTTTCTTTGAAAAGATCAACAAAGTTCTAACCCTTTTTTTTTCCTCAACAGATTGGTTACAATGATTAAGTGTGCATAATTTAAGTGCAACATTCAAGTAAATAACCTTCAGGAGTTTCTTCATCTACCTTGAACACGACATTTCTTTGGGTTTTTAGTATTGCATCTTTCAAGTTCTGTTTCAAATAAGAAAAAGAAAACATATTATATCGATAGAGAACAGTCTACAATTTCAGAAAATTAATTTAAAAAAATAGAGAAACCTGATTGACATTTGCGGAAGAATCTTCCGGAAGCATCCATGGAAAGGCGAACGATGAAGAATTAGGGTTCGTGGACACGCAACCGGGGTTCGTGGACGGACAAGGTCTAATTTTTCTGCAGTAAAACACATGCTCAGACAAATTCCTTTCTGGGATTGGATCGATCGATGCGCGATGATGTGAAAGAGGTTGCGATTACCCGTTCTGCAATCCCAGCTGCAACTTCTGCGACTGCGCGTAGGGAGTTGAAGGTGGGAAGGGGGGAGCCCGAGGGTTGGGATAAGGGACCGCCATGGAGGGCAACGGAGAGCTCAGCGTGACGGCAATGGCGAGAGGAGCCAAAGAAGATAGAATAATACCTTGGACATCTGCAAAGCAAGGAGCTGGAGAATGAGGTCTGCAGGAGGGGAAGGGAGGGATGCGCATGAGCGTCCTTTGTGAAATCCCCATCGTCTCTTTGCTTTCGGTTCTCTTCGGCCTTGCTTAGCTCATATGGTGGTCTAGATAACGATCAGATGGAACAGTTTGTGACCGTCAGATGCTTTTGCTGTATTAATAACCATCGATCGCAGGATTCGTTTTTTCCCCTTCGTTCCGGCCCCCCTCGATCGTTGTCCGCCGGCGGCGCTTCGATTCTACTTCGTCGTCGTCATGTTGAGAAGAATCGTTTTGATTTTGCGATGTCCGATGATCGTCTCCGTCTCCGCACCGCTGCATCGATTCCACATCCTCAGACCTCTCTGCTCCTCTTTCTCCGACGTTGATTTCGGTGATTCCGACCAACACGACGACGACGATTACGACCATGGCGGCAAGATTGATGCCCAACTTCTCCGGGACGTCGACTCCGTCCTCACTTCTATCCGCGGATTCGCCGCCGCTGACAGTAGCAGGGCGGAGGCCGCCAAGCTCAGGCTGCAGGAATCCGGTGTCGCCCCCTCGTCGGAGCTGGTTAACACTGTCCTCTCCCACCTCCGAAACGACTGGGCCTGCGCCTTCAACTTCTTCCTATGGGCCGCTGAGCAGCCGGGCTACTCCCACTCCCCCCGCGACTACCACTCCATGATCTCCATCCTCGGCAAGATGCGGCACTTCGACACCGCTTGGTCCCTCGTCGACCAGATGCGCAGCGCCGGCCTCGTCACTCCGGCCACGCTCTTGATCCTCATCAAGAGATACTCCGCCGTCCACGACGTCGCCGGCGCGATCAACGCCTTTCACACGCTCAGACGCTTCGGCATCACGCCGGGGCCCTACGATTTCCAAGGTCTTCTCGCCGCGCTCTGCCGATACAAGAACGTCCCGGACGCCGAACACCTGCTTCTGTGCAACAGTAAGACGTTCCCATTCGACACCAAGAGCTTCAACATCGTCCTCAACGGCTGGTGCAGCATCGTGGTCAGCGTCCGGGAGGCCAAGAGATTCTGGAGGCTGATGCACAACAGTGAGATCGAGAAGGACGTTGTCTCCTACGCAAGTATGATCTCCTGCTACTCCAAAGTTGGCAATCTCGATGCCGTTCTCAAGCTCTTCGATCGGCTGAAGGAAATGGGCTTCGAGCCCGACCTCAAGATCTACAACGCGGTTATTCACGCCCTAGCGAAGGGGAAGTGCTTCCATGGCGCAATGCGACTGCTGGAGGCGATGGAGGAGAGCGGTACCAGTCCAAATGCTGCAACTTTCAATTCCCTCATCCGCCCACTCTGCAAACTACACCGTGTGGAGGATGCAAGGAAGCTGTTCGACGAAATGCTTAACAGAGGCCTTTCGCCTTGCGTACGCACCTACCATCCGTTTCTTGATGCGGCAAAGAACGTCGACGATGTGTTCGAGTTATTGGCCAGAATGAGAGAGTCCAATTGCGGCCGGGCGATCGAAACATACATTATGCTGATAAGAAAACTGTCGAGATGGCGGCAGCACGAAAGCGTCTTTAAGGTGTGGAATGAGATGCAGCAGGATGGCTTCACCCCTGACAGAAGTGCCTACATTGTCCTGATCCACGGTCTGTTTTTGAATGGCAAGTTAGAGGAGGCTGCCACTTACTACCAAGAAATGAAAGCCAAAGGCTTTCTTCCTGAGCCAAAGACCGAGCAGATGCTTCAGGCTTGGTATTTGGGCAAGGAGTTCAGTCAAAAATCAGTTATTGAAGAGGAATTGGATTGCAAGGGAATTGCTCCTCAAACTTCATCAAAGCATAACCGTGCAAGGAAGAAAGGATTCTCAAAAGATGCTGAAATGAGAAAAATTACAAGGGAACGCGGTTTCTCGCTCTACGAGTGAATGAGTGATGAACATGGAGGTGTCGTGGCTCTACGACAAGCATAGGCTTCAAGAGTTGCCATGTTACAAGGTACACTTATTGCTCAACCTAATTCAAGTATTCAACCATTGCATTCTATATGGTAAAGAGGTAATGCAACGGGCACTGCATTGTGGACATCGTTTGCATTAACTGGTTCAAATATAATCAGTTGACAGTTTTAGAACTTTGGCACATGAAAGTGTTTTAGGAGTTAACACTTATTATTTATTGCTATAAACAGGGAGCATCTTGCCTTGTCCACTTCATGTTTGCAAGAATAAATATTAACAAAAAAATTTGTGGGTAAAAGTTACCTTTCTCTTCCAGTACGACAGAGCATCATGCTAAAGTCAGAAAGGAGCGAACTAGAGTGTGCCTCAACATGTGGTTTAAGCTTCCTCATCTTCATTGACTCTGAAGGTGCCCACTGCCTGAGATGATTATTCATGTTAACAAAGTGAAGACACTGGATAAGCTACAGTAGTAGTGCTAAAATTGGAACCTGATGAAGCAGCACTCTGCACAACTTCTTTAGCTTTATCTTTGGCTGCACGATGTCATTAGCCCAATCCTCACTCTGCTTCCTCTTTGCTGGGCCATTAGAATCATCGGAGTACTCAACATCACTGTCATCAAAAGATGTCTTTTTCCCCTTCCAGTGGCAACCAGCGATCTTCTTTGGCCGATCCTTGATGCCAACCCCTTGTTTTCCTGTTGTAACTTTATCTTGTAAATGCAGAATAAGAAAAATTATCACCAACTATTCCTGTGAAAGCTATTAAAAGATGCCAACCCCTTGTATTTGCATATCCCACACACCACTCTGATATGCTACCATTCATATCATGGATACGCGACCAACGCTCAATGTACCCATCCTTTCTTTGCACTAGTTATAACATTCAGGCTAGTAACCTCTGCGATTTATCTTCTTCATGGTGATCCTGGGACGGATTAGCAAGGGGTGTTGGGACGAGCGAATCGTCTTTTACTGCATTCATATCATCGATACACATCCATATGGGGCTTCGGTGTTCGATTAGCTCACTTAGTCAAATCGATTTACTAATTTTAAGCCAACTAAATACGAAGACAACTATACAACATTTGAACACAAGACGAATGATATAGTTAATGTTCAATCAATGCAAACATGAGGAATCAAGAAGAATGAAAGAGATTCGTATTTAGGTTATATTTCGTTATTATAACCTAAATTCAATTATCTAGGTTATATATTCAATTATCTAGGTTATGTTTTATTATGATTTTTGTTCAATTAGTTGCAACGGGAAATATGTTATATTTGGTTATTTTATGTTTAGTGATTTTTAGTAAGTGTTCTTGCAATGTGATATATAATTAGAATATATGATTGTAAACACGACGGTCTAACTATGACTTCATATGCCTTGGGGAAAAGGCAGATATTATCCTACCCATGATGTCCTAGACAATATTCAAGCTAAATAGGGCTGCTGGCCTAAGAATGAAAACTATTAAATCGAATAAATCGCCTACTTGAACAAGCTTATAGAAATTTTATTGGCCTTCTTCAGCTAATGTCTTGCGCTCATTTGAAGGAGAAGGTTCAAAATTGGTAGGGAGGACTTAAAAGCATGTGATTTCCCCCCAAGAAACCCTCCAAAAAATAATCCTACGTTTGTGACCCCACCACTCTACATTTACTCATTTCAACTAAGTGGCAAAAGGTGATTTGTTCATCTCAGTGTCCTTACTAATTTGTCCTAAAGATCACACGAAGGAGATAAATCGTGAAGATTACTAACCTAGATGATATTACTAATGCGTGAGAAGAATATGTCTATTAATTTTGTTCAGATTTTATCCTCGGACCTCAAGATACTATCCACGTGCAAAGGACAAGAGGAGCAGCAATTTCCCAAGCAGAAGTGTAAGAATAAATGAAACGTCCATGATAAATGTAATAATGGTAAAAGCAACTATAGTATTATAAATCTAGAAATGATAAAAGCAAGCTGATTATTACTTTAAAATAAAATAAAATTTAGATTGATTCGAATTAATCAAAGCGAATCAAAATTTTTTAATTAATTAATCATAATTTTTAATAAAAATTAAATAAATTAAATCAATAAAATATCGATTAATTCCATAAAAATTAAATTAATCAAATTAATTAAATTTTTCAATAAACATAATATCATGGCAGATTACAAAGATGATGAAAATAATAATGATACTGGATTTTAACAATTATTTATTATGAACTTTTTTATAGATTTATTTTTTATTTTAATTTATTCGATTTAATTGAATAAGAAATTTTAAAATTAAACTTGAACCCAATTAATCAATCAATATAACTACTTTTTAAAAAATAAAATTTTAAATTAATTAAATTGAATTTTAATTTAGATTGATTTATTTGATTTAACTGAAATTTTAATTTGTATAAGCATAGAACTGTGAGAAACTATTTTTATTTTTATTATTGATTTATTTTTTTATTTAAGTTATTATATAATGAGGAAATTTGATTGTGATTAAGGTTGTCAAAAGCATAAAAATCTAACGATAAAGAAATACGATTGACAACAAGGACAACAAGAGAAGGTCGGGATAGCTCTAATACCAAATAGAAATTATTTCTTATAAGGACATTGTATAGCCTCCTCTACCTTATTTTACATATTATGACATATAAAATATTACAAGTAGACCCTCTAACTTTGTACACATGGATCTCTTGCTCATAACAATGATTTTGAAACAATTAATTACAATAATAAACATTCATTGTATGTCAGATTATTTATCACGTACTCATACAATTCTTACATAACTTAAGCATTCAAAGAAAGTTATCATGACATTAACTAAAATTTATTTAAAAGATCAACTATATAGCAAGTTAGTTAAGTGCAACCGGAACTTTTCCAAAAAAGCACCCATTAGAGTCTTAATTAACAGTACGACATCTTAATTGCAAACTCTCTACAAGAAAGTTGCTTATTAACATCGAATTAGCAACTTAATAAATATTCCTTCACTAAATTAATGATCAAATTAATGTTTAATCACAAATTTAGTGATTGGAAATAAATTTCATCATTGAATTAATGACGAAAAATATATTGTCGTCGATTAGTGATAATCAATATTTTGTCATAGTATTTTGCTCTTTAGTTGGCATTTCTAATCCTCACGTATACTTAAATTCGTATTTATATCCTATTTTATGAGTTATAATCTATTTCAAACTTTAATCTAATTTTTCCAATATTTATGAAATTATATCTAAATTATGAGCTTAATTTTGTAGGGGATCAAGTGGAACTATGACCTCAATTGAACCGAACCAAATGTAGCTCAAGGAGTTCATCAAAAAGAAATCGTATTCAATTGGGGGTTTGGTTCATTCAAATGAAGCTTGAGTCAGTGGAGAGTTTGGTTCGTCTGACCCAATTTAAATGGTTCAACTCATTAAGCTCAACTCAGATCCAAGGGAGAAGAGCCTCAAATCCATTCCCAAGCATACTTCTCCAAGTTAAATCCGGATCTTCTCTTCATTCAAATGGGTTCAAAACTTCCTAAATCCGAATCCAAAATAACCCTCCCCATTCCCAAATACAGTTCCACTTGAAGAACATCTCAACAACCCAATTCAAGACCAATCCATTCCAACCTCAAACTGGATCCAAGAGAACCACCTCTTAGATCCACTCTTAGATCCAAGGGAACCACCTCTTAACCTGCAACTTGGATATGCACATGAAAAACTACAATGGCCATTTTGACAATCCACAAGGTGAGCAAAAGTTTGATTACAAATTTATCAAATTTAGAGTTTTAATTTAATTATTTCAGAATTTTATTTTTTACTAAAAAATTCGAGTAATTCAGTTCAATTTCGATTTTAAAATTTTCTATTTGGTTAAACAGAATCATCAAAAAAAAAAATCAATAAATTTCTAACTAATCGGTAAATCTCTTGTGATATTATCATTGTTGGAACATTTTTAATTAATCCGGTAAATTCGGTTTTATCAAATTAACTGATATTTTATCGGTTTGATTTATTTGATTCTTTATTAGAAAATTTAATCGGTTCAGTTTGTTCGAAAAAATTTGATTTATTTTATTTTAGTTAATTCAAAAAAATTAAGGGGCGTTTGGTTTGTATTTTCCAGTCTATTTTCTATTTTCATTTTCTGTAGAAAATACGGTTTTCTGAAAAACATATTTGGTTTGTATTTTTCAGCTTTGTTTTCCAGAAATAAACATAGCGTTTTCTGAAAAACTGGAGAATGAAAAAAGTCATTTTTCAGAAAATTAGAAAATACGATTTTCTAAAAAATAAAATAAAAAATGACACAAACCAAACACCTCCTAAATTTATTAGGATATAATTAATTCGATTTGGTTCGATTTTAACTGGGTATATAATCTAGAGGATTTCACCTTCTTCTCCATCTCATCGCCGCCAACTACCCCCATGCATCGTCACCACTGGACGAGGGTCAATGGAATTTCGCTTCCTCCAACCGATCATCTTCCTCCATCCATTAGGGGTCATGGGGATTTCCCTTCCACACTATCATCTTCTTTTCTCGAACATCTGGATCGCCGACCTCCTCTAATTTCTAATCTTTACCACCATTGGCAAATCGAGGTAAGGGTTACCCTTCCTCTGGTTACCAAAGCATCCACATGAGGTTAAGGGATTTTCCTTCGTTCAAATCCTCACACTTCCAACTTAAGGATAAACACTGTCGGCTCCTCCACACCATCCCCACCACCATCGACGAGGTCATGGGGGTTCCCTTCTTCAATCTGTCCATCATCCAACCACTCCTCTTCCCACCGATCTTCCTCCTCCAATGACAACCCAATTCCAATGAGCCAAGAGGTTCCCTTCTCAACTGATCACCTCCTTCTTTCTCCACCGAAAGCCACCACTTATTTGAAGAGAAAGGGGATTTCCTTTCTTCAATTAGATCAGCCTTCACATCGACGCATCTTCATCATTTGAGCACATCTCCTCATCTAGATCAAATCTAAACATAACAGGAGGAACCATAGCACCTTTGAGCTCTAACATCTGAGCACCGATCAACCCTTCTTCCACAGATCTCACAGCTGCATTGCCAAGCTTGGTTTATCTCTTTATCGTGTTGAATTGTGTGGTTGTTGATTAAATGTAATACATTTGAGGTTTATGTTAAAGATCTCATGCAAAATGTTTTGATTGAATGATGCATGCAAGGTGTTCCATGAATTTTCTCTTTTGTTATTTTTTAGGACTGATACACGTAAGAGGGGGGAGGGGTGAATCACGTATATTTTTAAAACAAACTTACTTTTTCAAATTTAAGAAAATAGTACACAACGAAAAACTAAGTATGGAAAAAACGCAAGTCGAACACAATCGATTTTTTACTTGGTTCGGAGCCTTCAACCACTCTTAGTACTCCAAGACCCATATCTCTTGGACCTTTTCGATGGGTAATCCACTAAGTTTCTCTGTTGGTAAACTCCCGATATAATAGTTGAATACAAAAAATAGGAATAGTGTAACACCTTATATTGTGCTTTAGTAGATGTATGAAATGAGTACAAAAACAACTAAATTCGTTACCAACACATCTGTAGATATCTGGATGTGCTCGTGTATTGGTGTTAGTTTTCCGACAATGGTCGAGCATAGTAAGCTGTAGAACAACTGTAGCATAAAGACAAGGAAGCAAATAATCAGTATAAAAGTCGAGACTTGCTTTTATAGAGGATTGAGGGCACCTCAGTTCCCAACTGAGGTGTCTCAAATTCGAAATTCGGATCCAATGCAGAGTTGACTAAGGTCATCTTCATAAGGCATCTCTAGTCTGAAATGAGGCCTCAGGTCCCATCCAGGGCGTCCCCTTGAGTCGAATTCTATCTTCGACTCTTATCCTCGCGGATGGCTGCCCATCCAAGGAGCCTCCTTGAGTTGAATTCTATTTTCGACTCTTATCCTTGCAGAGACGCCCTCGGCCATCCAGGACACCTCCAATGCGAACTGAGATGCCTCGGTCCCACCTGAAGCACCTCAGACACTGTTCATCTGAGGTTGTTTTTGTAATTTTAACCCTACAAAATATGTTAGTTCAAAACACAAGTATCTATCATACAAAAACAAAGTTAGTACATTATAAAAATAGAGTAGATATTGTTTATTAATTAGATTCAATTTTTCCAAGACCAATATCTAGTCAAGGCATCAACTTAAACATCTAAAATGATTATAAACTGGATTGCACCTAACATCCCACTAGGACTTGTACTCACTAGATTTTTCTCTTCGATCTAGTGACTTGTCTTATTTATCATTTGCAAACTTATCCAGCTTCTTGACCCACCATGTATTCCAACCAGATATCCCATCTGGATTTCAGTCAGCTGTCAAATTTCGTGGACCCAACTGGACTTCATGCTAGGCATCAACTTACTTGGTTTTCACCCAGTTGTCAGGCTTTGCGGATCCAATTGGATTTTTTGCCAAATATCAACCTACTTGGGCTTTAGTTTGGTATTAGGTCCTAAACTTTTTAATCCTGAATACTTGATAATAAAGTTAGATAAATAACACATCTAACTTTGACATTTTGTCATATTTTAAAAATATG
Organism: Boesenbergia rotunda; assembly: GCA_024364735.1. Lineage (NCBI taxonomy): Eukaryota > Viridiplantae > Streptophyta > Magnoliopsida > Zingiberales > Zingiberaceae > Boesenbergia > Boesenbergia rotunda. The sequence goes on along the minus strand of JAGFNQ010002091.1, from coordinate 161,717 downwards.
AGTTTAACAATTAGCGTAAACTGTACTAATAATTTTCAGTTGATTTGATCATTTGATTTACTAGTTGATGGGTTATTTGGTTGTTTGATGTGTATTTGATTTTTGTACCATGTTCAATAAGTCATACATTTGGTTAGAATTGAATTATGCTTGATTAAGTTCGATGAAATATCTTTTACGTTTTTGTAGACTAGTTTAATGCAATGCAGTATAATTAACTTTTGCATTATTAGTTCACACTTTTTTTGTGTGTTGAAATGGCATTATTAGTTCACACCTAATTGGTTGTCATTTTATTATTACGTTGAATCATTACATGTTTGTAGGATAGCTAGATTTCATCTTTTACTTTAGTTTAATTAGTTTAGATTAAATTTGTTAAATACTTTAAGTTTCAATGTTTTATTTTATGTTGCTTTTAATTTTGTGCAATTGTAGATTACATTGGATTGGATTTTCATTACTTATATTGTTCTTCAATTAGTAGTCTTAGACTTTAAAACCCTAAATTCCATTTTCAAATAAATTGGCCTTAAGATTTATCATGGTTGTTTATATTCCTTGTTGGAGATAATTGGAATTACTCCATTCTACATTAGTAATGGATTCAATGTTAATTTAAATTGTGATTCCATAGTACAACATACATGATCTTAACAATTAACGATTGATATTGTGTCTTTTTCTTATAGTGACTCTTTGGACGTGGTTAGGCAGGATTAAGATTTAAGTGGTTAACAAATTAATCCAAAAGTATCTATTATTCACAATATCTAAAAAATATACAATTCAAACTTATAATATATCTTAAGAGTAGCAAAATCAAAATAGCACAAAAAAAAACTTATGTAAATCTCTTTGAAAAAAAGATTTATGAAAGAAGATAAATTCATATATACAAGCGGAAAGTGTATGGTGGGGAAACACCGGATCATTAGTTTCCAAAAATTAATATCTAATTATTACGTCAAAAATATCTTATCTTCATTATCTATGTTGTCCCAAAGAATTCGGTTCAAAATGATTAAAGTATTATAAAAGCTAACAACAAAATTAGCTTACTATCAAAATTCCAAACTATACCTTTCTCATAAGTACTGCACTTGCTGCACAAATGAAAGAGCAAATGAAAAGGATAAGATAAAATTCAAAAAGAGGTATCAAGAAGATTATATTTGCTCAATTGTCACTAATTAGAGAACCAATCATATTAAAAACATTAAATATTGATATTTTGATATATAATGAGATATAAACAAATAAATTTAATATCAATTTCCATAATGATATGTTCAATATATATCAATATGATATATACCATATATTAAAACTTTTGATATTTTCTTTATACATTATAACAGTTATATAAATATACATGTACGTGCTATTCATATCTCTTTGGCAATCTAATAGCTGATATTAAACAGTTTAGAATGGTGTTGTTAACAATTGAAAAATAAGTTAAGGGAAAAATTTTTTATTAGATAATCAATATTACAGTTATGCAACATAAATAAATCAAATAAACCAATCTATTATAAACTAGTTAAATTTTGTGATGTTAAAACTTATTTGATACTTATCAAATAAGTTAAGCTCAATTGGAAATAAATCGAATTAAGTCGTTAAAATAATTTTTAAAATTTAACTTTAATTATTTTTATTCTATTCAAATATCATTTAAGTTTATTTTAATTAGATATTATCTTTTATAATTTTTATTAATTATTAAATTTGATAATATAAATTTATCTCTTCATTTTTTTTAATTTAGTTGCTGGTTAATAGAAATTTTATTGACCAACATGATAAAAATAAATAAATAACTTTAAATTCTCTTATTTTATACCGAGTTATATTTTATTCTCTATATTTAAAAAAAACATTTAACCTTTTATTTTCTATCAGAGTTACATTTTATCCCTATATTTTTTATCAAATAACATTTTGCCCATGTATTTAAAAAATAATATTTAACCTCTTGGACTAAAAATCATATGTGAGAAAACTTATACAATTATGTCGTTGTTTTTTTTAATCATTTTTCGATAGACTACGAGAGAGAAATATATTGAATTAACTATTATATTATTCGATAAAAAATTGTATAAAATTCATATATGTACTAGCATAAACAATAGAAATGCAACGACTTGGAAAGGGATAATTAGCTAAAACTCATCCCACTATCTTCATCAAATCAAAAAAGAGACAAAATTCTAGATTGATGAATCAAAATCAAATGAAGATGAACAAAATTCATCATTAAAAATTTTCTCTCCATCGTCAAATGTGACATATAATGAAATATGAGTGAAGTGTTGGTATGACAAAATTACATCAATACGCAGATGTAGGTTCTTGTGTTTCTTATATTTCATCCATCCATCGGAAGAACCCATATTCATTATTTTTCCGCACACAAATAATAATTGATATCCATTAAATGTTAGTAGTTTTGGGTTTATGTAGTATGTTAAGATCTTTAAGCACTAACCTTGCAGTCAAAACAACATGTAAACTTCCTTCCTGGATTTTGTAATGTCTTTAATGTATATATTGGTGTAATTTTGTCACACCAATACTTCACTCCAATTTCATTATATGTCACATACGATGATAAGGACGAGATTTTTAATGATGAATTTTATTCTATCTTCATTGATTTTGGCTCATCAATTTAAAATTTTGATTTTTTTTGGTTAGATGAGGATGGTAGAATAAGTTTTTGGCTAGTTATCTCTTTCAAAATTGCTACTCATCTATTGTTTATACCAGTGCATATATGAATTTTGTAAGAATTTTTACCAAATAATATAATAGTCAATTCAATATGTTTTTTTCTCTCTTGACGTCTAAGTCTATCTAAGGATGTTAAAAAGAAAGACAAGAGCATAATTATCTTTTTATAAGTTTTTTCACATTTTAATTTTGGTTAAAGAGGGTTAAATATTATTTTTTTAATAAAGGACAAAATACTACTTAATAAAAAATATAGGGGCAAAATGCAACTCAGATAAAAATTAAGGCAATTAAATATTATTTTTTAAATATAAGGGATAAAATATAACTAAAGAGGGATTTAAAGTTATTTTCTCTAAAAAAAAAATCAATGACTAATTACTTCTCGGACCAATCACTTGCTAATTATTTTAAAAATTTGATTAATTTTAAATTCAACTCGTTATTTTATCGAACAAGTTTAAATATCTCAAAATTTAATTTGGCTTAGACTTATTTACTGTCTCTTCCCTTTGAGTCCATATGTCCTGTTTTATATCCGACTCATGTGCCTTGTGCTCGGCTAGGTCAGGCCAGCTCATGGATCATAAAGGCTGACCTGGCCAGAGCCGCCCCGCTCCAATCGACACATCAGTAGAATGGCCACGTAGGTTTCTATTCTTTTTTCAAGTCACACACCTCAGAATTCCTTTCCTCTCTCTCTCCGTGTCCGAATAAAATTTGACGGCCAAGCACTCAAGAAAAACTTTCAGATCTGATCTTGGCTATTATGTTTTATTTGGAGGGTAGGAAGCCAATTATAGTCTTATAGTTCTCATCCTCCTCGATCAGGATCTGACGGCATCTCGTCGGCGTCCCTCTCCAGCTCTAGGGTTCCAGATCTCCCATGCACCTCCGCTTCTAATACCCCACTTGCCACCGCCGAGATGGAGGCGCCACCGCCTTCCCGCCTCCGAGATCTGGCGTCCATCGGACGCTCCAGCTCGGCCTCCAGCCGATCCCACGATCTCGATTCCCCTTCCTCATCTGCCGGCAGCAGCGCCGTCAGTCACAGCCTTGCCTCCATCCTTAACAACCCCCATGCTGGCCGCTCCGATGCCTCTTGGTCTCTCTGGTGGTCCTCCTCTTCTGCCGCCTACCCCGACCTCACGGCTCCCTTCGCTCCGTCCGTCTCGTTCCCTGAGGTCGCCCGCGCCGACTTTCTTCCCTACATTTCGTCTGTCGCTGATGCATATTCGCGGTTCGAGGACATCCTTAGCCATAGATCAAAGGAGAGCGCAGCGGCTGCCGACGCCGCTTCTGGTGGCGACGGAGAGGTCCGAGGGCAAGGGGAGGCCCTGGTGGCTTGTCTCCGGGAGGTTCCGTCGTTGTTTTTCAAAGAGGACTTCGCGTTGGAGGAGGGCGCCACGTTTAAGGCAGCATGCTCCTTCTCACCGTCCGGTGAAGAGAACATGGCCCTGCAAGAGAGACTGACACAATACCTGGACGTCGTTGAGATGCATTTGGTGAGGGAGATATCACTGCGATCGGATTCATTCTATGAAGCTCAGGGCCAGCTTCAGGGTCTGAATGGGCAGATCGTGGAAGCATGTGTGAGGATTCGGGAACTGAAGGAAACTATCCGGATCCTAACTGGAGATCTTGTTGGGTCAGCCAGAAAAGTGCAAGAGCTGAATGCCACCCGTGGAAATCTATTAGCACTGCACCAGAAGCTCACTGTCATCCTCTACGTAAGCCAAGCACTGGGGGCAATGAAACTGGTACAACCTGTCACTCTCTAATTTCTTTTTTAATCAAATTGCTGTATGATTTCTGTGCAGAACAGATAATATCTGGTAATAGAACACTGTTTCTCTAACTCGTATTGGAGATTCTTTCTTGTTCAGTATCCCTTTCATGAACCGGTTAATTGATTGATGGGATAATGAAATAGCTATAATAATGTCATTAAGCAAAGAAGTATTTAGGGGGTTCTAAAATCACTGAACTTGTTTTTAAGCTTCAATGCAAATTATGGGGTTCTTATTGGTTTTCCTGTGAAGAATTTGTGTAGGCACTCTTCTTGTATCATTCCAAAACACAAAATAAAAGTTCAATATATTATTAAAATTTTAAGTTGAATATCATAATGCATGATTGGACTATACAGGATCATGATATGCGCATCTTAATTCTTAAGATATTTGAACCATTCAACAGGTCACATAGAATGCAGTTGTTAATATACATAGTATGTTACCCAATCATTTACTTTGATGTTTTAAATTTTCACCATTGACATTATGCAGATAACCACGAGTTCGAAGTCATAGGTGCTCCAACGTGCCAAGTTTTGGCTCTGCCTATGCGCTTACATTACGCAAATGTAGAAGTTTTACAATGCTCTAAAAATATAAATGTTACTCAAAATTAGCTGCAATCATGGCTATGAAAATCTTATATTACTTAAAACACAATCATAATAACACCACCAGACTTGCATAAAATGTCAATGATAGGAACAAACTAATTCCTTGGCAACAAGGCATATAGGATGATTTGCATATTCAAAGATTTATATTGCTGGAGCTCAATGATTTTATCAATTGGGCATATAAAATGTGTTCTATTTTGGACTATCATGGGGTTTTCTCACCGTGTATTGTTTGGCTAAAGGATAGCAGTGAGGGAGTGAGGGAGAAGTTAATGCTGATACACTATTATCCACTGTTTTTACAACTTTGCACCAGCATGATATTCTATGAAATCTTAAGATCACTTTTAGAGAGAATTTGTTATGTAATGGCTACCATCATATAACCACAATTAAGTATTTACACCAATTTCCATACAAACAATCCACATATACAAGGAAAAATTCCTGTGTGTTAGTGACTCTGTCTAGGATGGATGGTTCCCAGGACTTATTTGTCTAAAGACGGGAGGGCAAGGGTTAAAATTTTTCTTACGGATTTCCAGTGCTTGTGGAAACATGCTTTTAAATTCAAAGGGCCGCAAGCTATGTGAATTAGAAGCATGTATTGCATGATATCCAGTGATTTGGATTAAATATTTTGTTTTCTTTATCCTCTATTCAGTGCTTTTCAAAACTTCAAAACATTATATATAATTTGAATATTTTATAACCTTTCTTGGTAGATTCTTTTGCATTACTTTTCTTGTAATCTAATGAAATCAGGAAAACTTTAGATCATTGCATCCTAAACAATGAAAAAATTCCTTTAGTATGTACTTCTGCCAGAATGTCTGCTTTTCTCTCAATTAGTTTATAGCTTACATCTCTTATCTCTGATATGAACAAAATATGACGCAACATAATTGTCTAGTGCAGCTTGTTGCAGCAGCAGATTGTGCTGGTGCTTTAGACGTGATAGATGATTTGCAACAGTTGCTGGTAAGTTTTGGATTGCTTTTTTAATAATATTTTCGATCTGAGTTGGTGCATGAAATGAAGGCTAATTATGGATTTTTTTAAAGTTTTTATTGGATATTTGGTTCAATGTCTTGACTCACAGTATAATTTTAGGGCATATTTCAACTGTAAGGATTTGCCATCAATCACTACTAATGAATATCATACTTTGTGGCATAATTTTTTTTTTTTTGTCACATTGGCTAATTTTTTGAATGCAAGCCTTTTTTCGTGCGAGGAGTTTTTTGTTCTACATTAGTAGTTACTATTACTAATAGATTGTAAATCTTGTTGATCAATTCAATACAGAACTTTGATCTTTTTTTCTTGGGTGTCTTGGTTAATTCCTCCCAATATATTTTGATTTTCAATCTCTACTCAATCAGAGATCATGTGGAACTTCTCTTGTTGCATCTCTTTGGGTAGCGAAGACATCTGAAAATGGACCAAAATTGGATTAGGCTTAGCAGATTGTTATCCATGAATTGGCCTAGTTTTTGGACTATGAGTCAGGCATATCTTTTACAAACAATGGTCAAGGATTTTATACTATATTAAAAGGTGTCAATGAAATTCTTCTTGGTAAAAACAAAGAACCACTAGATGTTGAAGGTTCTTCTATGCATATATGCTTAGTGTACTTTGAAATGCTATTCTTCTATTGGAGGTAACTTAGTAATATGGAAGTGCAAGAAATAAAGTGAATAATTTCCTGCAAAAAATAATTTTCTTAGTTAATATTTTACTTAATGCTAACCCAAAAAATTCCTTTCGAGAAGGTTAGCGAATCTTTCATAAAAATAAGCTCCCGCCCTTGAATATCGAGTGACGATTTTTCTACAATTTCTGTTAGTAATTTTTAGACAAGTAACCTTATATGTTCAGTAAGAGTACTAACAGGTTACAACTTATTGTCTGAGATGCATCTGGAAAGCTACAAGTATGCTCAATAATGAAAGGATAGTAGTAGGGTATCTTTGCCTTCTGCAAAAGTGTTTTGCATTCACATGGAAGAGAAGATAGATTTTTTTTCTGAAGTCAGGCTATTCATTTATTGTAGCCATTGCTGCTTGAGGTCTGCAGAATCTGCTTTCTATCCGGGGGGTATTCTAATTCATTACTGTAGGGCTTCATCTTATTTATTAGCTCAACACATTGAAAAAGAAATTATGTTGATACATAAATCTATGTTTCTTATATGCTTGCTGAATTGTTGAATCTGCACAATCTTGCATTAAACTTTTTAATGATCACCTTGTTCACTTTTTTCTTTTCCTTGTTTGATCGATGATCACAAAACAGGATACTGATGAGCTTGTCGGCCTTCATTGTTTTCGGCATCTTCGAGATCAGTTGTCAAGTGCCTTGGATTCGATAAATAGGTTTTGCCCAAACCTTTGATGTTTCCACACACATTTTTGGTTATACTTCATATGTTGATTTGAGGTCTCAGAAATTAATACATGACTTGCACTAACTAAAACAATATCTTTTGACTGGAAAAATAGACTATTTGTTCTTCACTGGGCCAATTGCGGGCGTGGCTAAACATTATTACTCTTTCTGTGTGCTACTTGTTACTGCTGCAATTAATGCATTTGATAGCTTGACACAGTAGGTTTATATTTTTATCTGGGTTTTAGCTGATAACTAATAGAAATTGTGGTATTTTATTTTTTAAACATTGTAATAATCATAGCCAAGTGAACAAACTGCTGTTGCTATTGACCGGCTTGTCATCTACCCAGAATTTAACAAAAATTACTAATGACGATGTGTATCCTTTAATCTTTCTATTTTGAAGGTCTTACTGTTGCTATTTAAAAATGAGTTAGTAGTTCTAATAATTGATCTTTTGTCAACCTTTTTGGTTGATGATTGATTCTGAATCAATCAGCTCATGCAATAGTTAGTCTTAGGAGATTGGCTTAATCATCTGATAAATGTCTTGATTTTTCACCTTTATTGTAACTGTAGGAAGTTAATTTCATTCTTGGAATGTATATTTTGATATCAAGTTATGTTGGTTTGCCGGCACAATTGCATTCACATTTGAAATTATTATTATTATTATTATTTTCTGAAACTTTATAAATTCCCTCAGCATCAAGATTGAGTCATGTCTAGAATTTCTTATCTTAAATATTGCAATGCCAACCGTGGAGTATTCATGCAACTATAGCTACATGCGCTGAGAAAAGATGTTACTATATAAATGTGCTACAAATTGACTTGTTTCCCAGTTAATATTTCAATTGCATACATGCTTTCTTATTAATCTCTATACTTCTACATTTATAATTACCATCTTATGAGACTTATTTGTTTCATTATTTAGAGTTTGGTTTTAACTTGCTATATTCATTTTTTGTAGCATTCTTTCAGCAGAATTCATGCGTGCTTCCATACCTGATGGCAAGGTTTTTGATTCAATGATTTTATCAAGATTAGTGAGTAAGGCTAGTGATCTTATGAAAGGAGCAGAGGATCAAGTATGTCAACCCCCCTCGTCTTTGTTCTTATGCTTCTTGTATGTTAAGTGGTAGATGTAGAATTTTAACTTCTATTACATTTTACGTAGTTGCTATACAATTTCCTTTTTATGGATTTCTTAGGTTGATTATTTTGATATATGATGCTGTAGTTGAAAAGTTTCATTTATATGAATTTTGGAGGTTGATTTTTGAATATATTTTATGATTAAATGCTTTCTTATATATATTGTTTTGCGTCTTGACAGTATAGTTCTACAAGATGTTCCAATTGTGTCTTTGGAGCTAGCATACGTATACTCTATGTGGCACTTTAGCTGCACAGAACATGTTTGACATTCAATGTGTTAATCAGAGACCTTAGGGATGGATGACAGAATATTGTGTTTGCTTTTCAATATTTTCTCCATTAATGTCAAATTCATGTTTACATCTATTCAAAATGCCTTTTCGTTTTCTGTTTTCTTTTATCATTTGAAGTCCAAGATTGTTGAAAATAGATCAATAATTTACCTAAACTTCAATAATTGCATGAACTAGGCTGCTGTAAATTACCGCAAGTCACATAAGGTACTATGTTTTGCTGCAGGTGAAGTTAGAGGATGAGGAAAGCTCTAACCTTCAAGATTGTCTTCTGCCACTCATCATTGGTCTACTAAGAACAGCAAGTTTCCTTTCTTCCTCATTTGATTTGATTTTGATAGATGTATTATATTTTTTTGAAGTAACTGTGTTAATGCATATAGTTAATCTCACTTTCCTTTCTATTTATTTATCTTTGCCTGGTCGTGTTTATTCCAACAATGGGGTTGGCCATTCATATTCAGAGATTTAGAGAAATTTTAACTTCGGTTGTCTTGGTCTAATGCAACACTCAAATGTTTTTCATTTGGGCTTGGGACTGAAATTGGTGTTTTTTTTTATTCCTATTTACTAACTTTTTTATTGTATTGTTCTTTTTCCATGTACTTTGCTTTGATTTTGCATGTATAATGGCTATTTCTTGTTCAAACAAAGGCATTAAGTCTTGTTAAATTATTTATTATTTTTTTAATTTTAATCTTTTATATGATATATTTTTTATATTAATATTTCTGTATTATTATTTATCTTATGCCTTTCGTATATACGTGTTATATTTCAAAGACTATATAAAAGGGGTTGGCCATTATATTAAGAATATTTAGTAGAAATGGATTCATAAATTACGATTTAAACTTTTTTACTTTTAGCATTTTGTCCAACATATAAAGTTTGTATTAATAATTTAGTAGGTTTAATTCGAGTTATTGATAGATTAATTTTTTTGAAAATTATATTTTTTTATTAACGTATTAATACATTGGAGAACTTATATATTAATATATGATTGAGTTGAGGTATTGATCACTAATTGGAATGATCCAGTGTCATGCTGTGTTGACACATTGTGCACCGTTTCTTGTGTTTGGTTTCTTGACAAAAAGAAAGGAAGAAGACAAAGTTAGAGGAGTTGGATGAAAGCCTTGATGGAGCCAGAGGAACGAAGAAGATACCATCTTGGATCTTGAGTCTTGACATGTGGACATCTGAAATTCAACTGACTATGTTGTTGAGTGTGTCCTATCGGCACCAAAGCATCTGCAGCTTGTGAGTTTTGGCATGACACATAAGACATGTCCAAAACTTATTTATCTTTGTCACACAATTGCACACCTCTGCCTCAGCCCCATGCTTGCTGTCTCTTATTGCCCATGAATATTGGAAGAAACTCTTAGAAGAAGTTGACACCTGTGTTGTCCATCATACCCTTGTTGTGTGCTACTTTGTCAGTCCAACACATGTATGTTTTGGCCATGCTGACCAAAATGGCATGCTATTTTAGACGGCGATTCAAACATTCAGCAACATGGTTTTAATTATTGTTTTCATGATTTATCTCTGTACTTCTCATACCCTTTCTATTTTTTTAATAGGACTTGGATTGTGCTAACTAATGTGTTAAAGGAAAATATCTTCAGTAGTTTCATGTGGAATGGTGATAGCCAAGTAATTTTTGTTTAGCTATGGTTTAACTAACACCTTCACTTTTCTTAAAGAAATATTTTGTTTCTTTCTAAGAGGATCTATATACTCACTTTTAGGCAAAGCTTCCGTCTGTGTTGAGGCTGTACCGTGATACACTTATTACTGAAATGAAAGCTTCAATTAAAGCTACAGTCGCTGCTTCTCTTCCAGTTCTATTAGCTCGACCAATGGATTCTGATCTGGTTACCAGCGATACAGTTGGTGATTCAGATGGTCTGGCTAATTGTCATATTCTTTTGCATACATAAAGATCAATAATATTTCTTTTTCTTGTTTTCATGTTCTTACATCTTGAAATAGGTGGAAGTTTGTCCCTTGCAAGCAAGTTGCGGAGTCTATCTCCTGAAAGCTTTGTTCTTCTTTTGAAGGCTATTTACCAAGTTGTGCAGGTAAAAGTATTTAGAATTATTCCATTTTCCATTCACTTAATGATATTTTCGCATACGCAACTAGTCTATGTTACTCGGACTCGAATGCAATTACTTGAAACAATATGGATCTAGATGTCTGCCACCTCATCTTTATAATAAAAGTTTTACATTTGATCAGTTGGTATCTTGTGTGCCTGTGAATGGGGGGAGCGGTGTGTTTGTGGAGGCGAAGATAGTTAACATGTTTACAGATCATGGGTCCTATCATTGTGGATAACCTCTTTATCTCAGGAAAACAAGATATATTCCTCCATTCTTTGGGAATTTCCAGTCTATATATATATATATATATATATATATATATATTATCACTTGCACCATCGCGGCCCGCCGCCCCCGAATCAACTATACCCTGAGGCATGGTGAACCCGTCGTGATCGTGCATGCAAGTGCAGTCATTCACTATGATTTTCACTCTCCAATCATTATATATATATATATATAATAATATATATAATATATATATATATATAGGATGAATTTGTCAACTTGGGATGTTGGATTATATCCTTCTCTAAGTTATTGTCAAAGATAAATAAACAAGGGATCTGAAATTGTTTAGAAATTGATCAAATATAAAAGCGGACCTTTCAGTTTGACCAAAATAGCTTCTCAATATTATTCACCAGTATAATCTAGGGTAAATTAGAATGTACTCTCAAAAGATTTTAATCTATGTTAGTTGGACTCAGATATGAGTATACGACTACCAAAATCGAAATGTTCCACATGACTACTATAATTTTCACACCTGTTGAATAGGGATGTTGTGTGCTCACTTTGAGTGTGAGGTTAGATGATAGAGTCCAAATATATTGTTTTAATATACTCTTCCCTATCTTCCTAAAATGCACTCAACAAGTGCCCAATCAAGCCTAACATATGTAGCTAGATTATTTTAAAATAAAAGCATCCCTATCATTATGTTTAAATTTCATTAAAATTTATAAAAAGGTAAAAATAATTCTAATCTTTGCTAATCCCCCATAAAGATGTGTGTTCCTATACACAAATTCCAAAGCTGTTGGCCAGAGCGACATTTTGAACACTTTCCTTTTCTTGCTCTTCCCCTTATACTTTGATCTTTCCTCTTTTGTTCCCTTTCCCCTTTCCCCTTTCCCCTTTCCCCTTTCCCCTTCTTTTGCTCTCCTTGTACAACTTACTGCTTGCCTATTCTCTTTTGGTTATCAATCTCCCTCATATCCTATGCCATTTATACCTATCACCTAAGGGGACAATATTATTTGCCACAATCACTGTTGCTTTTGTTGTAATGACCACTTTGCTACCTTAACTGACCTGCTCGACCCATTCTTTGTTAGATCTCCATCTTGCCATTAACTTGGTGTCTTTTTTGAACCTCAACAATTTCTCTTTCACTATTGTCCTTTTTCAACCTCAACAATCTGTCTTTTACTATTGTCCCTTCAACTAACAATGTAGATTCCTGATATATATTTTCCATTAACTTGTGTCTTTTTTCAACCTCAACAATCTCTCTTTCATTATTGTCCCTGTAACTTACAATGTATATTCCTTGTAACTGGCAAAATCTCGATTACAATTGTCAATCTGCAAAAGATTGGCTGAATATGCTATAGCTCGATCGGAGAATCAGATTCCTGATTGAAAAAGAATCCAGATTAAAGAATTGCCAGTTAGATTATTGCAATTGACCAAGCCTTCCTACTTTCTTGAAAAAGTTAATACAGTTTGAATTTTCCAATCTGTAATCAATAAAGTCTTCTGCTTTACTCGTAAGTGGTCCACCCAATTGCTACCTGAGGTGGAGTGCCACACAGGTTTGAGGTGTTGGAGCATGGCTCCTATACTACGTTATACTAAAAAAAATAATCAGGGATTTTTCTCTTAAATACTCTCCATTACCTATGTATATTATCTTATTGTTGTCTTACATTTACACCCATGTAGGTTCTATATTTACAGATAGATTCCTATCTACTGCAATTAGGTCCCAAACTATTTACAATTATGATCTTATCAAATGCAAATTGAAGATCAATAGTGTGGTTATTAGCCTTTATTTGCTTGTTCTTAATTGTGCAAACTCTACTGCTTATTTGTAGCTACTTCTGATGAAATTTATTTCATGCTTTTTAAAGGCTTGCCTATTTCTGCATCTCGTTATATTTACTTATACGTTTTACAAGCTTAATTTAGGACTGTTTGTGCTTGATCTGTTACCATTTAGTGAATACAGGCACATTTGACGCGGGCTGCAGAAGTTAAAAGGATTGTTGAGTTGATTATGGGAAATGTTGATGGTTGTTATGCTGTTGAACCCAGTGTTGCTGCAGTTGCACATGGTACTGCAGAAGGTTCCCAAGAGAACAATGGCCATATTGTTCCATATGTTTCTCATTACCTTCCCAGAAATCCTTCTAAAATCTCATTGGTTCAAGGAAAAGCTAATGATTCAAGTCCAAGCACATCCAAAAATTTTCGGTGAGATTTTGTAGATTTGGGTTTGATATAATTTCATATGTTATTAAATCCTATATTGTTTCTGTAATTCCATCATCCCCAATATTTTTGGATGATAATTTTTCTCTGAGTTTTTATTGCTTTTGTTTAAGATGGAACGAACATGTATTTAGAGTTTAGATGACCAATAAACGCTCTAATTAGGCGATATGAAACTATGACAATTGCCCATATCAAACGAGGAAGAGGAAGACCAAAAAAGACTTGGTTAGCAATAATAAAATAAAATAAAATTTATTTAAATATAAATGATAATAGAGTAGGGGATAGAGCCTAATGGCATAGAAGGATCCATATAGCAGATCCCATTTAGTAGGATATGACTTGGTTGTTTATTGCTCTTGTTTGCTTAACAAGTTCTTCAACATTCTAGAATTTACTTGTATTATCAATTGGTTTCTAGTAGTTACTTTCTTGTATCCTTTATTGTTCTCGTTCTGCTTATAGAAAGACATTTCTAGGTGGTTAGCACAATCACTCTTGTTCCTTTATGAAGCATTTACTTGGAGGGAAAGTTGAAAGAATGGGAAGCTGATGAAAACCTTTGAAGAAAAAAATTGTTCTTTGCTTATTTGCACGTAAATTGGGAGAGGCAGAAATTGTGACCTTCATAGTCATCTTTTAAATACTAATCTATCCAAAAACATGAAGAAACCTAAAGGGTAAAAACAAACCAATAAAATGGAAATTTCTTTCTTCCTTTGACTGTGTTATAGTAAACACTGATATAGTTGAAAAAATGACTACTTAAACATCCTTCGGTCCTCCATTTATCCAAATAAAAAATTTATTTTAGTCTTCTTTCCCATTTCATCTTTGACTTTTCCATTCTCTTCCTTTTTTATTTCCTTTTAAATAAATAATATTAGAAAAATTTCTCTATGCATTCTGTGTACTATGGATCTATCATGTATTATTAATTTTTGGTTTGTGCTAAATAATTATTCTTATCAGGAAAGATTAAGTCACAGCTATTTCGACCTCAGTTGGATGAGTGTTGTTGGTCTCTTTTATTCCATTGAAGATATGGAACAAACCTTATTTATTTAGTTAAGTTGAGTAATTATTATGAATAAACTATGCTATCTGCTTTTATGACAACATAAGTTGCTATAAAAATAGGGAAATTGCAGATATGATTTTTTTTTTTAAATGTAAGTGAAACAATTAAAGGATTAACACTGCCTGCAGGATTAGAAGAACTTAGTTGTACTATTATTTTCTGAAGCAGTCTCCTTACATTATTTAATCCTTTTGATTTACATTCAACATTCCTCACATCTCAATGCCCTATTAGAAACTATCTGGTGAAAAAAAAAATCTTTCTTAGCTGATAGAAACCCTGCCAATTTCATGATTTTCCATGTATTATTTAAAATTATCATGTATTTTTGAAAATTTTCCCTCTTCATCCTTTCATTTTTTCTGAATTGATATTTTATTCAATTTTCTGAATTATCAGTAGCCAGTAAGCATGCCCTTGATCTTAAACATAAATTCCACAAAAGTGTGTTCTGATCTTAGGTAACGAAAAGTGCCAAGTAGGTATTTGTGGGACTGGATAACTTGCGAGGATATTTATAGTTGGTATTGTTCATCTGAGAATAATGGACATTCAGATAATTAGGAAGAACTAAGCAACTACTGGTTGAAATTTCCAAAAACCCAGAATCTCAGTTAGTACCACCCTATTCTATAAAAAATTCTAGAATTGGTGTTGCTGCGTCCATGGCTTAAAATCCCTTGCCATGCAAAGCAACATGTCCAAAACTTACTGCTATGATAAAATACCAACATTTGATATTGATTGATATGGAGAATCTCTCGCTCCATCTGTGGTGGCCTTGCTAGTGAGTTTCATATACTGTTGACGCTCAAGATGCTTTGGCACATATCTAAGTGTGTCAAGATAAATCAGCATTTTTATCCTTTTCTTTAAAATCTTATTTCAATTGATTATCCAATCATTGTAATTTTATGTTTAAAAGTAAACTACTCTAGGCGAAGAGTATTGAGGGTGTAAATCTCATCCAGAGTTCATTTCTACATGCATTGAAGAAGAAAAAAGTGTAAAATCATTTTTTATTCAAGTATCTAACTAATATAGTCTTATTTTAAAAGTTGACGATTTAAGTTAGTGACATTTAAATGATAAAAATTCATCTTTAAAATAAGTTAAAGCATGCCAACTATTAGATGATATGGTACAATAAAATTTTAACTTTATTGAATATTTAATTATTAAACTTACATTAAAATTCATCGAAGGGGATTAAATGAGTAAAACCGTTTTAATTCATCTCGATACTCTTCGATGCATGCTGAAGTGTCCTGAGTGTTCACTTTGTACACACCAAAACCATATTGCTCCATACAAATACCAAAACTTTGCTATGAAACGATATGTTAAAACTTGGTTTCATTTGATAACCAATGGACTATATAAACTCGAAAGAAAAATCTTATTGATGCTATATTTTTCTAAAACATGAAAACTTTTAGTGCTGGCCTCTACTGTGGCAAAGCATAAGACAAGACTCACAATTTTTAGTGGGTTGCCAATTTTAACTTTGAACTTTGACTTTTTAATGAATCCAATCTTGAGTTACAAAATAACAAATCTAATCTAACATTTACTTCTAATTGGGTACTTTAGTCAAATGTTTAAACCATGGTTTAAAGTATCGTTTCAAGTTGAAGAATCTATACTTTGCCAAAGTACTATTTGGGAACCATATTTTGTCGAGCCTTGGTAACCTTGAGCATGCATCAATGTGTGCCAAAATGAACTAGGATGAGATTCATTCTTTTGATTTTCTTTTTTTGCTTGACTTGCTTACTTCCAAAAATATGTAATAATTTGATAATCTATTGAATCAAAATTTTAGAGTAAAAGATTATAAATATAACAAGCATCTCAATCATCGTGCATATTATTAAAGCTAGATTAACAGAGCATTAGGTATGATTTGCTTATTTAGACACCTCATAATACCTAAAGATTAATGTAATAATATTTCAAAACCATCCTTTTAATTGCTTTTTATTTTTTACAAAATATTCATAATAGTAATCTGGCAAAATTCTCATGCTCCTTAGTTTTACTTTTTTTTTCCTCAAATCATGCTCCTTAGTTTTGAAGTTCCCAAAAGGCACACTTTTACTTTCTCTTTTTTATATACCAAAACTACCCCCAGATCACATTTTCTCCCTTTGCAATTTTTTTTCTTGAGAGCCAAAACTTTAGTGTTTTGACAAAAAAGAGCATATTTTATGTACGAACAAAGTTAAACTAATCATTTCATACGTATATGCTTGTTATAAATTTAGTCTTATCTAGGTTGTAGGATCTTACATTCCTGGCATGAAAGGTTTGATAATCATGTTTGTAATCTTGCATACATTTTATGGTTCAATAATTTTTTTTAGGAGAGTTGCTTTTGTTTTCAGAATTTCTTTAATTGCAACACACTTACATCTCCTTTTTAATAATGATATGGTCATTAAATACTAGATTGATTTATGGGAAATTTAAATTGCTATCATTAATTTTCAGTGCTGATGTACTGAGAGAAAACACAGAAGCTGTATTTGCTGCTTGTGACGCTGCTCATGGAAGATGGGCAAAACTTCTGGTGTCCGTGCCCTCCCTTCATCCGAAATTAAGACTTCAAGAATTCTTACGCATTTATGACATAACTCAGAACTTTATAGCTGCTACAGAGAAGGTAAGTTAGAATTTTCCTTTTTTTGTGATTATTAAACTGATTCATAGGCTTAGTAAAGTTTTGCTCCTTTTTTCTAGCTTGGTGGAAGATTGGGTTATAGTATTCGTGGTACTCTTCAGTCGCAGTCAAAGGCATTTGTTGACTATCAGCATGATTGTCGAGTGAGTCATAGGAAAATTAATGGAAAACATTATGTTCCTCGAAATTAAGTATATATTCAATTTCTGAAGTACCTAATGTTGTTGCACGTAAAATAATGTTTATGATAATTATGCTCCAAACTGAATTTGCCTTGTTGGTTCTGTATAGATGACCAAAATCAAGGCAGTCCTCGATCAGGAAACTTGGGTTGCTGTGGATGTGCCTGATGAATTCCAGGCCATAGTTATACTTTTGTCTTCTGCTGATGTATCAATAAACAATAGTGAACTGTTGTCAAACAATCCCAATTCTAGGACCATTGAAACAACTGTTGTTTCTAATCAAGACCATACTATTCAGAAAGTATCTAATCAAGCTGCTGATCATGATAAGCAAACTTCTTCCCCCCTATCAGCTATGGTAAACAAAAACACCATTGTAGAGTCTACACCTAAACAGAGTAGCAATGCTAGTTCAAATGAACCTGGAAGATCAGCTTCTCAAATGCTCGTGTATCATGGTGTTGGCTATCACATGGTAAACTGGTTAGTTACCCGTGCAATAATCTATTTTAAACATCCACAACGATCCTGCCTTTACTGCTAGAGAGTAAACTGTTAGATTAGTTGTCTGTTTTATATTACTCTTGATGTTACTAATTTTGTGTTGCAAGTTCTTTAAATTAATTCCATAAAATAATCTGATGCAGTGGCTTAATATTGTTAAAGATGCTATCAGAGTATGTTGATATTAGTAAATTCCTGCCATCATTGTCATCTGAAGTGGTTCATCGTGTAGTGGAAATATTGAAGCTATTCAACATGAGGACTTGTCAGCTTGTTCTTGGAGCTGGTGCAATGCAGGTTTGCTTTGGTTAATTCCTTAAACAAAGTTGTTAAATCAGGATCACATAATAGTTGTTGCTATGATACAATGGGAGGTCTATTCATTGACGAAATTGTCTACGCCAAAGGTTAGAGTNAGTTTTCGCTAGGGTTAGTCAAGTTAAGTGTTTTGTTCAAGTTAGATTTTTTAAGCTTGACACTTAACCTGATTACTGTATATTGGTATTTAGTACCCCAATTACTGCAGATGCACAGACTTAAGCATCTTGAATCAAGGCAAAGACCTAAGAATCTCAACCCATTCTAGGTGATCAATCAAAAGTACCCTAAGGTGCTTGTGAGATGTTGGCTTCTAGATCTATAGGTGCATCTATAGGTGCATGCAGTTCTAGGGTTAGGGCCTAGGCTAAGTCCATTTGCGAAAAACCTTAGTTTTGAAGGGGGTAGTTTTTCAAAAAAAAAAAAACTAAGTCGAAAAACTGATTTTAAAATTGCAAAAAGATTTTTCAAACTCGTAGAAACTGGTTTTAAAATCAAGTAAAGCAGTTTTAAAATTAATTTAGAAACTGATTTTAAAGTAAAGCAGTTAAAAAAAAACAGAAGTAGAGTAAACCTATTCTACCCAACATAACCCTAACTGCCTTCTTAGTGAGCTGAACTCATACTCAGGTAGGGGTTTGGTGAATATGTCAGCTAAGTTAGATTTATAATCTACATGCTTAAGGACTATCTCACCCCTGGCTACGTGATCTCTTACAAAGTGGTGTTTGACTTCTATGTGTTTAGTTCTGGAGTGTTGGATTGGATTCTTAGTTAGGTTAATTGAGCATATATTATCAATGTAGACCTGAGTTTGAGTGTAGTTAAGCTGGAAGTCTTTGAGAGTGTGCATCATCCATAAGAGATGTGCTACACACTCTCCTAAAGCTACATACTCAACTTCAGTTGTGGATAGAGCTACACAGTGTTGTTTTCTGCTGCACCAACTTACTAGACTATTTCCTAACAGTTGACAGCTTCTACTTGTGCTCTTTCTATCTAATTTACAACCATCGTAGTCAAAATCCCGAGTATCCTGACAAGTCAAAGGTTGAGGTCCTAGAATACCAAATCCCTACATTTAGGGTGCCCTTAACATATCTTAGTATTCTTTTCAGGGCTGCTAAGTGTGTTTCCTTAGCACAGGTTTGGTATCTAGCACACATTCCTACAGCAAAAAGGATATCAGGTCTGCTGGCTCTAAGGTACAGTAGACTTCCAATCATACTTCTATAGAGTTTAAGGTCTACTGGTTTACCATCAGGGTCACTATCTATTTTTACATTTGTGGCCATGGGGGTACTTATGCTTTTAGAGTTATCCATTTTAAATTTCTTTATTAATTCCTTAGCATATTTGGATTGATGGACATAGTTTCCATCCCTAGTTTGTTTAATTTGTAACCCTGAAAGAAGTTGAGCTCACCAACTAAGCTCATTTCAAATTCATTTTCCATTATTTTAACGAATTCTTTTAAGAAATTGGAGTTAGTAGACCCAAAGATTATGTCATTGACGTAAATTTGGGCAATAAAGATTTCTTTTCCTAAGGTCGTAATAAATAGGGTTGAGTCAATTTGTCCTTGTTTAAATTCTTTAGAAATTATGTAGGTTCATAAGCGTTCATACCAGACCCTAGGTGCTTGTTTTAGTCCATAAAGTGCTTTAGTGAGTTTGTAAACGTGGTTAGGTCTTTCTAAGTCATCGAAACCAGGAGGTTGTTATACATAGACTTCTTCCTTAATGAATCCATTTAGAAAAGCTGACTTTACATCCATTTGGTATAATTTAAATCCTTTATGGGATGCAAAGGCTAATAACATCCTAATGGACTCAAGTCTAGCTACCGGGGCATAGGTTTCATCATAATCTAACCCTTCTACTTAACTGAACCCTTTTGCTACTAAGCAGACTTTATTTCTAACTATTTCTCCTTGATCATTTAGCTTATTCCTAAAAACTCACTTAGTGTCAATGATGGATTTGCCCTCAGGTTTAGGTACAAGTTACCAGACTTGGTTCCTCTCAAATTGGGCTAACTCTTCTTGCATAGCTATGATCCAATCAGGATCAGGTAATGCTTCCTCTATAGTCTTAGGTTCAATTTTTGAAATCATTGCTATCTGACTAAGGTTTCTATAGGATGACCTAGTTCTAACTCCTAAAGCTGGATCACCCACAATTTGATCAGTTGGGTGACTGAGTCTGGGTTTCTTGGTTTTTCTTGAACTTGGTTCAGCCTCATGTCCGGCTGGTCGGTTTGGTTCAATATTTGTTTCAATATTTGGTTCAATAGTTGGTTCAATTGACTCACTAGTTGGTTCAATAGTTAGTTCATTTATGAGTTCAATTAAAGGTTCAATAGCTTGTTCATTATCTTCTTGATCAGTATTTGATGAATTTAGATCTGGATTATCAGATTTTGAGTTAATTTCTTCATCAAATATTAGATTTGTTGTTTCTTCAATTTTCTTAGTTTGTTTGTTGTAAACCCTATATGCTCTACTTGTGGTTGAATATCCTAGGTAGATGCCTGGGGTTGACTTAGACTGAAATTTACCTAGATAGTTCTTGGTGTTTAGGATGTGGCCTTTGCACCCAAAGACCCTTAGGTAGTGTAGATTTGGAAGTCTATGGTAGTATAATTCATAGGGTGTTTTATTGTGTCGTTTGTTAATTAGAACCCTATTTTGAATGTAGCAAGCCGTACTAATTGCTTCTGCCCAATATTGGTTAGCTAGGTTGAATTCATTGAGCATAGCCCTAGCGGCTTCCTGTAGGTTCTATTTTTCCTTTCAACTATCCCATTTTGCTGGGGGGTTCTAGGACACGAAAATTCGTGTATATACCCATTTACCTTACAAAATTCCTCGAATCGTTGATTTTCAAACTCTCCCCCGTGATCACTCCTAAGTCTTTTGATTTTGGTATCGTTTTAATTTTCAACTAACTTACAAAAATCATTGATTAGGTTTAGGGTTTCATCTTTGGTCTTTAGAAACCTAACCCAGGTAAACCTAGAGTAATCATCAACTATTACTAAGCAGTACCGGTTTCCGCTTAGTGACTTGGCTCCATGTGAATCAAATAGGTCAAGGTGCAGAAGCTCAAGTGTGGTTTCAGTTAGATCAGATTGAATTAGTTTGTGATTAGACCTGGTTTGTTTACCTTGATTACATGATTCACATATTAAGTTTTCATGATTTTTAATTTTAGGAATACCTTTAATTAGGCCAAGTTGGGTGATTTTTGAAATTATTCTCAGATTAGTGTGACCTAATCTCCTATGCCAGAGGTTTGATTGTTCTAGCTGAGTTAACATGCATTTAGGTACTAGGGGTAGGTTTATAGTGTAAACATCATTTTTCCTAGTGCCCTTAAGCATGATTTCTGAGTCTTGCAAGTTTTTAATCAAGCAGTTAGAGTTGGTAAAGGTAACTACATAACCAGTATCATATAATTGACTTATGCTAAGCAGGTTAAATTTAAAGTCTTCAACCAAAAGAACCTTTTTAATAATAAAGTCAGATTTAAGTTCAATGTTACATGACCCAATCACCTTGAGCGTAGCATTGTTGCCAAATGCTACTGAGCCTAGGTTCTTGAACTTGAGTTTGGTGAATTTCAATTTATCTCCAGTCATGTGTCTGGAGCACCTGCTATCCAACATCCGTTGGTCCAAATCTTTATGTTCATACACATAAAGAGTTTTGTTGATTTGGATCCAATTAGAATCAGGAATAGCCTTAATTGATTTTTCAATGCCTAGTCTGTGTCACCCAAATCTAGGGTTATCAATCACGTTAGCCTTATGGGTTTTGTGAGACAGGTTTTAGTAGATAGAATTATTTTAAATAATCATGATTTATTTTGAAAAAGTTAAATTAATTTTGAAAACAATTGGTTTTGAGTTTTATTTTTAAAAAAATGTTTGAATATACAATTAACTAAAAATTTGTGTTAGATTCGAATTTGACAAAGAATAATTTGAATTTGAAATTCAAAAATTGGCTTCCAGGTCTTGGCGAGACACTAGGCCTTCTTTGGTCGTAGCCTTATTGGATCATCAACCCTTTCCTTGACAAAGCCTTTTAATGAAATTTAATTTTCAAAATTATTTTTTGAAAAATTATGGTCTAACTAGTTTGGGTCTTGGATCGGTAGCTTCGGCTAGTTTCACCAGTCTAAAGAGACCAAGTAGAGTATACTTGACCTTATTAGAAGAGGCTTCCCTAACGTACTATCATTTCACCGCCACCCAATACTATGTTGTTCAAATTTCAGTTAAGTTGGTTCAGTCCTTAAACTAACCAGCCCTAAGTCTAAGCATGGTGAATTGCAGAAATTAAATAGACAAGCAATCATGCAAATTAAAACAAGAATAGAAATTTATCAAACTATGAATATTGTTTTTAATTTGGCTCCCCCTGGACTAAAGTCATGATAATGGTTTGACAAGATGTGAATCTTGTCCTTGGGGATCCAATACTGATTTGATCCAGTTTGTTTGTTCAGGCACAGTTTGGGTACCCATCCCTGAATTTTAGGTCTGGACTGATTCAGTACAGCATAGTATGATCTTTGTCTAGACTTGGTTCTATAACCTAACCCGGATCGATTTAGAACCGACTTCTGTTTTCCAAGGATCATGTCAAGACCCTTGGAACCAGAAGTGAATCGTTCTAAGGCTGTTCTGAGGTCCTTGACTTGAGTTTTCAAGGAGGAGTTCTCTTTCTCAAGTTTTTCAACTTGAGTAGAGGTTCCTTCTTGAACCTTCTCAGTTAAGGATCCAGAGTCAGCACCCTCTTTCAGGAGTTTTACTTCCTGTCGGAGAGATTCGACTCGGAGTTTGGCTTTCGCCAAGTCTCGAGAAAGATAGACAATTAATTCGTTTAACTGATTTCTAGAAAAACCACCTACAGTGATTTCGCCATCCTCTGAAAACTTGAGTTTGCCGTCATCCGGCTCCGATTCTGACTCGGTCTCGATTTCTTCTGAGGCGGTTAGTGCGAGCAGGTTCGACTGTGGGGCCTCTTCTTCTTCTTCTTCGGAGGATGACTCGCCCCACGTTGCCTGAATGACCTTCTTCTTTCTCGTCTTCTTCGTTTCCTTCAGATTGGGGCATTCAGTCTTGTAGTGACCCTTCTTTTTTGCATTCGTAACAGGTCACATTTGGTTTGTTCTTTTCATTTGAGGGTTCAGCTGGTTCTTCCTTTCTTCGGTTGGCTTTCCTTCTGTTGGTCTGGTTTTTTAGTTCTTTGTAGTAGTCCCGGGCTAGCCGAACCAGCTTAGGTCAATTTCCTTCGCTGTCTTCTGAGTCTGAGTCTGAATCAGACTCGGGTGCAGGTTGAGGTTTCTTCTTGGTCATCTTTCCAGCTTTACCTGCAACAAAAGTAATGCCTTTCTCAGCTAGATCGCAGTTAGTCTGCTCATGCAATTCTAGTTCAGAAAATAGTTCATCTAACTTGATTTTAGAAAGATCCCTTGAAACTTTGTACGCATCTACCATAGATGCCCACAAAGTATTTCTAGGGAAGGCGTTAAGAGCATACCTGATCAGGTCACGGTTCTCTACCTTGTGACCGATGGTATGTAGGCCGTTCATCAGCTCCTGAATTCTGGCGTGGAGCTGAGCTGCAGATTCGCTGTCGTTCATCTTGATGGTATACAACTTGTTCAGTAGTAGGTCCCTCTTGCTGATTCGGGTGTCGGAGGTTCCTTCGTGTAATTCAATTAGCTTACCCCAGAGTTCCTTTGCGCTGTTGAATGGACCCACCCGGTTCAGCTCTTCTTTGGTTAGACCACATTGAAGTGTTTGAGTTGCTTTGGCATCGGCTTCAATTTTCCTTTTTAGGGCGGTATCCCATTCAGTGTAGGATTGTTGTACTCCGTCAGCATTCTTCGGAATTTCTAGTCCGGACTGGATTATTATCCACATGTCCACCTGAGTTTTCAGGTGGACTTCCATCCTACTCTTCCAGTAGGAGAAATCCTCCCCACTGAAGAGCGGTGGTCTTGCGGTACTGAAGCCTTCTTGCATGGCCATTTAGGATTTACTGAAAAGAGAGAGAAACAGAAAAAAAATGTCCCAAGACTTGGTCTTGGATTAGCAGTGCGGGAAGAAAAGAAATTATCGAGTGGTGTTGCACCAACCTCAATTAACAATAAAAATTCGATTAAAAAAAATTCGAAGAAAATCCGAAAAAAATTCTCAAATTGGTGGTTGCACCAAATTTGAGCTTCCCCGCTCTGATACCACTTGTTGGATCAAGAGAATACGATAGAGGGGGGGGGTGAATATCGTTAAAAAACTTTTCGGATTCGAGGTTAAGAGAATACACAGCGGAATTGAAAACACATCTCAAGAACTCAAGCGATTTTACTTGGTTCGGAATCGCGGTCGGCTCCTACTCCAAGGCCCATGGTCGTTGACCGTTTACTGCGGGCAATTCTATATATGCGCAAATGTTTACAGAAAAATATTACAGTTGTAGTACAGTAAACTAAAAATTAAACTCTTCGTTACCGACGCCCGGTGTGGATCGTGCTTCGGAGCAGAGGGTCGTCGTCGGCGCTTGAATCTCGAGATGGGAGGTTTCTGGAGCAGAGCGCTTGAGTCGAAGAGCGTATTGGCGTTGGAAGAATTGTGTTTTGAAGCCTTGGGGGTCGAGCACCTTATATAGTACACCTGGGGGCGCCGGGGACGTTGGGGGCGCCCTCCACGTGTCTCCCGATCCGCAAACCCTCATCCGCAACTCGGTCAGCCCTTATCCCTCCAGGATCGGGCTCGGGGTTTGACGGGGGCGCCCGGGAAGCAGGGGGCCCGGGTTGACTTGGTCTGCTGGCTTCTCGCTGGCTTGAACTTTATCTGCTTCGTTGGCTTGAACCCAGGGCGCCCGAGGCATCCGGGGCGCCCGGGAGCACGGGGGCGCTCGGGAGCTTGGGGGCGCCCGGCCCAGTGAGCTTCCAAAGCGTTTTCTTGCTCAACTCTTGTTTGGCTTTGCCTTGGGGGCGCCCGAGACCTCCGGGGCGCCCTGCCCAGCTGCTGCCCCTCTCCTTTGGAGCGTTCTGAGCTGCAGAAACTCGTTCCTTCGGTCCTGCATCCAGGGTTAGTACCAAACATGATAAAGCAAGTATGTTAGTGAATTTTACAGCCGTAGCTGTCTTGGTTCTGACTTTGGGTCTCCAAAATGGAACCCTAGGTCGAACCGACGCCTACTGTTCCTCGACGGGGAATGCGTCCTCGCCTACTCCTCTTAGGAGAATTTACCTGTTGTCAACCAGCTCCTCCGGTTGGACTTTTGCCCAGCAGTCCTTCGCCTGGTACCTAGCAGTCCTTCGCCAGGTCTTCAGTACCAAGCAGTCCTTCGCCTGGTGCCCAGCAATCCTTCGCTAGGTCTTCGGTTCCAAGCAGTCCTTCACCTGGTGCCTAGCAATCCTTCGCCAGGTCTTCGGTACCAAGCAGTTCTTCGCCTGGTGCCTAGCAATCCTTCGCCAGGTCTTTCGATTCCTAGCATCCCTTCACTAGGTGCCCAGCAATCCTTTGCCAGGTCTTCAGGTTTCAATGCCTAGCAGTCCTTCGCTAGGACTTCAATCTGCACACTCAAGTAACATGTTAGATAAACATAACATCTTAACTTTTGAATCCTTTTCCATTATCAAAACCCAGGTTCGACTTGGGTGCTGTCTGCACCAACAAATTATAGAGCAAAAGGTGAAATTGGGACTCTAATTGAGAGAAATTGGTTTTAATGCCTAAATACCATATAAATTGATGCTAAGAATGGATTATGGATGAGTATGGGAAGGAGCATCAAGGTGAGGTCAAAATTAGAATTTTTGGGAAAGGTTTCAAGATACATTTTAGAGAAACTCGAAGTTTGTACCAATCTTGGGATTCAGGATAGTTTTGGTTGAAATTATATTTTTTCCAGGTATATATAGGATCCACAAATCTCCCAACATGATTTCAGATTTTTTTGGAATTTGTGGAATTAATAGTGCATTACTAAATTTCGGACTGAAAAACTAAGTTTCAGATACCAGTCACCTGCCAAAATGGCAGCGACTGGTTCTGAATGTAATTACATTCTGTGAGGTTTCCCAGTCGACTGGCCTCCTACCAGTCGACTGGGACGCGGGTTTTATAAAAGGAAATAGGCGCGCCAAGGAAGCCAAACTCTAGGGTTTTGGCAATTTCCCCGGCAATTCTCTCCTCTCCTAAGCTCTTCCTTCGTCCTCAGGCCCTTCTAAACTCTAAAATCCCTCTCTAAGTCCTTCTCTAACCCCGATCTACCCTTAGGGTTTGTTAAAACCTCTCCTCTTCAAGCCATTCTCTCAACATCAACACCATGAAAAGATTAGCAAAGAGGTATCATGATTTAAGGTTTATTTCTCCATTTAAACTTTGTTTTGATACTAAAATGCGTGCATCCCTAATAGGTTTCGGGGTAGCTACCCACCGAACCCTATTAGAGCATCTTACTTACTAGGCTCACCTAGATCTCTTATGGGCCTTGGCCCAGTACATGCCTCTTAAAAAAATTAACATACTTAAAATTTGTAATGCTTGTACTTATAATGCTTACACTTTCCATATTCTTTGCACTTAAAAAGTAATGTTCCCCAAACGTGTTTTGGGACACCTCAAGACCTTGGTCTTGTACTCATCAATGCACCTTGCGTGTCTTAATCCCAGAACTCGTTCTAGGACTTAGTAAGACCTCGGTCTTACTCTGTTCTTTCATCGAGCACCTTGCGTGCCCTAATCCCAAAACTCATTTTGGAGCAAATCAAGACCTTGGTCTTGTTATACTCAAATCACACACACAAAATGCTTAGAATCAAGTTCTACGACAACTAAAATCATACGAGAATAATTTTTACTGCAGGTGAGTGATCGACTTACATTGATGCTTACTACTCACTAATATCGAGCGCGACGTCTAGTGTGGAATCCCTTCGTTCACGTCTTTTACACGGTCGCCGTCTTAGGCACAAGGAGGAAGGAGAAACCCTAGTTCTCTTTCTCAAGAGGAAGAAGACTCAAGAGGAAGAAGAAGAAAGTGAGGAAACCCTTAGTTTCCTCTTCTTTTTATTCCTTTATATACTAAGTGGAAGTTGAAGAAACTTCCATGAATAGGTGCTTAGGTGCTTACTTGCACATATCTTAAATTGTTTTCATATTCCAATGTGATACTTTACCACCACCAAATGGAAATTTAAACTAATACTAAACTAAGGGTCCATAGTTCGAGCCTCAGCTCCGACCCTTTTTACTCTACAAAAGAAATTTTTAATTTCTTATTATTTTGGAAAATTCTGGAAAATTTCTAGGCGTTACAATCCTCCCTACCTTATAAAATGTTCGTCCTCGAACTTAGAATAGCTCCGGATACTTTTGCCTCATGCTGTCTTTTGCTTCCCAAGATTACCTCTTCGTACTTCTGATTTAACCATAGAACTTTTACTAGGGGTACTTCTTTGTTCCTCAGTTTCTTAACTGCCCGATCTATTATCTGAATAGATCGACTTTCATAACTAAGATCTTCTTGGACTTGTACCATCTATGGCTCAATCACTTAGTTCGTATCAGGGATATGTTTCTTTAGCATTGAGACATGGAACACATTGTCAATAGCTGACATCTCTGGTGGTAGCTCTAACTCATAAGCTACTTTACCAACTCTTTTCGTAATTAGGTAGGGTCCTTGTAACGATGACTTAGCTTGCCTTTCTTGCCAATCTCATTATGCCTTTCATGGGAGCTACTTTGAGGAAAACTGTATCCCCAACCTCGAACTCCAGCGGTCAACGCCGCACATCGGCATAACTCTTCTACCTACTTTGAGCAGTTTCTATTCTTTGGCGGATGCTCTTTATAACTTCTATGGTATCCTCAATAAGGTCAGTCTGATACCCCATTTCTTTCTTTTCACTACTTTCATACCAACAGATAGGAGATCTGCACCTTCTACCATAAAGAGCTTCATAAGGCGCTATACCAATAGTAGCTTGGTAGCTGTTATTGTAGGCAATCTCAGCTAAACATAAATACTTGCACCAACTGCCCTTGAAATCTAATGCACAAGCTCTGAGCATATCTTCTAAAACTTGATTTACTCTTTCCGTCTGCCTATCAGTCTAAGGATGAAAAGTTGTACTAAATCTTAGTTTGGTGCCAAGTGCTATCTGTACACACTCCCAAAAGTGTGAAGTGAAACTGTTGGGACAATGGGCCTGAGTATGATCTGGAAGATCATGGTTTTGATGTGTGTGGTCAATATGATTAAGTTAGGGTTTGTTGTTGGACTAATATGTGTATGTGAGTGTACAGGTGTATAGGTACAAATAGACTTGGTTGGATGTCTTCAGGTGAAGGGTGGCATGGAGGCAAGCTGGAGGCTTGTGTGCGCATTCGAGGGACCATGGGCAGAGACGATGAGCCGAGGGATGCGGACTTCGAGGCATGCGTGAAGGTTGGCATGGAGGCAAGCTGGAGGCTTGTGTGCGCATCTGAGAGACGGGAGCCGAAGACGAAGAGGGCGGGAAGGCGATAGATCGATACTGCGGATTGAAGAGTCGACCAGGTCGTGAGGGTCCGAGTGTAAGTGTTTTTACTCAGGGACTAAGCCGGGAGGGTTTGAGTGCGGAGAGAAATGTACTCGGGAAGGAAACCCTAGGCTTAGAAGGGGACCAGTCGACTGCTCCAGGACCAGTCAACTAGCAATGGCTGGGGATTCGAACGTTGGCTGTAATGGTCGAATTTGAGTGGGACCAGTCGACTGCCCCAGGGGCAGTCGACTGATAGCGATCATTTACTACTCGAGCTCTATTAAAAGGAGCTCATTTAAGGCTATTGTTCCTTGGCGAAACTTGCTTAGTCAAAGCTTGTTAGTAGCCTATTGTACTTAGGTAGTGTCTAGAGCTTGTGGAGAGGTTTCTCCACCCACAAGGAGCTACGAGATCTAGCCGGAGGTGCTCCGGGGAATCATCCACCGACGGATTAGGGATCGCCTACTTTACGGGCAGCCATGGAGTAGGAGTATCATCTCCGAACCATGTACATCGGTGTGTTTCTTCCTTGTTTTAGTGTAGTTTAATTTTATTTTAGTATATTTCGCTTGCGCAACTAACCTTGTAGGAAGAACGAATTGAGAGTTACTATTCACCCCCCCTTTAGCAAGCCGACATCGATCTAACAAGTGGTATCAGAGCTTGGTGCGCTCATCTACGGACTAACCACCGAGGGAGCAAGAAAACTAGAGGGAAAAATGATGGAAAACAAGCTAGGGGATGATATCAACACACCACCCTCCTATGACCATGAAGATTTTGGATATTGGAGGTCAAGGATGAAGACGTGGCTTGGAATGGAGTGGGAATGCGTAATGGTGCTAGAAGAGCCCTTTGAAATTCCAAGAGACAAGCACGGGAAGAAGCTTCGCCCTAGATATTGGACTAAAGAGCAACAAGAACAATCTAGGGCAAATGAGAAGGTAATTGGTATTTTAGTAAATATTTTGCCTCATAATATTTTGAGTGGTGTAGGGGAATATAAAAGTGCATATGAGTTGTGGAACAAGTTAAAAAAATATCATGAGAACCCTACACAAGTCCAAACAATGGAAGAGCCCAAAGAGATAAATTCAACGGTCCAAGAAGACCAAGAGGAAGAAGAATTGCTCATATCATCAAGTGAAGTGGAAAGACTAAGTGATAGATGATCCACTTCGTCAAGAGAAGAAGAGGAAGTATCAACTTTAAGGATTGAGGGGGAGGAGAGTCATCCATTCAAGAACAAGAAAAAGCTCCAACCTCCACCAATGCCAAATCAAAAGAGCACATTATATGCTTTGGATGCAACAAGATGGGGCACTACAAGGACAAGTGTCCATTAGGTAACCCAACTCAATTCAGTTTAGATCTAATGTGGGTTGTAGGGAAAAGAAAGAAAAGAAGCACATTATGTGCTATACTTGTGTGGAGCTAGGACATTATCACACTCAATATCCAAGGAAAGGAGAGCTTAAGGAAATGAAGCACCTAAGAAGATGGGAGAAAGAAGAGAAGAAAAGGGTGAGGGGTCGTCCCAACAAGGTCGGGCAGAATCGAGGGAGTCTCGGTTCCGATCCGTGGAGTGTCGGAAGAGATTCGATGAAAATGAATTTGTGTTAATGAGTTGTAGATACATAAATAGGGCATTTTCCAAGAGAAAATCCCTCAAATCGCTGAGATGGTTATACATTTTGGGATAGGACAGTTAGTGTACTGTCAACATGACATTAACCTAGATCTATGTAAAGAATTCTACTCAAACCTAACATGCATCAATCCTAATAATAACCTTTATGAGTCCATGGTAGCAGGAGTCCGCATCCCTTTCTCATCTATAGTTGTAGGTGAATTTTTGAGGTGTAGAGCGTCTAATAATGTGGTCACATATTTCCCTAAGGTTGATGAGCCCCTTTCTTTTCATGACATCACTATTGATCAAATCCACATGCATTATTTTAGACGACATCATAGTATATCAAAGCACATTTTTGATGCTAAGAATATGAGTCCATTCAGTCATGTTTTGTATAAAATTATCATAGAATGCATACTACCCATTGTCACCAAGGGGTGGGCAAGGATCCGACTACCGCACTTGGTGATGATGTATGCATTAGAGAGGAGGCTAGACATAGATATCTCCCTGCATGTGTTTACACCTATCTGTCATTTTTCCCATAGTGTGAATGGGAAGATTTACATGTCATTCTACCATGTCCTGACCGAGTTCTTCGAGTCTCGAGGTATTTGCACATCTAGCGGTCAGGTCCGTCACCTGTCAAAGGACTATGATCAGATTGGCACATGCCAGCTGTCCTTGGCAGGGATAGAGTGCAGACAGGGAGAGATTGTCTGGAGGCAGCGTCCTGAGTCCTCCAGCTCAGATGAGGAGCCTGCTGATGGAGTTACACGCGAGGAGTTCTCCCTGCTTCGGTCAGAGGTTCATGGCCTCCGGGAGGACTTCCACAGTTTTCAGCAGCAGCATGTGGGCTTCCAGCAGACCATTCAGGAGGAGGTGCATGACATCTCACAATTCTGTCAGGGGTTCCAGCGCCAGCAAGATGAGATGCTCGATATGATACGACAGCTGCACCTCACATATCAAGCCCCTCCTCCTCCTCCTCCAGATGATGACATGCAGTAGCTTGGATTTGACTTTATCTGATGACTTGAGCATTGAGAGTATTTTGCTTGGATTTGTATTTATCTCTCAAACACTTTTCATTTGGGAATTGTAAAACCTTATGTATTTTGGGGCCACGACCTATATGACTTTCTTTGTGTTTTCTTTTTAAATCATGAATGAAATATTTGCTTATGTTTTCATGCTACTTTATGTTATTCTTGTGTCATGACTTGAATATCATTTGCAATTTATGAAGTGCTATTAAATGATAAGAGATGATCGTGAATTAAAATTTTTGGTTATACTTTCATACTCATCATATGAGGTTTTAATTCATGGTATAATGGTAAGTGTATGGAATAAGTTTTTGTTGATATCATAGAATTTAAGGAAGGATGATGTGTATGTCTCTAGGGTAAGAGATAAATAGGGGGAGGTTTGTATCATATTGCGAATACATAAGAAAAAGGGAAGAATTGAGGGTAATTCCATGTGTAAAATAGTATTGGATGGTTTGGACAAACATATGGAATCATGTAGAGTTTTAAAAGTTGATACAAAATGCCAGGTTTTGAAGAAATTAAAGTTTGTACCAAACATTAAGTACATTTGACATTTTTCATGAAATTATATTTTTCTAGGATAGAGTATATCCTAACAAATGTGCTTGCAAAATTTTATATTTTTCTGAATTTTCTAGAATTTTCTAGAGGTTTCTGAAATTCGGCTGGAATTTCAGAGCTGACAGTATCAGTCGACTGCCCTGGGGGGCAGGCGACTGATGTCTCGGGTAGATTGAGTTTTGTTGATTTCTGAGGGGTTTTTCATAAATCTAGTGAGTTCTTTTTGGCACTAGGGTTAGGATTGCTTGGGCAATCTTGTTGATGGTGTCAAAGGGGGAGAACTTGGGTGTTAAGTTAGGTTTAACTTGACATGAGAAAATGTGTGATGTTAGGTTGAGTTAAGTTGGGTAGAACTTAACTTGGTGTTGGTTGTGAGAATTGAAAATTAGGAGAAAGCATAGGTTAAGGGGGAGGTTGCCTCTTGTTTGTTATGCTTTGATTGTCAATTACTATTGCTATTGTTGTTTTTGTTTACCTAACATAAACATATTGCCACACATCAAAAAGGGGGAGATTGTTGGGGCAATCGGCCTGGGTATGATATGGAGGATCATGGTTTTGATGTGTGTGGTCAATATGATTAAGTTAGAGTTTGTTGTTGGACTAATATGTGTATGTGAGTGTACAGGTGTACAGGTACACATAGACTTAGTTGGATGTCTTTTCTTTAGCTCGATAAAACTTTGCTCACAATCTTTAGTCCACTCATATTTCTTATTCTTTCTGGTAAGGGCTATTAGTGGAGAAGTTATCTTTGAAAAGTGCTCCATGAATCTTCTGTAATACCCTGCTAAACCCAGTAAGCTTCTGATCTCGTTGGCATTCTTTGGTCGATCCCAATTACTAACTGCTTCAATCATTGCTGGGTCTACCATAATACCTTCCTTGGAAATGATGTGGCCTAGAAAAGCTACTTGGTCAAGCCAGAATTCATACTTTGAAAATTTGGCGTACAATTTCTTCTGCTGTAAGGTCTTCAACACTACCCTCAGATGTTCGTCATGTTCTTCATGAGACTTTGAATAAACTAGGATATCATCAATGAAGACTCTGACGAACTTATCAAGAAACTCCTTGAATGCTCAATTCATTAGATCCATGAATGTTGCAGGGGCATTTGTCACTCCAAAGGTCATGACTACAAACTCGTAGTGTCCATACCGTGTTCGGAAAGCAGTTCTCGGCACATCACTCTCCTTGACTGTGAGTTAATGGTAACCTGACCGCAAATCTATTTTGGAAAACATGGTTGCCCCCTTCAACTGATCAAATAAATCGTCTATCCTTGGCAAAGGATACCTGTTCTTGATAGTCACCTTATTTAGGGCTCGATAATCTATGCACATCCGTATAGTTCCATCTTTCTTCTTGACGAACAACTCAGGAGCCCCCAGGGTGAATGACTAGGGAGGATGAAACCCTTGTCTAGTAACTCCTGTAATTATTCTTGCAGTTCCTTCAGTTCTGCTGGTGTCATACGATAAGGTGCCTTTGAAATCGGGTTGGTAGCTGGAGCCAACTCAATTTCAAACTCAATTTCTCGGTTAGGAGAGAGTCCTGGTAACTCTTCAGGAAACACCTCTGGATAATCACATACTACCCGCACTTCTTCTTTCCTTAGCCCTTCTCTTTGCCTTGCATCTACTATGTGTGCTAAATAACCAGAACATCCATTATCTAACATCCTCTGAGCTTGTAAGGTAGATAAAAACTTTTTTGTCTTTCTCTTTGGGTCTCCAACAAACTCGAACGGAAGTTCTGCTTCTGGTATGAACTTTACTTTCCTTTTGCGGCATTCAATGGAGGCATTGTACTTGCTAAGGAAATACATCCCTAAAATGATATCGTAATCCTTCATATCAAGGACTACTAAATCATGATAGAGTTCTCGGTTGAAAATCTGAATTGGCATAGCTCTTAGCCACTGAGTAGATGCCATGACCTCTCCCGAAGGTAATGTCGTTAAGAACTTATCCTTCATCATTTCTGGTGGAATCCCTAACTTCTTGGAGAATAACATAGACAAAAGAATGTGTTGCCCCAGTATCGAATAACACACTAGCATAATGAGATAAAATGAGTATTCGACCTGTGACCATGTAGGAGAATTTGCCACCTCTTCCTTGGTGATGGTGAAAATTCTGGCATTGGTCGTGACTGGTGAAGCTTCCACTCTCCCTTGACTGATGTAGGGTCCTTTCGGTGCTGGCTACTTCTGGCGCAATTGTGCGGACGTTCTCCCATACTAAATAAGCTATGGTGTAGGCGGATTTGCTTTGGTAGGGCAAGCCTTAGCCATATGCCCTTCTACTCCACAGATATAGCACCCACTCATGTCTTGGCGACTCCTAGGTGCATCCTCCCACACTTTAAGCATTGAGGATATTTGGGGTACTTGCTTTATGAACTTCCTTTATTGCTTCCAGAAGTCTTTTGGTCCCACTACTTCCTTTTATTTGGGTTCTCTTTCCAGTTCTGCGGGTTACCCTGGGATTTCTGGACTGGTACTTACTTCTGTTGCATACTGGTGGCCTTTATACTGTTTAAGTAATGCTCAGTGATTAAAGCATTACTTATCAGTTCTTCTGAGGTCTGTGATCTATTAACACCGCTGGCCACATTTAAAACTATCTCAGGCCTTAACATCTTGAGAATTAGCCTGACTCTTTCTCTATCAGTGCCAACTAGCTTTGGGCACAGACGAGCTAGCCGGTTGAACCTCTTCATTGCTTCATCCACGGATAGTTCTCCTTGTTTGAATTCCGTGAATTCATCATAATGCTTGTTGGTTACTCGCATGTGGAAGTATTCTTCGAAGAACTCGGTCTCGAAGTCGGCCCATGTCATCTGGCTGACATTACTCTTGGCCTTGACTCTCTCCCACCACATTCTAGCATCACCCGTAAGACAGAAAGATGCACACTTTATCTTTTCTACTTCAAGCTAGTCCATCAGCTCTACTATGCTCTCCAGAGTTTTGAACCATGCTTGAGCATCCCATGGTTCGCTTGTGCCTGAGAAGTTCTCGAGCTTCAGTTTCTTCCACTGGATGAGGTATGCTTCTTGCCTTACCCCCCTTGTCGGGACTACAGATGTAACCGATGGAACTTCGGTTACAACTGGTGCCACTACATTCACCACCGGCGGGGTAATAGGAGCGGTCTACTGGTTAGCCATCAAGGTGGCAATCTCTTGCTGCTATTCTGCTAACTGCTTTTGTAACTGAGGCACCACCTCTAAAAGATTTGGTGGTGGTACTGACTCTGTTACCTCCTGCCCTCTAGGAGCTCGCTCCTCGTTTTGGGCATTCTTAGCACGTGCTCTTGGCATTCTCTTACTCTATATCATAATGAGATAAGGACATTACTTCACTATCATCATACTCATATAGCATATTTTGAGACCAATAGTCGAAGAAAGACATGTATATAAAACTAAACATATGCACTTTCTTACTTGGTAGGCAGCAGGATTGATGCTTGATGTCAGTGTGGCGGAAAGGCGGAAACTTGCTCTGATACCAAACCTGTAACGCCCCTCTCTCCTTACTCTTAGAGGGAGGTCACAATTCTTTCTACTTAACTATCACTAGTCGACTGATGGAGGAGCAGTCAACTGGTGCCAGTCGACTCCTGGCCCGAGTCACTCGACCAATCTTTCTGTTCGAAATTTGGCCATGGACCAGTCGACTGGTGGGACTACTAGTCGACTGGTGGGACTCTACCTAGATTTCACTCGACCAATGTTATGTTTCCTCGAATTCACTGAGGCAGTCGACTGCTACCTTGAGCAGTCGACTGATAATTTTAGAATCTCATTTCCAGACTTTAGAAACATTTGAATAACTCAATGAATACACTCCTACTACTTCAACTATAGTTAGAACTCATATTGTGCTAGTTCATGAACCATCTATAGCAACTCAACTTATAATCTTTGCGGAAATAACAAAATATTCATGCAACCAAAGTATAAGCTATAACACTAAGCATGTCTCAGTCCCGAGTTCTAATCCACGATTCCGCCGCCACTGACACCAATCATCCTTCCGTTAGCCTCCTTGACTTACATCCTTTCTTTACTTTTATTTGCAGTAAAAGGATGCAAACTATAAGCAAATTGCATAGTAAATAGATCCTAATCTCACAAAACATGCAATCAATATTAAATATGCTCATGATTAAAAGAATGCTTGCTTTAAAAACATATGGAACTAGAAATGACATGCTTAACATGAATATGCTCATGAATACACTTGTAACAAATACTTGCATTTGAAAACTTTGCTTGAAATGAAAAATTCTTAACATGCTTGGAACAAATGCTTGCTTTTGAAAACATGAAAACTTGTATACTCTTATACTTTAAAATAGATAAACATCTTGCTTTTGGGTCCGGCATAGTACCAATGCGCGCATCCCTAATAGGTTTCGGGGTAGCTACCCACCGAACCCTATTAGAGCATCTTACTTACTAGGCTCGCCTAGATCTCTTGTGGGCCTCGGTCCGGTACATGCCTCTTAAAAAAAGTAATATACTTAAAACTTGTAATGCTTGTACTTATAATGCTTACACTTTGCATATTCTTTGCACTTAAAAAGTAATATTCCCAAAACTTATTTTGGGACACCTCAAGACTTTGGTCTTGTACTCATCAATGCACCTTGCGTGCCTTAGTCCCAGAACTCGTTCTAGGACTTAGTAAGACATCGGTCTTACTCTGTACTTTCATCGAGCACCTTACGTGCCCTAATCCCAAAACTCGTTTTGGGATAAATCAAGACCTTGGTCTTGCTATACTCAGATCACACACACAAAATTCTTAGAATCAAGTTCTACGACAACTAAAATCATACGAGAACAATTTTTACTGCAGGTGAGTGATCTACTTACATTGATGCTTACTACTCACTAATACCGAGCGTGACGTCTAGTTTGGAATCCCCTCGTCCACGTCTTTTGCACGGTCGCTGAGTCTTAGGCACAAGGATGAAGGAGAAACCCTAGTTCTCTTTCTCAAGAGGAAGAAGACTCAAGAGGAAGAAGAAGAAAGTGAGGAAACCCTTAGTTTCCTCTTCATTCTATTCCTTTATATACTAAGTGGAAGTTGAAGCAACTTCCATGAATAGGTGCTTAGGTGCTTACTTGCACATATCTTAAATTGTTTCCATATCTCAATGTGATGCTTTACCACCACCTAATTGAAACTTAAACTAATACTAAACTAAGGGTCCTTAGTTTGAGCCTCGGCTCCGACCCTTTTTACTCTACAAAAGAAATTTTTAATTTCTTTTTATTTTGGAAAAATTCTGGAAAATATTCAGGCGTTACAACGGCGAGACAGCTGCACAGCTTTATGTAAGGATCCAAGAAATGATGAATGGTCTGCACACGATAGGTCATAAGGTAGAAAATCGTGACCTCATCAGGTATACTCTAAATTCGTTCTCCAGAAACTCATTGTGGGCATCTATGGTAGATGCTTACAAGGTTTCAGGGAACCTATCTGATATTAAACTCGATGAACTTTTTTCTGAATTAGAACTCCATGAACAAACTAATGCTTCATAAGTCGAGAAGGGTTTAGCTCTTTTGTAGGAAAAGTCCCTGGGAACCAAAAGAAGAAGAAACTACAACCGATACCCGAGTCAGATTCTGACTCAGAATCTGATGACGACGAAATCGATCATTCGGAGATGGTCCAGATGGCCCGGAGCTACTACAAGATGATTAAGGGCCAAAGAAAAAACATGAAGGCGATCCAGCAAAAGGATGATTCAACCGAACCTACTACCAGTCAAAAGGCAAAAAGTGAAGTAACATGTTATGGGTGCAACAAGAAGGGTCACTACAAATCAGAATATCCCAACTTGAAGGAGAACAAGAAGAATCGAAGAAAGAAGGCTCTCAAAGCGACGTGGGACGAGTCATCCTCAGAAGACGAAGAAGAAGTTCCACACACCAACCTCCTTGCGCTGACAGCATCGGGCAATCATAACACCGAATCGGAATTGGAACCAGAAGAAAGTGATGAAACCGAAAAGCTTTCAATTTCGGAAGACAGACAAATAACGTTAAGAGGCTATCCTGAGTCTCAGCTTTACGACTTAATATCATATCTGTCTCGTAAGTTGGCCAAAGCCAACGTTCGGGTTGAATCCGTTCGACAAGAAGTTAAAATCCTGAAAGAGGAAGTCAACTCTAGATCCTTAACTGAATCAATTCAGGAAGGAACCTCCACTCAAGTCCAAAAACTTGAGAAAGAGAATTCGTCCTTAAAATCTCAGGTAAAGGAACTTAGAGCTGCGTTAGAATGATTACTTTGGGTTCCAAGAGTCTTGATATGATTATTGGAAAATAAAAATTAGTTCTAAACCGATCCGGACTTGGTTATTAAACCAACTCACATAACATATCATACTACTCTATTTTGATCCCAAGTAGAACCCAAGTCCAAACATGGGTCCCAAAGTTAAGCTTGACAAATCAAGCTGGACTAAAGCAATATTGGATTCCCAAGGACAAGATTCACATCTTACAAAGCAATATTGGAGCCAATATAAAAACCATTTTTATACTTAGATAAATTATTTCTTATTTTTTTTCTTGCTGTTTTGCTTATTTTCTTTTTGCAAAGAATATTATGCTTAGATTTAGAAATGGTTAGATAAGAATCTGACTTAATTAAAACTTGTACAACCTAGTATTAGGGTGGGGCGAGATGATAGTACATTAGGGAAGCTTGTCTAAAAAGTCAGGTAGGGTAAGACGTACCTTATTTGATCCTATTAGTCAAGTGGAACTAACCGAAGCTACATCGTCAAATTCTCAACTAGTTAGACCAGAGTTTCTCAAAAAGTAATTTGAGAATAAAATTTTTTTAAAAGGCTTTGTCTAGGAAATGATTGATGATCCAATAAGGCTACGGCCAAAGAAGACCTCTGTGCCTCACCAAGACCTGGAAGCCAATTATCGAAATTTACTTTCAATTTATTAATTGTTAAACCTGAATCTAACACAAGTTTCAATCAAATCATAGTGTTAACATAAAATCAAAGATTAAATTAAAGCATCTCACAAAACAGATAAAGATAACCTGTTTTGTCACTTAGAAATGGGTGAGATGTTTAGGACATAATGATTTAGACCAACCCAATCAACTCAATTAATTTTACTTTTAATATACCTTCAATTAAACTCAATATTTTTCAAAATCTAATTTAATAATTTTCAAAATTAAACTTAATATTTTTCAAAATCCAATTTAATAATTTTCAAAATTAAACTTAATATTTTCAAAACTTAAACTTAATATTTTCAAAAAACTCAACTTAATATTTTCAAAAAATTCAACTTAATATTTTCAAAAATTCAACTTAATGTTTTCAAAAATTCAACTTAATATTTTCAAAAATTCAACTTAATGTTTTCAAAATTTAACTTAATATTTTCAAAATTTACACTTATTAGGCTTTGATTGAATTGTTTGAACCCGATCAAAGAAAGGTCAACCGGACGCCTGAGACGCTCATGGGTGCCCGATGCTTTAACCCCACCCAAGGCAGTCAAAGGCTACCACGCCTGTGCCATGCCTGAATTCAGGTGCCCGAGTAAGCTTTCGGGTGCCTCATCTCCTGCCACGAGCGCCTCATGAGCCTCATGGGCGCCTGGGAAGGGCTTTATAAACCCTCGCCCATGGCTTCCCCTCCACACCAAAGGCACAACGCTTCTCACTTCTTCCTCACGTCTAAGGCCTCCCCAAGAACCCCAAGTTTTCTTCTCTTCTTCCACGATGCCTCCTCGGTATGTTTTTTTAAGGCTTGTTTTATTATTATTTATTATTATTAATCAATTTAGTTGTTGATTATTATAATTAGCAAACGACGTGTTATCGAGATCGACCCCGATACCGAGCCTAGCCCCGACCTTAGGTTTCGTGCATTAGCCCTTTTTAATAAATTTTCTACCACTACATACAAACCCTTAAAAATCAGCTATCTGAATAGGGGTTTCTTTACCCAATCTTGTCTCACAGCCATAGATGTTATTACTTATTACCAACTAGAGCGATTAGTATACTATAATGGTTCCATAAACATGGCTTTTTGTGCCGAGGTTTATAACAACTTGGTCAAAGTCGACGACTTCTGCTATATTACTACTGTTCAGACCCTTCCACTTACCATTTCTCCTTCTTTACTTAATAGATTTCTTGGACTACGACCCTCTCTGTCCGCCTTCTTTTGCTATCCTCCTATGGATCTTCCCTTTTCTGCTCCATACTCACACATTACCCTCGACATTCTCTACTCTTATTTTTTTGGAAGTGTGAGAGATCTGACGGTGCAGAATTTTCTATCCGTCGATCTGCATATCCAGGACTACGCCCTCTATCGAGTCCTGGTCCGTTGTATCCTTCCCCTGACATCACGGGATGTAGTGGTTATGCGACCCTTTCATTCCTTCTTACTCTACGCGGTGATCCACTACTTGGACATAGACATCGATCTACATATGTTCCAGATGATCATCAATGCCTCTAGCATCTCCACTAACTCTAGAGTGCGAACACCCTACTGTCACATCCTGACCGCACTTTTCCATCATTACGATCGTGATGTTTTTGTCGGAGAGATCATAACGATGATCGAGTTTGACGAAATAGGAATTAGGAAAATTTCCCTAGCTGCAGTAGATATCTCGGCCACCGGGGTTATA
This sequence comes from Boesenbergia rotunda, assembly GCA_024364735.1. Taxonomy (NCBI): domain Eukaryota; kingdom Viridiplantae; phylum Streptophyta; class Magnoliopsida; order Zingiberales; family Zingiberaceae; genus Boesenbergia; species Boesenbergia rotunda. The sequence goes on along the minus strand of JAGFNQ010002091.1, from coordinate 120,792 downwards.
TCTTGGAGACGACGAGGTGCTCCACCACAGGTTGACTCGGACGACGAGGTTGACTTTGATGTCGCAGACGTCGCAGCCGAGATCGAGGAGAAGATGAGAGAGTCTCCACCACCACCTCCTCCGATGACTACGAACCAGTGCCTTACACGGATAGAGGTGGAGGTTCATAGTCTTCGAGAGTAGATGGAGGCCCATCACGTCGAGTAGATGGATGCCCTATAGGCCCAACATGATGAGAGGCTCGCAGTAGACCAAGCCCGACATGAGGAGATGATGCCTATGTTCGTTCATGGCATCCAGGCTCTTCTTGGCTTCGGGGCTTGTCTTCTTAGCTTGACATTGTACTAGGGATCTATTTTCTAACATTTCCTATTTATAAGGGTTAACTTGATCATCTACTTTAGATTTTATGCATTCTTCTCTACTGAGTTCTTATCTTTTGGAATGCACTTAGTAGAATAGGACTTCTTTTTATAACTATTTTTTCTATTATCATGCAAATGTGTTTTCAAAATTATTTTGTTTTAAAAGTGTTTTTTCCGACAATTTTTTTTAAATTACCCCCTTCAAAAACTAGGAATTTTTTTTAATGAAATGAACTTAGCTTATGATTTAACCCTAGCACCGCATGCTCCTATAGATCTAAAAGCCAACATCTCACACGCACATTAAGATACTTTGATTGATAACCTACATTGGGTTGAGATGCTTAGGTCTATGCCTTGACTCAAGATGCTTTAAGTCAGTGCATCAAGAGCAATTGGGGCAATAAATACAATTGAACAACAATCAGGTTATGTATTTAAACTTAAAAAATCTAACTTGATCAGACTACTTAACTTGACTAACTCAAGTGAAAGCTGCTGTTATATAGCAGTTAGTGACTAGCAAACTGGGTTAGACAGGGACCGAAAGAAATTGATTTGATCCATTTTCTTTGAAATTTTTTCATTCTTGGACTCACTAGAATAATAACTGGGTTCAAAACTAATTACTTAGGTCAAACTTAGTTCATTACTTGCTGCTTGTCAATTTCTTTGTTTTTACAAAACAAGTAGGCTCTGATACATAATTTTTTTCATGTCAAACATATTTTTCAATTTTTTTTATATATGGCAAAGTGAGAGAGTAGAAAAAATAAAGTTAATTTTTTCCCCCTTAAAATCTAGTTTTTTCGAAAAAGTGAAGTTAAGAATCTATTTTTTTCCTTCTCTTTCTAGAAAGTAAAAGTAAAATTTTGTTTCTGAAAAACTTTTGAGAAAATGTTTTTAAATTAAACTCTTTTTCAGAAAATTCTGTTGAGAAAAATTTTATGTTAAAAGCTTTTAAAAAATATTTTTACGTAAAGTTTTTTTCTCAAGAGTTTTTTTTACTCAGAGGTTTTCTTCAAAACTAAACTGAGAATCATATTTTTTTAATACTTAGAAACACTTTTAAAATAAAAATTACATATTTTCAAAAGCTTCAGGGGGAGATATTCAATTAAAGGAGCTTTATGCAATATTTCAAATTTTTGCTAAGTTTTTCAAAAATATTGAAAATGTTCTATGAGAAAGGGGGAGAGTACTAATCAAGGGGGAGAGTAGAAATGTTTTTTCTTTTCCTTCTAGTGCATAATTATGATATATTTCTTTTTCATGTTTTTTAACTTAACTTTTAAACTGTGTTGCTATAAATCAAAAATGGGGAGATTGTTGGTGCTGGAAGTACCAGATCAAACTTGATTTTGGTAATGGCAAAGGGTTCAAAGTTAAGTTTATATTGTGATCTAATGGATTTACCAAGTGTGCAAGAAAGTCCTAGTTCACCTAGGCACGAAGTCTTAACCTGCAGGGTTGAGCAAGAAGTCTTGGTCGAGAACTAGGCAAGAAGACCTGACCGAGGGTCGGGCACTGAAGTCTAATCCTGAAGATTGGGCAGGAGTCTTAGCCGAGCAAGGATTGCGGATAGAAGTAGAGGCGGTCGAGGAACGGACATCTCGAGATCCGACAGTCTCGGAGGCCGAGCAAAAGTCCAACTAGAGGAGCCGGTTAGCAAAAGGTAACTTCTCCTAAGAGGAGTAGGTGAGGACGCATTCCCCAGAAGAGGGAACAGTAGGCGTCGGTTCAACCTAGGATTTCATTCTGAAATCCAAAGTCAGAACTAAGACAGCTAAGGTTGTTATACATACATTTATTATTAATGTTATACTGTTCTTGGACTAACCCTGGTTGCAGGAGTGAAAGGGACTAACTGCTACATCCTAGGTGCTTGAAAGGGTTCAGGTGCCTGAGAGACCAGGCTCTTGAGTTGAGGCGTTTCCAGCAGGTGAGAGGCTGAGCTGGAAGGTTGCCATGTCAGCATCTCAGGCACCCGTGAGCCATTAGGCACCTCAGAGGTCCTAGGCGCCCAAGATCGAGGGATAGAATTTTGAATGAGTCAGCGGAGAAGGATGTGCTCGATTCACGACACGTGGCAGGTGCCCAAGAGCCTAGAGGCGCCCAAGAACTGCCTATATAAGGGGCTTCACCCCTTTGCTTCCAAACAACATCTCACGACAGCTTTCTTGCGACTCAATCATTCCAATGCTCTCCAAATTTCTTCCGTGCTCGAGTTTCCTGTGCCGCCAACGATCAAGATCGATGACACGTTGCACGAGACACTCCACAACCTTTTAGTGTCGTCGGTATATATTAATTTTGCTATTTTATTCTGTACTTAAATTATATATTTGTAAATCTTATTCGAGTTATAGAATTGCCCAACGAAAATGGTCAATGATCGTGAGCCTTTTAGTGTTAGTATAGTTTATTTTTCCCCTGCGTTTTCTGTTTTTCGAAAAATTTCTAGTAATCGCTATTCACCCGCCCTATCGATTACAATGATCCCATAGGTCGTGCCGCCCGTGTCCCTTGTGGCGAGTGGAGCACGACTTGTGGCGGGCTACCGAGTGGGGCACGGTACGTGCCAGTTGGCACAGGCACCCGTGATCGGGTATGGACCTCTCCAACTTAATCTTTGAAGGCAATCGTTTGGTCGGTAAGAGGGAGTGAATTGCCCCTGAAAATTTAAACACTATCTTTTATTTTTGGTAAACAAAGATGGATGTTAGTTCAAACAAAAAGCATTAACAGATTGAAACAAAATAGAAAAGAAAGAGGCAAACATAATTACTTGATTTGCAATCTGGGAGGTTGCTAATCCAAGGCAAAATAAAGTGAAGATCTCCTGAATAACTCCTTCGGGTGGAAAAGCTTCTTACACGATGAAAAACTTAGAAAAACAAAGAAAAACTAGAAAGAAATTCATTTGCACAACAAGGATTAAAACACAATAGGACGTAACTTGACTCGGTTAACCACATCAAAACCAACCTGGGGTACTTATAATTTCCTCCTTTTTGATGTGCATTAACTCGAGTTAAGATAGGGTAAAAAAAAATAGAAATGAATAAATGACAATGTAAGCACCAAATTTTTTTTTGAAATTAAGTCTACCCCTTAACTTAATCCTATTTCTCCTAATTTGATCACATCAAAACTTCAAAATATGTTAAGGGTAATAATAACACATACAAAAATTTATAAAAAAATATTTCAACATTCAAAATTTTCAAGACTTTTTGAGTAGGCTTCTAACATAATAATTGGTTTTCTGAAAATTTAATTTTTCAAATTTAGGTTGGAAAATATTTTTTAAAATGTAAAGTCTAATTTTAGACAATTAATTTTCAAAAATTTAATTTTATTCAACAATTAATCAAATTTTTATTCAAGTTAAAATTTTGATAGATTTATCTCCAGAAAAATTGTTAGTGTGAAAATAATTTTCTACCATTTTTGAAAATCTATTTTGAATTCAACATTGATAATTTTAAAAGATAATTTTAAAATTTAATTTCGACATCAAATAAATTTAAAAAATTTTCTCAATGCTTAGAAGATAATCTACAGATCTCCGAAAAATTAGATTCGATGAAATCAATTTTTTTTAAGTATTTTTAAAATTTTTAAAAATATTTTTAAACGAAAAATCATAATAAATCTGATTATCTGTTAAAAATTTTGAAAATTTTTTTAAATAGTACACAACAAACACAATTATCAAAAAAATATTAAACTAATTTTTCTTATAGAGTTATCCTAAAAGGAATTTAACAAAAGTATAACTAAAGTATTTAATTAAAAAATGATAAATAAATATAAATAATATCTAACAGTTCAATACAGATTTTGGGATCCAATATAAATTCTTTCTTACTGAATTAATCAAAAATTTAGATGGAATGTAGGTCCTAGGAACTCTTACAATTTGGCCCTTATGAAATTTAAGACACCAATTAAGTTTTCCAAAATATTTAATTTTTGAATTTTGTAAACAATTTGAGTATGCATGGTTGTTTTTTAATTTTTCAATTTGACCCTTCAAATTTTCATTTTTAAATTTTAATTTATCAAATATTTCTAGTGGGTATGCAAATGCTAGTTGTTTTTTAAAGTTTGTATTTTTATTTTTTAATTTACAAATGGACTTCAACATAGCCTTTATACCTGAGTAGAGTTGATTAGAAGGTAGAAAACATACCTCACCATATCTTTTTTGAAGTCCCAAGCTCCCCCTTCGTCGCTGCTATCTTCTGACGTGACTCCCCTTTCATCGATGCTCTCTTCTTCTTGGTGTAAAGACATCAGCGCAAGTTCAGTGTGTTCCAAGATATCCGACTCATCTGATGATGATTCATCTCATGTGACCTTCAGTTTCTTATGTTTCGCCTTGTTGGGTCTGTTTGCTTTTAGTTTTGGGAAGTTTTCCTTGATGTGCCCTTCTTCTTCACAGTTGTAGCAGCGGATTTTCCTTTGCTTCTTACCCTGCATGCACTATATTAAATCTTTGAGGTTTGAAATATTTGGACAATTTCCTTACCATGTACGCCATGTTTTCTTCATCTTCTGAAGATTTCTCTTGATGTTGGATCTTCCTCAAGCTTAAGGCGATGTTGTCCATTTTACTCTTTCCTGCGTATCGAGATTCGTGAAGTTCTAAAGTCGAAAAGAGTTGTTCTAAGGTACTTACCTCAAGATCCTTAGAGATGTAGTAGGTATCTATTATGGAAGTCCAGTTTGGAATCCTTGGGAAGGAGTTTAATGCATACCTTTGAGCATCCCGATTACTTACTACTCTTCGAAGTTATTGAGTTCCGTGATAAACTCCTTAAGTTTTGCATGTAGTTGAGCTACTGATTCTCCTTCTTCCAGTTGGAGGTTGCTGAGTTGATTCCGAAGTATATCTCTTTTTGCTAGTTTGGCTTCAAAGGTACCTTCGTGAAGTTCCAGGAACATTTCCCAAAGTTCTTTAGCAGATCAGTAGTTCCCGATTCGGTTGACTTCTTGTGCAGGTAGTATGGTCAGCAAATGGAACTCTGCTTTCCCATTTGCCACAAAGTTCGCTTGCACCTTCTTTATCCACAGGCTTTCATTTTTAGGTTTTTCGTCGGCGTCCTTGGGAGCTACAAAATCGTTTTTCATGATTAAGAGTAATTCGAAATCTGTTTTAAAAAATACTTGCATTTTTCGCTTCCAATTCGAGAACTCTCCCTCGAACTTTGATGGGTAGATGACCGATTTGACCATTTTGTATGTTGCTTCAGACGACGGTTAGTCCTTCTGGAGCATCCTGGCTCTACTACCAATTGAAGGCGATCATGCTGTCGGTAAGAGGGGGGTGAATTGCCCCTAAAAATTAAAACACTATCTTTTGATTTTGCTAAACAATGATGGAAGTTAGTTCAAACAAAAAATATTAACAGATTGAAACAAAATAGAAAAGGAAGAGGCAAACAGAATTACTTGGTTTGTAACCTAGGAGATTGCTAATCCAAGGCAAAATAAAGCATAAATCTCCTGAATAACTCCTTCGGCTGAAGAAGCCTCTTACACGATAAAAAACTCAGAAAAATAGGAAAAACTAGAAAAAAATTCGTTTGCAATGATTGATCATCTGAAACTGAGCTCTGGGGGCCTATTTATAGACCTGGTCAATTCTATCTGAATGTTGACGTGTCACAATAGGGGTGCCCGAGTGCTTGATTGTTATTTGCTTCGCAACATTTGCAATGACTTTGTTATGGATAAAACTTGATCTTGGGTCCCTGTATACTTAGGGGCACCTGGGAATAGGGGCGCCTGAGTGCCCAAGTGCTCTCGAGCGCTCGAGTGCTCTCTAGTGCCCGAGTTGGTTTGGGTCAGCCCAATGCTGACCAGCTTCCCATGGTACTTCTTAGGTGATTTCGGGCCTTCTAGAGTCGAGCTCACCCAAACCCTCCTCCGGCCTTCTCCTCGAGCGAGCTTCCTCTTGGCTTCTCATCCCTCGGACGTCACACACGTCTTTCTCGCTCCACCGGCGTACTCTTCCGCAAAACTCCGCGTCCATCGGATGCACTGAGCCCGTCGACTCCCTTTCCGTGCCATCCTTCTCGACCATTGCATCTTCCGCTCGATTTCCTGGGCTCCTAAGCTTCTACACAGTTTGACACAGGGATTAAAACACAATATGACCTATCTTGACTCAGTTGACTACATCAAAACCAACCTGGGGTACTTACAATCTTCAATTTCCAATTTCGCTCCAATTTATGACTTTATCACCAAAAATACATGAGAGCAGTATCCGAAAGTAATAAAACATAAAAATGAAGCACAAAGTTAGAATATTATGGAATCTATGCATGTAAAGTAGGTCAAATATCATGTAAAAACATAATAAAAACCCTATACTTCATGCTTATTAAAATCCCTTAGATCAAATCTTTGTTTGTCCTCAAACAAACACTAATCTATAAGGTATGTGAATGGCATTCCCTGTGAACTCATCCAGAGTCTTTTAAATCCATATTGAAATAATTGCAAATCCTTTTAGAGTCTTGTAACCCTTACTAGAGGTTTTGGTTTATCCACCTCTAATTTGAGTTTTCTTTCATAAAAGCAATAAAGTGGTGGGTTCAAATTTAAAAAAAAACTTTCAATGAACCCATCTAATCCTATCCAATGGTAACATCTTAAAGTGAAGACACTTAATTAGTTTCACCAAGCCTACAAGCTAGTTATATGCGCGATGCATAGTTTGTCTCTATAGTCTCAAATTTCTTCCTAGTCAAGTCGCCATTCAATTGTGTTCCCAAGGTTTCTAGCATTAGACATTTACCTGTCATATGCGAGGTTCTGTCTCTCTTCCCAACACAGTCTCAATGGCATTCTCGGTATTGAGAGAAATAGATAAATATTTTTCCGATAACCTAACTTAGTCTCAAAGGGGGATTTTATCATTTTCACCTATGATAACTATTTTTTTTATCCCTCTATTTTTTTATCTTCCATTTTCCTTTTTTTTCCTCAAGTATTTTATTGCGACTTTCATTTTATTTTCTATTTATTCTCACATGAGATTTGATTTTTTTTCCAAATAGGCTTACATAAATCAAGCATATTCCAGTAACTAAAATGTTGGGAAATGAATCATATATGATCACCTTGGTACTAGTCCAACTAAATGCATCATGACTACGTTATACTAAGTCAACCTTTCAAAAGCAAACCATAAGTGAAGTGTAAAATTAAACTATTAGGTAGGCTATGGTAAAAGCAAATCAACTCAACAACGCTTTATCAAAACTCTACCAAGAGATTGGAAAATTTGAATCACCAAAAATAAGAAAATATTTTAACATCGTATCATCAAGTTTCAATCAAGTAAATTATGTTTCAAAAAGGACATTCAATGAATTTCATACTTCATGACTATTTAAAAGACTTAGCAAGCCTAAACAATTCTAACATTAGACTAAGAATCAAATCATGCTATAAGACAGAAAAAGAAAAATTGTCTAAATGCAGATATCACTAAATGATATTTACAAAGGAAAACTCACCATTGCTCAAGGTTGATCACTTGGAGGAGGGAAAGGTGGGTAGGAGCCTCTTTTGCCTCTGATCGAACCTTGATAGTTGTTGGCGATGCCAAAGATATATCTTCTTAGTCTTAGTAGATGTCATCTCCTCTCTTTCTCGTTGGCCTTGTTTCCATTACCACTGCTCACTCTGCTCATTCTTGGATTGCCTAACCTCACTCCGAAATTTCCTTTGGTCTTCCCACTCAACTACTTCCTCCTCTCTCCTTCTTGTTTTAGCTTGGAATTATGATTGAGCCTCTTGATAATGTGTCTTCGCTCTCTGAAATGCCCCTCAAGGCATCCAAATCCACTAGTCCAGGTGCTACTTTATTGTTTGAAGTGTTGCCTCATGATAACATGTTCTGCATGAATACCATCAAGACTAGAACGGAAATTAGAAAAATCATATGTGTTATCCCATACTTGGTCGACAACAATAAAAAGATAAATTTTATTTAAATATAGATGATGATATAATAGGGGACAAAATCTAATGGTATAAAATGATCCATATAGCTGACCCCATCTAGTGAGATAAGGCTTGGTTGTTGTTATTGTATATATGTGCTATCCCGTGGAGTGCTCAGATCATGGGAAAGAAGAACCAATAGGCTCAATAAGGGGATCTCTATCCATGTGTGATCCCTCTCTATCCAGGTGTATCATAGGGGCGTGAGGTCTCTTAGAAATGGGCATATGTGATTGGACTATGGGACTGGTGGCACTCATGCTAGCATCTAATTTTTGGGGTTGGATATGGTGGTGTATTAAACATTGGGCAATCTAAAAGGCACTCGATATTTAAGCACAAACCCAAACGTATCCCTATCATGGGCAATCATCCTAGTGGCAAGGCACGACCCAATGTCAATGCTTAAGTGTCCCTCCATGGCCATTAGTCCACTCAAATCATAGCCCAAGTATTGAGCTATGTGAGTAATATACCCACTGACCATAATAGTCTCAGATGTGGCTTTCCCAACCTTTAATATGTGTCTAATAAAATGATATCCATAATCAATGATCACCCCATGTAGCATAGTCTATAGACAAGATAATTCACTATGTCTTACTCTCCCCTTCCAAAATGACTATTTACCATCATCCTATGTATGTATCTGATTACAGGCTTTTGGAGGTTTAAGGCTTTAGCAATAGAGGGGTCATAGCCATCCTCCCCCATAAACTCCCTCCAGAAGGCAATGAGATAAAAATCCCTGTGCGATCTCCTATCCCCTTCAGTAGGTAGTCTGAACCGATACTTAAATTGTTTGAGGGTCCACCTATATTCATCATTAAGCATTCTGAAAGTGATTTCCCCTTCTACATAATTCCTTCTTGAGAGGATCTCGACATCCAATGAACTTAGGAATTTTCATGCAAGTAGATCGGTCATCTTCAGAATTTATCGACCTAAAAGGTTAGATATCTAGTGCTGGTTAAAAAAAATAAAAATGATATATCATATGGTAAGATGCTCAAGTGATATGCGTAGATTATATATGATTTTAGACATTGATTAACACACATTCACCTATATTTTGATCATGATCTACTTTATCATACGCTATTTCTCTATGATTTTGTTACTTTTATTAGTTTTGTTTAGAGATATATTCTTCATTTGTTTTCATCGATAGGACATGATTTGGAGCCATTTTGGAGCAAAAACGAACCTTGGAACACCCTTGAAGGCGACACCCCCATTGATCAGCTAGCACGACTTGTTTTCCTAGACATACGACCATGCCTTAGAGAGCTCCTCCAAGCATTTTCCAAAAGCTCACATAGTCGTGTTTGATTTCCCAAAAGAGTATATGGTCGTGCCATGCCCAGTGGCATGACTGTGTTCCCCAGAGCATCCCAGGATTGATCTTCTAGAGAGACACAAGGTCGTATTGTGCATAGAGGCACGACTATGCCTCTCCATCCTAGAAAACCTCATGCGCAGGATATGCCTAAAGGCACGATCGCGTCTTCTCTTGCCGAGGCATCACACACCATGGATGTGTCTCAATACACTGCCATGTGGCATGAAAAGCAGGGTCGTGCCACCCTACTATAAAAGAGGATTTTTCTCCCCATTTGACCTATCTTAGGTTTGGAGCTTCGCTCTTTACTTGGGAATGTTAGGATGTATACTAAAAGCTTATATAGACATCTACATTTTGGAATGAGAATCACATGATCATTGTTTGCATATTTATATTGGTTATTTATGTGCATATTGTGTAATACTTGACATTATAGATAACATGGTGTGTGGTGTCACACAGAAGATCATGTTATCAGTCCTTTTTGTAGAGTATAAGTAGAGGCTCACAACCTAGATGGTTTTGGACAAACCATTGGCATGGTTGTAGTGTAATTTGGTATTGGTTTATCTTGACCTTAGAATTACACTAGTACACTTTGTGTGTATTGAGCAAGACCAATATAAAGGTGATTCAATTTATGCTGACTATATAATTGAATCATATCTCAAATATTATGGAGTACATGCTCTTAATCCCAACATAATAACGGGCACATATACTCAATATTTATTTCTTTGATTTACCAATGGGCGAGATTTATTTGTTAAATCGATAGGCACGGTAAGTTGGGAAATAATATCAGTTACATGTTGTGTCATTGATTATAGAAGGAAACCGTGTCCTGGTGAGTTAAGTTGATGATGTCCCCTTGAGGAGCTCATAAAGCTTATCATGTTAAATCCTACAGGTGGACTTGGTCCGACATGATGATAAGGTCGAGTGGTACTACTCATGGAGTTAGATATTAATTAATTAAATTGTTAGTAATTTAATTAATTAATGGACATTAGAGATCTTAAACACGGGGAGTTTTTATACTCATAATAGGTGGAGCCCATATTTAAATATAGGGGTTGGTGAGGTAATTCAATGGTGATCCTTTAGTGGAATGGATCATCATTAATGGATCGAGCCTTGATCCATTGGGTGGCCAAGACCCAACTCCTCCTCATGGTCCCTATTGTAGCCTATATATACCTCATGTTGCCATGATACCAAGACCTATTGAAGACACCCAAGCCTTGTATAGTATTCTCTCTCCTAGGGATTGTGGGTGGCTAATCAAAGCAAGGAGGTGGGCGGACAAAGAAGAGAGCTCTTTTCTTCTTTGCTTCATCTTCTTCTTCCCTTCTATCATCCTTCCCCGTGAGGCATGTGGCTTGGTCTAGAAAAGGAAGAGGTTGTCTCTTCCTTTGGCCGGCGGTGCAAGCACAAAGGGGAGGAGGTGTTGGCGCCAGCGCAATCAAACAAGGAGACCGAGAGGCTTGAGTTAGAGGGAATTGATTCTCTCTTTCCCTTCATCTTCTTCTTCATCTTCTTCTTCCTCCTTTGTCTACTTGGTGGATGGTGCAAGGTGGAAGAAGGAACTCTTTCTTTGTGGCCGGCGGCAACAAGGAATTAGGGTTCTTGTTGGCTGGCGGAAGTAGGAAGAAAGAGGAGGTGCTAGGCTTTTGTTTGGAGGCTACGTTTCTTGGAGGATCGTCACCCACACGACGTCCAAGAAGGGGTTAGGTCTTACAGTAGAAGATCGCGAGGTAAACGAGAGGTATATCTTCTTGTTTGGCTCCTTTAATTTGATCTTGTTTGATTATCATATTGTTTAATTAATTATGTTAATTAATTATCTTGAACCCCGATGATAAACATAAAAATCGGCGATCCACTCATCATCTATTCTGCGGCTAATCGGTTGGACGAGTTTGATTGCTAGAACAATATGTTTGTTCAAGCGGTCGCTTGAATCGGTTAGCACGATGATGAGTCGGTTGTTTGGGAAATTCTTCTCCATTCGGATTGAAAAATTTTAATCCGGGGACATGGAGAGGTTTCCCATGCGCAACTAGGAATAACATTTGGTATCAGAGCCAATGGTTTATGGTTTTGTGTGTTTTGGATTTGGTTATATTTTTTGCACTTATCATATATTTTATTATGCCGGATAATAGTAGGATGTGCATAAGCTAACTCTTTGGTTGCAGACATGAGATCCGACTATTATGGCCTAATATGATGTGTATGTGACTGTGTGTGCATGTGTGTAATTTTATTTGAATCCTCAGTGTTGACGAGACTAAATTTAGTATTTAATTTTTGTAATTAAATACAACATTGTTTAGCCGTGCATTTTGATTTACTTTTGATCTAGACTTATTGTACACTCCTTCGTGGAGTATATGATTGATGGATGTAAATAAAAATAGCTTTTTATCTCGACTCGGAGCTCCTTCATGGATGAGGCTTGCGCATGGGATTGGAGGAGGAGACGAGGTGACGACACGACTGGAGGCATATTGGAGAACAAAAGCCATAATAGTTGGAAAATTATATTTTCTTATTTATTGCTTTTTGTTTATATGCATGTTGTGTGTGCTTAAAAATTCCTCAATTCTAAATTACTAAGTGGGAGAGGGACTCTAAGAGTCCCATGGCCTCCATTACAAATCTGACATGTGATGCGAATAAACTTGCGCGTTGGCTCTGAGTGCCTTCCTCCATATCGGATGAGTTTGTTTCGCGGATCACTAGGTTAGACATGGTTATAGGAAGTTATTTAGGAGTGTGTGATCTTCCCCATCGGACGACACATAATCCTAGATAATTTCCTTAGTATCGTGTAATGGTGAACACTTAGATGCAAATAATAGTATCCTTCCCATTGGAGTTATGCTATTATTTGTAGGGCCGAAGAGGAACCAACTATTAATTTTATTTGTCAAAAAGTTAGGTTGACAAGATAATAAAATTAATGGGTAAAACCTCCTCTTACAAATGTAGAATTCATATACGTCCATACTATTGTGGCATATGATATTCTCGGTGTTTTGAGGTGTTGGTTGATTTTAAAATTTTATTGTTTGAGGAATCAATAATTTTTTAAAATCTAAAGTTTTGATCATTGTGATTCTCAGGATTTTCAAAAATGGCTTTCAACCTACTAGCTGTAATTTTGAAAGAAAATAAACTTGCGGGTCCTAACTACATTGATTGGAAACGAAACCTATACATTATCTTGTTTGCTGAGGAGTACAAATTTATACATTTTGAGATTTGTCCTCCTAAGCCTAGTGAGAATTCTAGTGAAGAGGAGAGAGAGAGTTATAGGAAGTGGACGAAAGCAGATGAGATGTCGCGGTGTTACATTCTGGCATCTATGTCAAATGTACTGTAACATCGGCATCAGGCTTTTGCTCCTGCCTATGACATGATGCTCAATCTCAAGGAACTCTTCGGACATCAAAATCGGGATGCTAGGCAGGAGGCTATGAGGAACTTGATGACGACCACCATGATTGAGGGGACACCCGTGAGGGATCATGTCCATAAAATGATGGTTCATTTAAATGAGATGGAAGTCCTTAGAGCATAGATCGATGGGGAAACCCAGGTCGATATCATTCTCCTGTCTCTACCTAGGAGTTTTGAGCAGTTTCGCTTGAACTATAATATGAACAAACGTACATATTCGTTGGCGGAACTTCTGACAGAACTCCAGGTGGCAGAGGGGCTTTTTTGTCAGAGTGCTCATGCTTTGGTTGCTTAGAAGGTTTCTACTTCTAAGCCGTAAGACAAGAAGAAGAACAAACAAGGTGTGGCAAAGAAGGCAGGATCTCAGGGACCTCAGGCTGGCATGAAGAAGCCGAAAGGCAAGTGCTTCACGTGCAAGCAGATTGGACATTGGAAGGCGGACTGTCCCCGTCGTCTGGAGAATAATAAAGGTATATCTTCTTGTTTAGTTGTTGAAACATATTTAGCGGTGTTATCTACCGGTACCTGGTGTGTATATACGGGAGCCACTGATCATGTCTGCAATTCGTTGCAGGGGTTCCAGGAAACTCGACGACTAGTTGATGGAGAGATTACCATCTACATGAGTAATGCTACGGAAGTGACGACTATTGTAGTGGGAGATGTTTATTTATCTTTTGATATGAATAAAATTTTGGTTTTGAGAAATTGCTTTTTAAACCTACTTTTAGAAAGAATCTCATTTCAGTTTCTAAAATAATAATGAATGGGTATTCTATTTCTTTTAATGACAGAGTTGTTATTAAAAAGAATAGAGAGATTATCTATTCAGGTGCGTTGATTGGCAATTTGTACACTCTTGAACGAAAATCTCTCACGATGCAAATAAAAGTAAATAACTCATCATCTAACCAAAATAAGAGGAAAGAACCTTTGAAGATGAACCAAACATATCTTTGGCATCTAAGACTTGGTCATGTTAACCTGAGTAGGATTCAAAGGTTGATAGATGATGGACCTTTGGGTTCATTAGTGGTGGAAGATTTCCCAACCTATGAATCTTGCTTGGAAGGTAAGATGACCAAGAGGCCTTTCAAGGCCAAGGGGTATAGAGCCAAAGATGTGTTAGAGTTAGCTCATTTTGATTTGTGTGGTCCTATGACTATCCAGGCTAGAGGTGACTTTGAATATTTTATCTCTTTTATAGACGATTATTCAAGATATGCATACATTTACTTGATGCGCCGCAAGTCTGAATGCTTTGATAAGTTCAAAGAATTCAAGACTGATGTGGAGAAACGTCAAGGTAAAAGTATCAAGACACTACGATCTGATCGTGGTGGCGAGTACCTCTTAGGAGAGTTTTGGAATTACTTATCAGAGGCTGGGATTCAATCCCAATTGTCTGCACTCGGTACACCCCAACAGAACGGTGTAGCAGAGCGAAGGAATATGCCTCTTATGGAAATGGTTAGATCGATGATGAATTACTCCGAGTTGCCAGATTCGTTCTGGGAATATGCTCTGGAAACGATAATGTACATACTGAACTTGGTACCATCTAAGTCAGTATCCTCTACTCCCACAGAATTATGGACTGAGCGAAACCTAGTCTGAGACATATTCGGTTTGGGATAGTCCAGCACATGTGCTGAAGGGAGATGCTCTGATAAGTTGGAATCTCGTACAGAAGTATGCTTGTTCGTAGGCTATCCCAGAGGAACGAAAGGTGGTTTGTTCTATAGTCCTAAAGATTAGAGGGTGATCGTTATCACGAATGCTCGATTTTTAGAGGAAGACTATGTGATGAACCATAAGCCCATGAGTAGGATTATTCTTGAGGAATTAAGAGGGGAAGTTCCAACTTTAGTACCAACAGTATAGGAAGACATACCACAAGTGACTGCATCGCGTGTCACAGAGGATACACAAGTAGTACCTCGTTGTAGTGGGAGGGTTGTTAAACAACCCGATAGATTCATGTTTTGGGAGAGTCTACGGACTTGGTCCCTAGCGAACATGAACCTGATACCTGGACCTATGACGAAGCACTCCAAGATAAAGATGCGGTATCTTGGCAAAGGGCGATGAATTCTGAGATAGAAGCTATGGATTCTAATCATGTCTGGGAGCTAGTAGAACCACCTAATGGTGTAAAAGCCATTGGATGCAAGTGGATCTACAAAAGAAAGTGAGGATCAGACGGGAAGGTAGAGACCTTCAAAACTAGGCTGGTTGCGAAAGGGTATACTCGGAAAGAGGGTATCGATTATGAGGAGACCTTTTCGCCGATAGTCATGCTTAAGTCGATCCGGATTCTCTTATCTATAGCCGCTCATATGGATTATGAGATATGACAGATGGATGTCAAGTCAACTTTCCTTAACGGAAGTCTTGAGGAAAACATCTATATGAAGCAACCAGAAGGATTCATTGCAAAGGGCAAAGAGCATCTTGTGTGTAAGCTTAATCGGTCCATTTATGGATTGAAGCAAGCTTCACGATCTTGGAACATTTGCTTTGATGAGGTAATCCAGTCATATGGATTTATTCAAAGTCCAGATGAGTCTTATGTATACAAGAGATGTGACAGAAATATAGTGGTATTTCTTGTACTATACGTAGATTACATTTTGCTCATTGACAACAATGTCAAAGTGTTATCAGACGTAAGGATATGGTTGTCCAAATAGATTGATATGAAGAACATGGGAGAAGCAGGGCACATCCTTGGGATCAAGGTTATAAGGGATCGCAAGAAAAGGATGTTGTGCTTATCTCACACTACAAGAAAATATGGTTTTAATGACATTTAAAAGTGTCATCTTATACTACTTATATCGACACTTTTGATATAGTGACATTAAATTTAAATATCCTCTATAGTGATGTCGTTAAAGCCTTGTGACATTTCCTAGTGTCACTATAGCATAAAAATAATCACACCACTAATGTCATAAATAATTGTTATAATGACAAAAATAATGTCACTATAAAATTTGTAATGACATTTATACATGCCTTGTTATTATAGTAATGATGACAAATTTATTTGCCCTTTAAAATTATTTATCAAGATAATATAAGTGTCTTATTTTTTATTTATAGTGACAATAAAAAAATGTCACTAATGATAGTTTATAAGCTTAATTTAAAATATCTCTATGTAATTTATAATGACAATTACAAATATCTTCTGCACTAATCTATAAGGATATTAAAAAGTATCATTAATAATTATTTATGATAATTTTTCTAAATGTAAAGCTAAGAAATTTACCTCAATAATTATTTTGCAATCATTAGTGTAAAGCTAACAAATTTATCATCTCAAAAATATCTATACACCAATTACAAATGTACACAATACCCAATACATTTAATTTAAGAGCTAGCAAAAAAAAAAGTCTCTTAAAGCAAAACATAAATAAACTTGTGCTATATCTTCATTCTTCAACCATCACATCTTAAACAAAATCCAATATTCTTGTCACCTACAATAAAAATTCATATATTAGTGTAAATAAAATAAAATTAAACAAGCATAAAATAAAGAGATTAAAATTAAATTCAAACTAGAACAAACTAGGAAAGATTCATAGCATTAATGTGAAGTCATAAGATATTGAAAAGAAATGTGAAACTAGTACGAATTAGAAGAGACTGCTAGGTATTATTCTTGAATGCTAAAGTCTAAGTGAAAAATACAGCTTACTATTCACTTAAGTTAGCTAACAACATGATAGAAATACAAAGCTTACTATCCACCAAAGGCTGAGTCGCTCTCCATTCTTGGCAGACCAGAATGAGGACTAAACCCAGATTTTGAAAGCTTTTCTTGTCTGTTTTGAATGAGGACCAACAATTCTCAACTTCACACAACAATTATGCTAAATTAGATTATACATTATAACTCAATCTAACTGAATTCTCAACTTCACACAATAAGAAGCAATACAAAGAATGAATTAATTGCAAGAACTCAAATACAGACAAAACATTAGTGCGACTAAACTAAAATAGCAAAGAGGTTGCAAAATGTAAGCTATATATATTACAGCTCATCATTGAAATAGTTGTTGCTGAGAACAACTTTTAGCTCTCAACTTACTACTAAAAATGTTGCTGAGAATAGTAAATAGATAATGGTTGTTGTTGTTGAGAACAACTTATAGCTTTCAGGTAAGCAAAGTAAATAAACATGCACTAATCTACTGGGTAGAGTTTATCTAATGTCAACCAAATCCTAGATAGGTTAAATGATTATTCTATAATACACGCGTACACGTGGTACTCTTTAGATCAGAAGCTAAGAGATGAGATTGTATAACTGAACATTTTAAATTTTATACTCAAAGATCAAGCACAGAATAAGTATCAAGTAGGAAAACAAAAAGGATAGATTTAAGGTAAATCAACCTACTCAGATATTAAAACAACTATGCATTTAAGGTAAACGAAACTACAAGAATTAAGAGAGAAGTACCCGCCTTAAAGTAGAGTGTATCCAAGCAAACCTCCTCACGCTCAAAGTATGTATCTAAATTAAGGTCCTATACCACAGACAAAATTTAGCTATTTATACACTTAATTAAAATAGCTAAATTAATTATCGAGTATAATTAGGATTAAACCCTAATTACAAATCTACTAAACTAACTCTAAATCTTACCGGAACAATTTCGCAATCAAAACAAGACATCTAATCAGATCATTACTCTAGAACCCATCCAAAACCCTAACTCAACGCTTGCTGTTCCATATCAACCCAACAACAATTAAATGCATAACCAAATCAAACTCCCCAAAACCAAAGCCTCACGGCACATCACAGCTTCAACCACACAATAGCAATAGGATCAATTCCCATACATGATTTGTTAGATCGTTGTCGTCTTGCTAGAGGGGGGGATGAATAGTAACTTTCGATTTTCTTCCTACAATTGTTAGTGCGCATGCGGAATCAATAACTAAAAACAAAACTAACAACAAGGAACACACCTATTTACGTGGTTCGGAGATAAAAACTCCTACTCCACGGCTGCCCGTAAGGTGGGCGATCCCTAATCCGTCAATCGATGATTCCCTGGAGCACCTCCGGCTAGATCTCGTAGCTCCTTGTGGGTGGAGAAATCTCTCCACAACCTCTGGATACTATCTGAGCAAGAAAGGCTACTAATCCACTCTATCCAAGCAGATTTCGCCAAGAAACAATAGCCTTAAACGAAAACCTTTAAATAGAGCTCGAGTACTAAATGACCACTACTAGTTGACTGCCCCTAGGGCAGTCGACTGGTCCCACTCAGATTTGACCGTTACAGCCAACGTTTGAATTACCAGTCATTACCAGTCGACTGCCCCTGGGGCAGTCAACTGGTCCTTCCCTAAGCCTAGGGTTACCCTTCCCGAGTACATTTCTCTCCGCACTCGAACCCTCCCGGATTAGTTCCTGAGTATAAACACTCACACTCGGACCCTCATGACCTGGTTGACTCTTCACCAGTAGCCTCGACTGTTGCCTTCACGCCCTCTTTATCTTTGGCCCTCGTCCCTCAGATGCGCACACAAGCCTCCAGCTTGCCTCCATGTCATCCTTCACGTATGCCTCGAAGTTCGTGTCCCTCGGCTCATCGTCCTTGCTATCTATAGTCCCTCGGATGTGCACACAAGCCTCCAGCTTGCCTCTATGTCACTCTTCACCTGAAGACATCAACCAAGTCTATGTGTACCTGCAAACCTGCACACTCACATACACATATTAGTCCAACAACAAACTCTAACTTAATCAATTGACCACACACATCAAAATCATGATCCTCCAGATCATACTTGGGCCGATTGCCCCAACAATCTCCCCCTTTTTGATGTGTGACAATATGATTAAGTTAGGTAAACAAAAGCAACAATAGCAACATCAATTGAAAATTAAAGTATAGCAAACAAGAGGCAACCTCCCCCTTAACATATGCTCTCTCCCAATTTTCAATTCTCATATGACACAACACCCAGTTAAGTTCTACACAACTTAACACCACAATTTTCCCATGTCAAGTTAAACCTAACTTAACACACAAGTTCTCCCTCTTTGACACCATCAAAATGATTGCCCTAAGTAATCCTAACCCTAGTGCCAAAAAGAACCCAAACTACCTCTGAAAACCCCTTCAGAAGTCAAACACAGCCTTATCAGGCAACTGCCAATCCATCAGTCGACTGATACACTCAATATGCAAACTTCCCGAGAGATCAGTCGACTGCCCCTAGGGCAGTCGACTAATACAATCTCAATCTGAATTTTCAACCCAAATTTAGAAACTTCTAGAAAATTCTAGAAAATCCAGAAAAATCAAAAAATTTGCAAGCTCATTTGTTAGGATATACTCTACCCTAGAAAAATATAGTTCCATGAAAAATATCAAATGTGCTTGACTTTTGGTACAAACTCTAATTTCCTCAGAAATGTTCATTTTGTATCAACTTTGAAACCTAAACATAATACCATGTGTTTGCCAACTCCATTCATCAACATTTCACACATATAACTGCCCTCAACTCTCCCCTTTTTCTTATGTATTCTTAATATGATAAAACCTCCCCTTCTTATCTCTTAACCCTAGATACATATGCACTTATCAACCTTTCTTGAATTCCATGATATCAACAAAGCCTCATTTCATACAATCAACATTAAATCATGATGTAAAACTTTATTCAAGGAATATAAAAGCATAAACAAGGATTTTAATTCAAAGTCATATCCTACCATTCAATAGCACTTTATAAATTTTTAACCAATATAAGCAAGTCATGAGGTTTAACCAATATAAGCAATATGAAACCATGACACAAAATTTCATGAAAGCATAAGCAAATGTATCATACATGACTTAACAATAAACATGAAAGTAGCAAAAAGGGCTAAAGCCCTGAAGTAGTGAAATATTACAATCCCAAAATGAAAAAGTGTTTGAGAGATAAAAATAACATCTAAGCACCACACTCTCAACACTCAAGCTATCAAATCAAGTCAAATCTACTGCATGTCATCGCCCTGAGGAGGAGGAGGAGGGGCCTGATACGTGAGATGCAGTTGTCATATCATATCATACATCTCATCCTGCTGGCGCTGGAACCCCTGACAGAACTGAGTGAGGCTATGAACCTCCTCCTGAATAGCAGTTTGTGCCTGCTGGAAGCCCATTTGCTACTGCTGAAAGCCGTGGAAGTCCTCCTGGAGGTCGTGAACCTCAGACCGGAGCTGTGAGAACTCCTCTCATGTAACTCCACCAGCAGGCTCCTCATCAGAACTAGAGGACTCAGGATGCTGCTTCCAAACTATCTCCCCCTGCCTGCACTCGATCCCTGCCAAGGACAACTAGCGTGTGCTAATCTGATCATAGTCCTTTGACAGGTGACGTACCTGACCGCTAGTCGTGACTATACCCCTAGACTCGAAGAACTCGGTCAGGACATGATAGAAGGGCATGTAGATCTTCCCATTCACACTATGGGAAAAATGACAGATAGATGTAAAGACATGTAGAGAGATATCGATGTCTAACCTCCTCTCTAAGGCGTACATCATTACCAAGTGCGGTAGTCGAATCCTCGACCGCCCCTTGGTAACAATGGACAATATGCATTCTAAGATAATTTTATACAGGACATGACTAAATGGACTCATGTTCTTAGCGTCAAAAATACGCTCTGAAATGCATCAATGTCTTCCAAAATAATGCATGTGAATTTGATCAATAGTGATATCAGGAAAAGTAAGGGGCTCAACAACCTTAGGAAAATATGTGAATGCATTGTTAGATACCCTACACCTCAAAAAAAACCTAACACTGTGGATGAGAAGGGGATAGTGACTCCTGCCACCATGGACTCATAGAGGTCATTATCAGGATCGATGCATGTGAGGTTGGCGTAGAATTCTTTACACATGTCTAAATTTATGTCATGCCGACAATACACTAACTGCTCTATCCCAAAATAGGTAATCATTTCGGCAATTTGGGGGGTTTCTCTTGAAAATAAGACCTATTGAGGTATCTATAATTCATCAACACGAATTCATTCTCGGTGAATCTTTGCCGACATTTCGCGGATCGGAACCGAGGGGCATTCGGGTCTTCCTGACCTTGCTGGGATGATCCCTCACCTCTTTGCCTTTTAGAAGCCAACCTAACATGTGACACACAAATGCATGTACCCATACCATCCCATAACAAGATAGAACAAGAAAAACTAAGTAAAATAGGCCAAATTAACTCCAAATCATGATTTAAATGGGAAAAATTAAACTGTACAAAGTGTTACCTTTTTCCCAATCGCTTCATGATGAAGTTTGATGAAGATCGGTTTGAAGAGAGAAGCTTTACTAACCCTAGTTGTAGATCCGAGGTGGGAGGAGGCTAGAGAAGTGTTCTAGGGCTTGGGAGTACCTTAGATCGCAAGGAGAGGTTGGGAGGAGACGAAGGCTCGCAGGGGTGACACGCAAAACCCTAGGTTTTGGCCACCCCCGTGCGGTCTGTTTCTTATTAAAACTTGCGGATCAGTCGACTGCCCCTGGGGCAGTCAACTGGGAAAATGCGCAGAAGGTTTCCTAGGTGGGATCAGTCGACTTCCCCAGGGGCAGTCGACTGATAAAACGAACAGAAGGTTCCCAGGTGAGATTAGTTGACTGGCTCTGAGCCAGTCAACTGATATGTTAATTTCAGTATCCCAATCCTAAATTCAGAAATACATAATTAATTCCATAAATCTCCAAAAATTCTGAAATTTCGTGGAGAGATTTATGGAACCTATGTCTACTTGGGAAGAATAAGTTTTCACACATATCTACTCTGTATCTCAAGATTGGTATGCAATTCAAAACTATCTAAATTGTCTCATTGAAACTTATCCAAAAGTCCTAATTTTGGCCTTTCCTTGATGTATCTTCCAATGCCTAACCACAATACATTCCTAGCACTGATTTATATGACATTTACACATCAAACACCAATTTCTCCCCAATATGATCTTATTTTCATCTTTTCCTCCCTAAACCTCCTTTTAGCGTGTCAATTCCCTAGGATTAAGACTCACCTTAGTCTTCCAAATCTTTTGGCACATTCCATAGTCCATCTAATCTCCTAGGAGAAATCCTCCTGAGATCCATTGACCATGGATCCCATTTTGGCTCCTAGAGCTCTCTCTTGAGCTCCTAGCTCTAGTTACCTCCCTAGATAACTCATTCACAAATGCAAGACCACACCGGTGCTCCTCCGGTGCTTCTTAACCTTCAACTATGACTCTTTTGACCTTATATATCTTTTTCTTGGTCAACTCTTCCTTTTTCCTTTTAAATGGCTTTTCCTTGCCATTTTTGGTCTTTCCTCTCTCATAATCATAAGGCATCCTTGAATATGATTTCTTAATAACATTTGACCCCCTAGATTGGTATCCTAGCCCCGGCCTACCATTTCTAAGGTGTTGGTCATTTGACCTTATACTTACTCTCTTGGATCCCCTAATGAATCTATCTAGGTCATTGTCTAATTTATCAAGTTTTGTCCTCAAAACTTGATTTTCCTTTTTTAAATTTCTAACCTTAGTATCACGATGCCTATTTTGATCATTCCTAGATCTACCCATTTTCCTAGGCATGTGCCTCTCTTTCTTAGGGTTGATGCCTTGATCCTTAGGTCTAGAAACCCTAGATTTATCATGAACCATAAATTCTTTGGTATTTTGGCACGCAATAGTATTTCTATTTCTACCATGATACTTGAAATCAAAAGTACGTATAGGCAAGCAATCATTATTATTTCTAGCATTCATAAAAGCATTTGGAGCATAAGTAAAGTTAGGGATTACCTCCCTTACATAGTTATAGCCGGAGAAAAAGGTCTGAGGCACTAGTTCCGACAATGGATTGGGCAAGGGTGAAGGGAAATCTTGATGAATCGCTACGGCGTCGGCACTGGCTCCTGTTGATCGATGATGGCGAGGGTAGTCTCGGTAAGATACCGAGCGGTGATTATCGCGCACCATAGCCGCCCTTCTCCGACACACACAACAATCGAAAGGAAGGATGGCTAGCTCAACCGGCGATCACGCGTGGTTGGGCATCACAATGCCAATCGCGCCGAGGACAAGATTGTCGGCGACTTGCTTGCGCGAGGGTGAGGGGGCGACACTCCAACCTTCTTCGCATGCACGACGAGAGGGGAAAGGGAAGATCACAAGGAGAGGCGGTGCCCTTCTGGCTGTCTTCGCGTGCGCAAAGGGGAAAGGTTTGTCGGCGAGGATGGATTCAGGCGGAGATGCCAGGGCACGACAGAGAGACGGGCGAGGAGAGGTATTTATAAGGAAAACTTATATATATATATATATATTATAATTCTGAAATTTAAACTTTTCCTTAAATAATTCCAAATTAGTGCCCAATCTTCCCCATAAATATTTTCAAAATTCCAGAAAACTATTCTAGAATTTTCTATATGGTTTTTTCTATTTTTAACTCTTATTAATGGTATTTATATATATTACATATATATATTATTTATTGGTTTATTCATTTATTATTATTATTTTGAATCGTATTTTACAAAAAGTTTAGGTTAAACAAATTAAATAATTTTGATTAATTTATAATGCCGACATGATTACTTTATAATTACATTTATAAAATGTGTCATGATAAAGAATTTAATCAAATATTTTATTTACAAAATTAATCTATTTTAATAAGTGTCATTATAAATAGTTTATAATGACATTTGCTATTAAGTGTCATAAAGTAAATGTCACAATAGGTCTTTTTTCTTATAGTGTCAAGCTTCATACATAGACACTGTCCTACCTTTTAGCATGGAAAACTCCAAGAAAGGTTTTCTACCTTTTAGGCATGGAGTACCTCTATCTAAGTAGATCTGTCCTAAAACATCGAAGGAGATAGAGGAGATGAAGGCGGTTCCTTATGCTTCGGCTGTATGAAGCCTCATGTATGCTATGCTATGTACGAGACCGGATATCTGTTTTACCATGGGCATGGTTAGCAGATATTAGAGTAATCCAGGACAGGGACATTGGCCTGCGATAAAGCATATATTGAAGTACCTGAGAAGGACTAGAGATTATATGCTAGTTTACCAGGTAGATCAATTACTCCATATGGGTTACACAGATTCTGACTTCCAATCAGATAGGGATAAAAGTAAGTCTACCTCGGGATATGTGTTTACTTTAGGAGGTGGAGCCATAGTATGGAGGAGTGTCAAGTAGAAGTGTGTGGCGGACCACCATGAAAGCTGAGTATGTGATAGTCTCTGAGATGGCCAAAGAAGTTATATGACTCAGGAACTTCTTGATGGACTTGGATGTGATTCCTGGTTTGCCCAGAGCTATCACAATTCATTGTGATAATAGTGGTGCAGTTGCAAACTCGAAGGAACCATGAGCCCATAAGGCGAGTAAACACATAGAGCGCAAGTACCACCTGATATGAGATATCTTAAAGCGAGGAGAAGTTGTTGTCGACAAGATTGTATCAGAGGACAACCTGGCAGATCCTTTCACTAAGGCCCTTCCAACGAGAGCTTTTGATAGGCATGCAGAGGGTACGGGAGTTAGATGTATGGCATTGTGATGGCAGCATAGCCTTTTAGTATAAGTGGGAGATTGCTAGGATGTATACTAAAAGTCTAGTTTTTATATAGACATCTACATTTTGGAATGAGAATCATATGATCATTGTTTGCATATTTATCTTGGTTATTTATGTGCATATTGTCTAATACTTTACATTGTAGATAACATGGTGTGTGGTGTCACACAGAAGATCATGTTATCAGTCCCTTGTAGAGTATAAGTAGAGGCTCACAACCTAGATGATTTTGGACAAACCATTTGTTGGTGCAGGCAGCACCTAAGTCAAACCTGGGGTTTGATAATGACAAAGGGTTCAGAAGTTAAGGTGTTATTGTGATCTAAACATGTTTATTGAGTGAGTAGGAAAAGTCCTAGGTGCACTAGGCTAGAAGTCCTGGCAAAGGGCTGGGCAAAGAAGTCCTGGTCAAGGACTGGGCATGAAGACCCGACTGGAACTCGAGCAATGAAGTCTTGGTCGAGGACTGGGCAAGAAGTCCTGACAAGGGGCTGGGCACCGAAGACCTGACCAGAAGTTGGGCAAGAAGACCTAACCGGAAGTTGGGCACGAAGACCTGGTCAGGAGGATTGGGAAAAAGTCCAACCGGAGGAGCCGATTGGCAAAAGGTAAACTCTCCTGAGAGGAGTAGGTGAGGACGCGTTCCCAGTCGAGGGAACAATAGGCGTCGGTTCGACCTAGGGTTCCATTTGGGAGACCCAAAGTCAGAACCAAGATAGCTACGGCTGTAAATAATGTTTGGTATGTTTTGGAACTAACCCAAGTTGCAGGATCGAAGGACTGGTCATCTGCAAGTGAGGTGTCTGACTGGGCCTAGGCACCCGGATGGACTCGGGCGCCCGAATGGGCTCAGGCGCCCGTATGGATACGGGCGCCCAAGGGTGAAGGCAAAATCCAAAACACAACCATGAAGCCTCTGGAAGCACTTAAGTCAGGCATCCGTGAGGTCATGGGCGCCCCCATCAGCTCAGGCGCCCAAGTGGAGGTGGATAAGCGCTGACCGACCCCGCGGATAAGGATTCGGGCAGGGAAGGCCACGTGTTAGGCGCCCCCATCGTCACAGGCGCCCGTATGAGCACTATAAAAGGGGGTGCACTGATAACCATCATTTTTGTGATTATTTTAGGCCCTAAAATCCATGTTTGATCCACATTTTATATGCTTAAGTTTGTAATTGTATTAGGTTTCATGTATTCCCCCTATTTTGACATTTAATTCAAACCTTTATATATTTGAGATATTTTTTTAGCACTAAATTTGAATATCATTTTGTAGGCTTCAAATGATCATGGACCTAGATCAAATCGGGTCAGACTTGAGTCAGCATTGGATCCAAATCAAAGGGGTTAAGCATCGGATTAATAGGAGCCGTCCATTCCAGAGAACGCCTAGATCTGAGCCATCGGTCAACTTCTGGTCAATCCGAGTTCAAGATGGAGTCAATCATGACCATAGATCAAGATCTGAAAATTTCAGCCAAATCAGAAGTAATCTGACCGTTGGATCAAGCTCAATATGTTCTAGACCATCCATTCAAGAAAAGGGAAGATCTGGACCATCCGCCACTGGTCTGGCTAATCCGAGCTGTGGACAGGTAGATCAGGACCATTGATTGAGATCTGTGAAGTTTAGTTCAGATCTGAAAAGATCTGACCGTTGGATGAAGCCAAATTGATCTCAGCCGTCTGTTACTTCCATCATCATATGGCTGAACCAATGGTTTGGCTGAACCATTGACTGGACTAAACCCAATTTCTGGCTGGGCTGAATGAACAAAGAATTGTTGGACTGAGCTGTGGTCGAACCCATGATTAAAGCTGACTGAACTCAAGCTGCTGGACCGAACTCAGGCTTGACCGAACCAAGCCGCTGAGCCAAACAAAAGGGACAAGCATAGACAGGGCACGACATCCTCTCGACTCCATCTTCTCCACATGAGGGAGATCGGGGAGAGGCGGCTGAGACGAGGGGTTCCCGTCTCACTCAACCTCTCCACCTCCACTAAGGGCCGGCCGGAGTTCATCATCGCCACCTTCTTCTTCTCTACCATCTTCATCGCCGCCGCAAGCTAGGGTTAGGGGTTCCAACCCTAGCCGACCGGAGCTTCGATCGATCAGTTTGAGGGTTTCCCGACTCGATCAGATCTTCTCCATCCACTCTCCTCCATCTCGACGCTGACAACAGCTAGGGCTCAGGGGTTCCGAACCCTAGCTGTCTTCCTATCCAATCTCACCTCCGGCAGCCGATTCCTCATCTCCAGCATAGATTCAATTTTCTTCAACAATTTTTTCACAGTTTTTATCTTCAGCAAATTTTCTTCAGCAATTTCTTCACAGTTTTATTTTCAACAGATTTTCATCAGCAGCTCTTTACTTCGGCAGTAGCTTCCTTCACAGCTTCCTCTTCAATTCCAGCAGTTCTCCTCCTTCATTTCAGCAGCTCTTCAGCATTTCCAGCGAGTGGCAGCTACCAATTCTGTTATTACTTCCATCACAGCAGAATTCACTTCATAGCAATTCCATTCAACACCCACAGCTCTTCATAGCAGCAGCGTCTCGTAGCATTGCCAGCAGCTAGCATGTGTTTTTCCTTCACAGCAGATTCGGCAGCAATTCTGTGATTAGTTTCATTAATTTTAGTGGTTATGTGTTCCTTGTTGATTCTCGAATGTGGATGCTGATGCTTGTATTAAGTTTAATCTTCTATGTTTTAGAATGGCATACACTCATTTTATCTTAATACATGCTTACAATGTGTTTGATGAATTGTTTCTTTCATTAGTTGGATTCTAGTTTGAATATTTCTTATCGTAGATTCTTGCAATGCTCCATTAGTTTGATTGCTTAATGTTCTCTTATAGTTGTCTTTCAGTTTGATGCAATTAGGTTAGGTTTCATTTATGCTCAATTTCCTAAATGCCTTACCTTATGTTTCTTTTAATTCTCTTGCAAGTATAGTTTAGTGAGGTTAGATTTATTACCTGCATTGTCTTTCACTTCGTAGTCATAGCACTCAAATCCAAACCATCATTTTATCTCCAAAATCCAAAAGCAATAACAAACGATATTGAGAATTATCATGCACCAACTACATTCGTTGGGAGACGACTCGAGTTACTCTATGCTACATTAGTATTAGAGGAGTTCGATTCTTTAATTATATTTGAAACCGTGACACGACTGAAACGGTTATCAAATTTGGCGTCGTTGTCGGGGAATGTAGTGGTGCTTGATAATTATATCTTTTGATTCTATTCTTGATTGCTTTATCTTTTGTATACATTTGCTGCTATTCTTTGTTTGTTTTTGGCCAGGACTGCAGGTGGCTATTGGAAATTTTTTCTTCTCATTCAAGTAATTCCATGGCAGAGTACTAGTATTTTCAGAATTTCCAGCAACCTTGTCAGAATTTGCAGCAACCTTATCAACAATTTCAGCAAAACCAACCTTGGAGTCAACCAGAACAGCAGTTCCAACAAAATTTTCAAAATTTTCAGAAACCATTAATCAGCCACCACAGCAGTTTCAACCACAATTTCAGAATTTTCAGCAAGGGTTCAATCCAAATTTTCAACAGCCTTATTCGAATTTTCAGCAAACAAATCAGTTTTTTTAGCCACAATTTCAACAATGTCAGCAAGATTTCCAGTTTCAAGGTCAGAATTTTCAGCAAGACACTCAGAATTTTCAACCTCAGGCATTTCAGCAATTCAATCAATAATGTCAGCCCCAACTTCAGAATTTTTAGAACAATAATTTCCAGCAACATCATCCTTGCTATCAACCCAATTTTCAGCAGTTTAACCAACCCATTCAACCATTTGAGCAGCCCCAACAGCTCCAATTTCAGAACTCACAGCCTACTCTTGATTTTCAGCAAACTTATGTTGCATTTCAAGACCAACAGGGTTCCACACCAATCAAGGAGGCTTTGAGAATCTTAATGAGAATGAGGCTCAACAACAAAGGATAGAAGAGATGCTTCAACAAATCATACAACAAGAACAAAGTTTTCAACAACAAAAGTAACAAAGGCTTCAAAACTTGGAAGATAAATTGAACAATTAGTTCATCAAATGGAACAAAGGCAAGCCCAAGGATCAGGACAATTACCTTCTCAGGCCACTTTTGATTCTGAGGGGCATGGAGAGGATCCTCCTAGCATGCCAGATGAAGTGGTTGAGGCAGAGTTTATGGCTAAGGATGTTTCACTTGATATAGTGGTAGGGGATTGCACTGAGCCCCAGGGACCACCATCATTGGTTGATGTATCAGGAGATCCAAAGGATAGGATTGAGATTATAGGGGATTGCACTGAGCCCCAAGAATCACCCATTCCTACTGGATTAGAGGCATTGGAGAAGATTGATTGCAGAACTTGTGATAGTTTTGAAGTCAATTCTGAAACTTTACAGGATCATTCTATACTTTTATTTTGTGATGATTTAGTTGTTGATGATTCTAATTTCTCTAATATGGGTGTTGCAGATATGGTTGATGAAGCATGTGCTGGAGATGATTTTATAGGTGTAGGGGATTGCACTGAGCCCCAAGGACCACCACCATTGATTGATAAATTAGAAGATTCAGAAGATCAGAATGAAAGTGTAGGGACTTGCATGGTGGAAGCAAGAACCCAAGAATCACTTGTTTCAGTTGAGTGTCCACCAGAACCTGAACCTGAAGAGGAGAGTGCACATTACCAGGAGGAGCCAATAATTACATCTACTCTTATAGAACCTCCAGGTATTCTTCAGCATGATCAGGTAGGTATTCCTCCTATTTCTTTTGAAAATTGCATAGAGGTACCCCAAACTGATTTTATTGTTTGTGATACACTTATGGATGCATCTTATGTAGAGCTAGAGTGTGAGAAATTCATTGAGGTACCTAATGTTAAATTTGTTGAATGTAAACCATGTTGTGATACATCTCATATAAATGCTGATTGTGAAAAATTCTTGGAGGTGCCTAAAATTAATGTTGTTTGTTGTGATGAATTTATTGACACATCTTCTGTAGAAATTTTTTGTGAAAAACCTGTAGAGGCACCTAAAATTGATTCTGTTCATTGTGGTGAATGTTTGGATACACCTAGTGTTGAGTTTGCTTGTTGTGATGATATTCTTGATACATCATTTGTGGAAAATAATTGTGGAAATTGCATAGAGGTACCAAATGTTGATTTTATTGGCTGTGACACATTTCTTGATATACCTTATGTAGAAACTGCTTGTGAAAATTCCATTGAGGTACCTAGTATTGATGTTATTTGTTATGATGAATTACTGGACACATCTTATGCAGATATTGACGGTGAAAAATTAATAGAGGTACCCAAGATAGATTTCATTGGATGTGATGCATACCTCGATTCTTTTTACATAAAGACTAATGATATTACACTTCCTTCTTACCCTGCACGCTTGAGAGAGGTATTACATGGTTTTGCAGGGTCCCGAAGACTTCTGGAGTGGGTGCTCCATCTGAACAGACTTCAACCTCCTGGAAGGACTTCCAAAAAGCATCAAGAGGGAGGAGTTGCTTTTATTTTGACTAGTAGCACTCACCCTCTAAAGTGGATCTTGCACCTTAATCGCCTTCGGCCACCTGAACATTTTTCTGTGAAGTTTAAGTGTGGGGGAGCAATGCACTATGACATCGATCACGTGAGGAATGCTCTCTCGACTACCCACACTCCACCACTACCGGGATCGATGCTACTCCTTAACCGCCTCCAGCCGCCAGGAATAAAGGGAAGTTTGTTCCTTTACTTTCCTTTTCTTATTTTTCTTTATGTTTATACTCGCATGTTTGTTTTTATACTTTGCATTCATACTTTGATTCCTCATTCTGCATTTTGTTTGGTCTTGAATAAACCTTATTTGATTTCGAGTTGTATCTCCTTACATGTTCCTTTATTATGCTTTGAGAATCATAAAAGATGGTTAATTGAGTTTTGGCTTCCTTGGTTTGCTTGGGGACATTAATTGCATTTAGTCATTTGTTGTGGTGATAGTCTCTATCTTGTTAGATTAAGCATGACGTTTTATTGTTCACCTAGTGAGGATATTGTCATGCCTATCCTTAATCCTCTTATGTGTGATAGTATTTGTGATACTTGACACTCTAGAACTTGCTTTAATTCTTTTTGAAATTACAATAGCATAAGCTTACATGAATATGATGGAGGCAACCTTTCTTGTTGAACTCTTAGTTTTCCCTCTACTTTGCTACTGTTACTAGTGAGCGCTTCACCTATTACTTTCATGTTTCATTGTCTTTCAGATCCTCTCATTGTCACTATATTCTTACTGTCATATCCTTGTTAGCTTATTCTTTCCTTGAGCATGCGATGAAAGCATGGGGTGATTGCATGATGAGTACATTTTTATTTGTCTATTATTAGCCTCTATTATTGTCAGTTTGAGATGCTATCATACTTTGATACATATTTAGTAGTTTTCGCGAGACGCTCAAGTTTTAAGTGTGGGGGGGAGACAAGTGTGTATGGACGGATGCTAGTGTGAAAAAAAAAGTGAAAAAAAAGGAAAGAAAATCTCTCTATGTGAAAAAAAAGAAGAGAGATAGAAAAAAATAATAAAGATGAAAAAAAAGTGAAAAAAAAGAAAAGAATGAAAAAAAATCTCTCTATGAAAAAAAAAAATTTCCTCAAGCATTCAGGATTTTGTTAGTGATGAACAAAAAGGAATATTTTCTTGATGAGTACTCTTTTGATATTATTGTTTAGAGAAATTCAAGAGTTATGTTGTTAATCCATACATGCATTTTGAGAGATGTTGTAAGTGGTTGATGTGTAGTGCATTGAGAATGTGCAAGGAGAATTATGAGTGTTGGATGTTTGGGTGAGTTCTTATTTTGGCCTATTGTTTGATTGTATACATCATGTTAATTACCCCAATGCTCTCATATTCTCTTTGATCTTCTTTGTTATCTACTTTCTTGTTCTCTTGTTAGCACGTGATTTCATCATTATTCATTGTAAAACCCTCTTGATTTGTATACTTATGTTATAGTAGTGGAGAAGTAGAAGATAAGCAAACATATGGTAGTGCAATGTCATGAATGTTTTGAGAGAACTCCACTTCCATATTTATTATTTTTGTGAGTATCAGTGCATATATCCATTTTGTGAGGTTTGTCATGCTTAGTTTATCAAGTTGATGAAATTACCATGTTTTTGACTTATGTGAGATTTGGAACCATAAATACATGGATTCTTGAGACTTGATGATCTTAAGTAATTTTCTTTCATTATTCCTCAAGTATTGATAGGGGATGTAATGTTTGGGAGATATGTTATTTTCTTTGAGTTTTATTTACTTGCCCAGCACGTGCAAGAAGTAAGTGTGGGGGAGTTGAAAACCCCCAAGGCTTCAACATCACTTGCTCTCAACGCTCCAAACCTTTTCGTTCAAGCGCTACGCTCCGGAAAACTCCGACTTCAAGATTCCAGCGCCGACGACGACTCTCTGCTCTGAAATTCGATCCACCTCGGGCGTCGGTAACGAAAAGTGTAGCAATTTCAATTTTCTGATCTACTTCTGTATTTAAATTGTAAATCTTTTTCCACGATTATAGAATTGCCCAAAGTAAATGGTCAAGGACCGTGGGCCTTGGAGTAGGAGCCGACCGCGACTCCGAACCAAGTAAAAAACGACTTGTGTTCTTGTGTACTTTATCTTTTTCCACTGCGTATATTCTTTAACTGTCCAAAAAAGTTTTACAATGATATTCACCCCCCTCTATCGTTTTCTCCGATCCAACAAGTGGTATCAGAGCGGGTGGCTCAAATTTGGTGCAACCACCAATTTGAGAGTTTTTTCGAATTTTACTAAAATTTTAATTTCTTTTTCAAAATTTTCTCGTTAATCGTGGTTGGTGCAACACCACTCGATCGTTTTCATTTCGATTAATTTTCTTCTGCACTACTAATCCAAGACCAAGTCTTGGGACAAGTTTCTTTGTCTTTCTTATTTTTTCAGAAAATTATTATTGCCATGCAAGAGGGTTTCATCATAGCCAGACCACCGCTATTCAGTGGAGAAGATTTCTCCTACTGGAAAAGTCGGATGGAAGTCCACCTGAAAACTCAGATGGATATGTGGATAATAATCCAATCTGGCCTCGAAATCCCTAAGAACGCAGAAGGAGTGGCACAGCACTACTCTGAATGGGATGCCGCTCTGAAGAAAAAGATCGAGGCTGATGCTAAGGCAACTCAGACGCTGCAGAGCGGGAAGAACTGAACCGGGTGGGTCCTTTCAGCAGCGCCAAAGAACTTTAGAGCAAACTGATTGAGCTGCATGAAGGCACCTCCGACACAAGAATCAGCAAAAGGGATCTGTTGCTGAACAGACTCTACACTATAAAGATGAATAAGGGTGAATCAGCAACACAGCTCCACGCCAGAATCCAGGAGCTGATGAACGACCTGCACACAATTGGTCACAAGGTAGAGAACCGTTACTTAATCAGGTATACCCTAAATGCTTTCCCAAGAAATACTCTGTGTGCATCTATGGTAGATGCTTACAAGGATTCAAGGGATCTTTCAAAAATTAAATTAGATGAATTGTTTTCAGAACTAGAATTACATGAACAGACTAACTGCACTTTGGTCGAGAAAGGTATTGCTTTTCTAGCAGGTAAATCCCAAGGAAAGGTAGCCAAGAAAAAGCCTCAACCTACACCCGAGTCTGACTCAGACTCGGACTCAGAAGATAGTGAAGGGGATCGACCCAAGTTGGTGCGGCTAGCTCGGGACTACTACAAGGAGCTGAAGCATCAGACCAACAGAAGGAAAGCAAGACGACGAAAGGAAGATCCAGCTGAACCGTCAACCTCAAAGACTAAACCGAATGTCACCTGCTACGAATGCAACAAGAAGGGACACTACAAATCGGAGTGCCCAAATCTAAAGGAAGCCAAGAAGACTCGAAGGAAGAAAGCTCTTCAAGCCATGTGGGACAAATCTTCCTCCGAAGAAGAAGAAGAGGTTCCACAATCAAATCTGCTTGCCTTGACCTCTTCGGAAGACATCGACACCGGATCGGAATCGGAGTCGGACGACGGAAGACTCACAATTTCGGAGAACAACAAAATAACAGTAAGTGGTTATTTCGAAATTGAATTATCAAAGTTAATAGCGTACTTATCTCGTAACTTGGCGAAAGCCAAAATCCGAGTTGAATCCCTCCGACAGGAAGTAAAACTCCTGAAAGAGGAAGCTGACTCTAGATCCTTGATCGAAAGGTTCAAGAAGGGACCTCTACTCAAGTTGAAAAGCTTGAGAAAGAGAACTCCTCCTTGAAAACTCAAGTCAAGGACCTCAGAGTAGCTTTAGAACGATTTACTTCGGGTTCCGAGGGTCTTGACATGATCCTTGGAAAACAGAAGTCCGTTCTAAATCGATCTGGGTTAGGGTATCGCACCAAGTCGAGACAACGGTCATATTATGCTGTATTGAACCAATCTAGACCCAAAGTTCAAGCATGGGTACCCAAACTTTGCTTGAACAACCAAGCTGGGCAAAACCAGTATTGGATCCCCAAGGACAAGATTCACATCTTGCCTAATCATTATCGTGGCTTTAGTCCAGGGGGAGCCAATTTAAAAACAATTTTCATAATTAGATAAATTTATTTTGCTTAATTTTTTTTAATTTTATGCTTGATTGTTTATTTATTTCTACAAATTATTATGTTTAGACCTAGGACTGGTTAGACTAAGGACTGAAACGATTTAACTAAAATTTGAACAACATAGTATTGGGTGGAGGTGAGATGATAGTACGTTAGAGAAGCAATTTTGGCGGAACTAGCCGAAGCTACCGATCCAAGACCCAAACTAGTTAGACCAAAATCTTTCAAGGAGTAACTTGAAGATGAATTTTCAATAAAAGGCTTTGTCAAGGAAAGGGTTGATGATCCAATAAGGATACGGCCAAAGAAGGCCTAGTTCCTCGCCAAGACCTGAAAGCCGATTATTGAAAATCAAATTCACTTTACTATTGTCAGATTTGAATCTAACACAAATTTTAATTAATCTTAGATTCAACCATTTTACAAAATAAATTTAAAACTTAATTATTTTTAAAATTAATTCAACTTTTCAAAATAAAATCCTTACTTCTGTTAAAACTTGTCTCACAAAGCCTATAAAGTTAACATAATTGATAACTATAGACTGGGTGAGATGGTTAGGACCTAACTTAACTCAAATTCATCTGGTTTTTGTATTATGGTCAAGTAAATCATGCAATTTGGAGCTTAATTGGTTTAATTGTAGGTTGGGTAAAAGAGTCAATCCGGGTCCAAACAGTCAAACCTGGTTAAATGGTCAAATTGGTCAATAGTCAAACTATGGTCGGCTCGGGCGCCCATGACTTGTCAGACGCCCCCGACTTTCTCTTCGACCAAGACAACAAAAGCTGTCAACCCCTACCCACCTGACCCGGGCGCCCGTGACCCATCGGGCACCTAGGTCTTTGTCTTTACCCAAGGCAGTCAAGTCTGCCAAAAGCTGCTCACTGAACCGGGCGCCCGTGACCTTACGGGCGCCCCAATGAACACGGGCGCCCGACCCTTCACGGGCGCCCGTATGACAGTATATAAGGAGCATGGCTCCTTCTTCTTCCCCCACACCAAAACCAAAACCTTCTTTCACTTCTCTTCTTCCCAAGGTGCCCGAACGCTCCTTCCTCGTCTTCAAACACTCTACTTCAAAAATGCCGCCCCGGTATCAATTTTATTATGCATTTTTCAAGAAATTTCCTTTTTCCTTATTTTGCTTATTAAATGCTCAATTTTCTTTTACATATTTAGAAAACGTCGCATCTCTCAACCCAACCCTGTGGCCAAACCTAGCCCCGACCCAAGGTTCCCTAACTTAGAATTGTTTAACAAGTTTGCCCAAATAACCTATAAGCCTATTAAGACTAGTTTCCTAAATTGGCAATTCTTTACCCAATCTTGCCCCTTAGCTATGGATGCAATCAACTTCTATCAACTAGATCATCTAGTCTTCTGCACACATCCTGTGAACTCGACCCTGTGTGCAGAATTTTACAATAACCTAGTCAAGATTGATGACCTACTCTACTCTACCACAATACAAGGGACTCCCCTAACCATTTCTCCAACCTTGTTTAACCGGTTTCTCGGACTACGACAGTCGCAGTCTACCTTTTCTTGTTATCCTCCGGTCGACCCTCCCTTTGCACCCGCCCTATTCGCACATTACTCTAGACACTCTCTACTCCTATTTCTTTGGAGATGTGTGAAACCCGTTAGCACGGCGATTTCAGTCCGTTGACCTCCAAGTCCAGGATTATGCCCTCTATCGGGTTATAGTCCGTTGTGTACTCCCACTTACCACCCGAGATGTCGCGACCATGCGACCGTTTCACGCCTTTTTACTCTACGCCATGATTCATCAGTTAGATATCGACATAGGCCTCCACATATTCCACACCATTATTTATGCATCGATCATATCTACTCACGATCGAGTACGTACGCCCTATTGCTATGTTATCACCGCCCTTCTTCACCACCATGGTCGCGATATCACTGCCGGGGAGATTATCTCGATGACTGAGTTTGACGAAATAGGGTTTAGAAACTTCTCTCTAGCGGGGATAGACGTTTCGGCCACGGGGGTCATATCATGGAGACGAGAGAGGGCTAGACGATAGGATGACTCCGATGAGGAGGTGGAGGTAGACCTAGCCAATCTCGTAGTCGAGATCAATGAGCACCTACAGGAGCCTCCTCCACTGACCACCGATCAGCGCATTACACTGTTGCAGACAAAGATGCACAGTCTCAGGGAGTGATAAGTACCATTTTTATTGATTATTTTAATTGCTAAAATCCATGTTTGACCTATGTTTTTATTGCTTAATTGTGAAATTGCCCTAGGTTTTAGAACTTACTTTTATTTTGGATTTAATTGTAAATTTGTATTAAATTGGATTATTTGGCCACTAAATTCTTGATCTATTTTTGTAGGCAATAAAGGTTCAAGGATCTAGGGCATATTGGGTCAAACTTGAGTCGGAAGTGACCCGGATCGAATTATCAAGATTATGATTAAATCTGGGCCGTCCGATTCAAAAGCGGCTAGATCTGAGCCATCCGGGATCATCTGAAGTAATCCGAGCTAGGGCTAGGGTTGATCAAGCACCCTGATCAAGATCTGAAGGTTTCATCCCAATCAGAGCTCAATCAACCGTTGGATCAAGCTTGGAGGGCTCTAGATCATCCATTCAAAGATTAGCTTGATCTGGACCATTCGTTGCGAATCTGGAGGATCCGAGCAACCACAAGGCAGATCCTGACCCCAGATCATCATCATGAAAGTTTGGCTAAAATCAGACCAAGATCAGCCGTTGGATTGAAGTGGATCAATCTGGACCGTCCATTGGTTATTACTTAAGGAAAAATTGCCGCAGCTTCCACCCTTGTCGCGTCTTCAGTGTTCTTCGCCGTTCTTCCACCGTTCTTCATCGTTTTTGAAAGTTTTTGCTTCCAAGAAGGCGTGACCACCTCAAACATCCATCTTAGATCGAGAATTGAGTCTTTGGCAATCGTTCTCTGAAGAATTCAGCTCCATTTGCGCCGGAACAGGGCTTGCTTGAGGGTTTCGGCAGTTCCTCAGTCCGACCACTGTCTTCTCTTCCACAGTCCATTTCAAAGCTTCTGAGCCATTTGTAGGGGTTCTCAGATGAGCTTAGAAGCTTCCCAATTCATCATCGCAGCTCCACCAATTGAGATGGAGTGAATCGGACTGTGATTTCCAGCAAGCGCAGATTTGAAGCAGAATCAACTTCAGAAATGGATTTCCACTGATTTTCTGTGCCTAGGGGTTCGAAGCCAGCTCTTGATTGACGACCAAGAAGTTCTTGAGCTTAGGAAGGGTTGAGGAGTAGTTTATCTAGCTAATTTTCCTATTTTTGT
The DNA here is from genome assembly GCA_024364735.1 of Boesenbergia rotunda. NCBI lineage: Eukaryota > Viridiplantae > Streptophyta > Magnoliopsida > Zingiberales > Zingiberaceae > Boesenbergia > Boesenbergia rotunda. The sequence goes on along the minus strand of JAGFNQ010002091.1, from coordinate 82,948 downwards.
AGCTGTAATTTCATTTCTGCCGAATCCTGTTCTATTTCTGCAATTTTCAGTTTTCAACTGTCTTAGTTTGTAATTTTGAATTGTTTGGTTTCATTAGGTCTTTAATTCTTAGAGCTAAGTAGTTTAACAACTTGTTTAGTGATCAATAAAGTTTAATTTCAGTTTAATTGTAGCTTAATTAGTTTTGTGCCAATTCCAGCTAGCGTGCCAAGTTGTATCTGAAATTTCCATTTGTTTCTGCATTTCAACTTTGTGTTTCTGCATTTTAGAATTTCAGCACTTCAAAAGGGCCTCGTTTGATAAATCATTGCTTTAGATTTCCTACTTATTGCACTCATTTTGCATTTGTTTTTGTGGATGAATTTCTGCACATGTTTGTTTGCATTATGAGTTTCGAATCTGTTTTCTTTTTCTTGCATGCAGATTGCATTTGATTTGTTAGCCAAATTCAGAAATCACTAGGTTTATTACTCCTTAAGTTAGTTTCAAGTAGTGTACTTAGTTGCTAAATTTGTTTTGCATTCCAACTAGTTAATCTATTCTAATTCTGCTCCTCATTTCTGAAATTTCTGAACATTCAAGTTTAGTTTTCGGTTTGTGTCTTAAGTGAACTACTTTAGGACTGGTTTTCTTCATTTATTCCTGCCAAGTTTTTCATTGATAGTAGCTTGCTAAATTGCATTCGGTCAGCTTGCCATGATTTTCATTGATACTTGTTCAACTTCTGAATTTTGCATGTGTTTCATTGTATCACGCTTGATTATTTCCGAAAATTTCATCACTGCCCTTTTCTTCATTTCTTAGCATATCTTTGGTTTGTTGAAATCAGAAATCAGTTTCCCATAAAACAATTGGTAAGTGTTTAATTAGGTTTCTATTAGTTGAGTTTTTTCTTTAGTGCCAACTTCTTGTTTAGTTCATGAGTTGAGTTCTTTATTCCATTGCGATTCCATCTTTGAATTACAACCAAATACCAAATTACTTCTTTGAAACCCAAAACACAAACGACACATAAACCAAGCTCGAATCAAACACTACAACTAGCCTCGAGAAAAAATACGACCTGTGGCCCCTTTACTACGCTTTTGTTCTTGATTGCAAAAAGGGTTTCCAGCTTTCATTCATTCACATCTAAATCTGATGGTCCCAACTTTTGTGACAACTTTAACCTAGTAATTCGGGGCCGTCAAATTTTTGGCGCCGTTGCCGGGGAAGCAACTAGTTGATTTGTTTGATTTTTGCTTGTATGCTTTTTGACATATCATTGGGTTCTATTTTATTTTGCTTTATCTTTTGTATACGGTTGCTGTCATTTTTCTTGTTTGTTTTGTGACAGGGTTGCAAGATCAAAATGTGGTCACCAGAGTTCTGTAAAGAGATAGACGAGGCACTGGAGGAGTTAAAAAATGTGTGTAAGGAGTTGGTAAATCAACAAAAACATAAAGCTCAGTCATCTACTTACCAGAGGCCGATTCAGCCACCTCAGCCACAATTTCAGCCTTTCCAGCAATTCCAGCCACCACAGCAAGATTTCCAACAACCCTACTCAAATTTCCAACAAATTCAGAATGGGCAGCCCTAATTTTCAGTTTTTGAGCAACCCAATCAATTTTTTCAGCCACCATTACAACAATTCGAGCAACCACAGCAATTCCAACAATTTCAGCCGGATTTTCAGCCAATTTAACCAAATTTCCAGAATTTTCAGAATGGGCAGCCATTATTCCAGAATTTTCAGCCCCAAATTCAGCAATTTCAGCCTAATTTTCAGCCACTTTATCAACAAGATCAGTCACAATTTCAACCATATCAACAAGGGCAGCAAGATTGTCAATCGTTTCAAATATTTCCACCTCAAAACCAATTATTTTTCCAGCCCTCACAGCCCATTAATCAGAATTTCCAGCAACAAAACCAGAATTTTCAGCCCACTCAATTTGAGTTTTCACCACCACAATTTCAACCTCAGATCCAAGATTTTCAGGGCTACAATTTTCAGACATCTCCACCAAGTGGTGAAATAACTTTTCAGCAGTTTAATCAGCAGTTTTATCAACCCACACAGTCTCAATTTCAACAAATGTTTCCCACCATAAAAAACCTTGAGAGGCAAATGGGTCAATTGGCTAGTGGGATCAATCAGAATCAAGCTCAAGGATCAAGTCAACTACCTTCCCAAACTGTTCCTAATCCTAAAGGAAACGTGAGTGCTATTTATTTGAGGAGTGGGAAGGTCACTTCATCTCCAAAGAATCCAAGAGCAGATTTTTCAGAAAATCGGACAGCAACTGCGATTCCAGCTCAGAACATGCATGAAACGACTTCAAATTCAGCTGATTCCACCCCTAGCCCGTGCCCAACCCCTTCCTCAAGAAACCCTCCAAATTTGGTGGCAAATGGAGAAGAAAATAGTGCCGAGACCGATTCTACAGCCACTGCATCGCATGGGACAGCAGCCTAGAATTCAGCCTCTCTACCTCCGGCCAAAGAAGATGATTTTAGGGTACCTTTACCCTTTCCATAGCAAAGAACACATGCCAAAAGACAAGGGGAGAAGGAGAAAGCTAAGGAATTTAATGAACTAGTGGAGCTTTTCAGCAAAGTGGAGATCAATATACCTTTGTTGACCATGATCAAACAAATTCCGAAGTATGCTAAGTTTTTGAAGGATCTTTGTGTTAACAAGAGGAAGCTTAAGGAAAATGAATTGGTCAGCATTGGGAAAAATGTTTCATCGCTCATCCATGCTCTACCTCAGAAATGTGAAGACCCTGGGATGTTTACTGTTTCTTGTGAGATAGGGAGCACTACATTCCATGATGCTATGCTTGATTTAGGAGCTTCCATAAATGTGATGCCCAGATCAGTCTTTCAGATGCTCGGCATAGGCCCTTTACAGCCCACTGGCGTGGTGATACAGCTAGCAGACAGGAGCCAGACCCGCCCAGCAGGTATGATTGAGGATGTTTTGGTGAAGGTAAAGGAGCTAATATTTCCTGCAGATTTTTATATCTTGGATATGGAGGGAGATTATCTTGCACACCGTTCTCCACTTATTCTAGGTAGACCTTTTCTAAAGACGGCCAGAACAAAGATTGATGTATATGCCGGGACACTTTCCATGGAGATTGGAGATACGGTTATTCAGTTTAGTCTTTTCGATGCTATGAAGCATCCGAGAGAGGATTACTCCGTTATGAGCATGGACAGTCTTGAGGAGCTGGAGCAGACAGAGTTAGAGGCTGAGGGACTTTTATCTGATTTTTCTAGAGGAGCTATTCATTCAGAGGAGGCTGACAGAAGATTTACTGCTGAGACTGAGGAATTTTCAGATGCATTTACAGCTGGAGAGATTATTCTAGGTGTAGGGGATTGCACAGAGCCCCAGGGCCACCTACAGTGATTGATACATCAAAAAATTCAGAGGACAGGATTGAGAGTGTAGGGGATTGCACTAAGCCCCAAGATACCCATTCCTATCTCACAGGACCATTCTCATCTTTTATTTTGTGATTATAGTATTATTGAAGGTCCTGATTTTTCTAAATTGGTTGTTGCAGGAATGGTTGAGGAAACATGTATTGAAGAAAGTGTAGGGGATTGCACTAAGCCCCAGGGACCACCACAAGATTCAGAGGATGAACCAGAAAGTGTAGGGACTTGCCTGGTGGAAGCAAGAACCCAAGGATCACTTGTACCAGTAGAGTGCTTACTAGAGCTTGAACCTGATATGGACCCTATACTTGACCAGGAGGAAGCTATGGACACATCTATCATTGTGGAACCTCTAGGTATTTTTCAGCACGATCAGGTAAATATTTCTTTTATTTTTTTTGGAAACATCAAGAGAGGTACCAAAAGTTGATTTTATTGGCTGCGATTCATTTCTTGATTTGTCATGTGTGGGAAATAATTGGGAAAATTTCATTGGAATATCCAAAACAGAATTCATTGATTATGATAAGTGTCTGGATGCATCTTGGGTAGATATTCATTATAAAAAATTCTTTGAGATGCCTAAACTTGATTTTATTGAATATGATGTATTTTTGGATAAATTTTATGTAAAGACTGATATTATTTCATACCTTTCTTACCCTGCACGCTTGAGAGGGGTATTACATTGTTTTGCAGGGTCCAGAAGACTTCTGGAGTGGGAGCTTCATCTGAACAGGCTCAAACCTCCTGAAATGTGTCCCAAAAAGAATAAAGAGGGAGTAGATTTTACTTTAATTCAAAACACTCTACCTCTTAAATGGGTCTTGTATTTAAATAATCTTCGTCCACCTGAACAGGTTGCAGTTAAGTCCAAGTGTGGGGGAGCAATGCACAGTGAAGTTGAACAAATGGAACAAGCTTTTTCGCACACCCTGACTCCTCCACTACCACGGTGGAGGCTATTTCTTGACAGACTCCGACCGCCAGAAATAAAAGGGAGTTTGATTTTTGTTGCCTTTTCCTTTATTGCATGTTTTCACTCTTAAAATGAGTTCTTGCCAATAAATAAGTGAGTAGAGTAACATGACATGAATAAAATCATTGTAAATACCATGTCTTGTGTTTTAGCACTTTTTCTTGCATGATTAGGAATAAATGTATCCCTCTAGGTTATCTTATTGTCATTTTAGAGTCTTTTGAAAATAAATTAAATTTGGTTGTCGAAACTTAGGGTTTGAGTTCATGGATGAAATCTTGGATGCTTGAGTACGATTTTGCTTTAGATTCTTAATTGAGGATTTGAGATGGATTATTTTTACCTAGTGAGATTAGCCTTATTGTGTGACACATACATGTTATTGTGCTCTAGAACTTGCCTAAGTTCTTTCAAAACCATATCTCGTTGATTGGATCACATCTATGAAGACTAATTATATTGTTTCCCTTTTTCCATGATCATACTTGATACATACTCTTTTTAGTTGTCTTTCCTTATTCCTAATCTTAACCCTAATTTTTCTATGAATTTGTTTGCTTGGGATGTTTTCTTGATGCTATTTTGCCCGAGACGGACAAAGAATTAAGTGTGGGGGAGTGATTGGTGATTTGGAAGCAATTTTTATCAATGATGCATTTCAACTCGGGAAAAAAAAAAATTTCATGTGCCAAAGATGAGTTTGAGTGATGTTTGGAGTCAAAAATGATGCAAGAAATGGTTGAAGATGGAGCTAATGGAGGCATCTAGATTCTTGATTATAATTTGGAGATCCAAGCCATGTTTGTGCCAAGGATTCGGCTGAAGCAAAGAAAAAAAATTCTGTACCAAGGACTCTATTGGCACGCAAGGGAAGAAAAGGAAAACTTTAAACCATCTTGGATTGGAAATTGGGTTGGCAAGCTGATTTGCATTGAAATTGTATAGCTGCCGAGGACTACATCAGAGAGCTTCTGAAATGAAGAAACTGAAAAGGGAGTAAGCTGTAAGTTGATAGAAGCCAAGAGAAATTTGTGCAGGAAGTGAAGCAGAAATTCGAAAATTGAAGCAAAGGAGAGTTGTAATCTGCCGAGACTAGAATTTGGAGCTGTTGAAATGATACAAGTCCATTAGAGGACTGTGTGTGAAGCTGAAATTTTTAGAGAGCAGATTCCTGAACCTGTGCATTGTTGAGGATGGAATCTAAATTACTGATCTGGAATGGAATGAATTGCGGCAAAGACAATCTAAAATTTCAGCAGAAACAAGGAATTGCAGCTGAAAACAAGCTGAGAAAAACCTGGAGCTAAGAAAAATCTGTGCTATAGAAATCAGTAATAATTCTGCTGAGCTGAAACTAATGCTAAGAAAATCTGCCGATGAAGATTGGGAGCTACTGAAATGACAAAGATGGATGTAAAGTGAGCTGCAAGATGCTGAAATTTCTGGAGAGCAGTAAGATGGAACATGTAAGCTGAAATGCAGCTAGGTAAAGTCTTTAAGAAGCTATGAATACTAATGAGACTAAGATTGTATCAACTTGAAGAAGAATATGAATTTTGAGGAGCTATGAATCAAGATATTAAATGTAAAACGTATCTGAAGTTGAAGGTGCACATTCAATTTCAGATCTAAGAAGAACAAATGGCTGCTAGAAGTTTTAAAGTGGAGCAGAAAAAGAGAAAAGAAAAGGAAAAAGTGGCTGAAATTAAATTTTGTGGGCAGAATTTTCAAGTGAAACCATTCAAACTCTACACTACATTAATGGATGCTAATTGATGTAAGGCAACCAGAGAAATGCAAGGTATGAAATTGCTGATGTGGAGCCTGAAATGCAACTATATAGAATTCAAAAAGGGCTGAGTGAAAGTGGAGAAGAAGCTGTGAAACTTGGAGCTGGGAATTCTGAATGGCAGTAAATTTGTTGCTGCCTAGTGCGAAAGCTGAAGGCTAAATCCGAATTCTGAATGGAATGCTGAAAATCTATGTAGAAGTCTTTGCCAAAGTGGGAACAAGAAGAGAAAATGCTGGACAGATCTGAGAGTAATGCTGCTGATGCTGAAAGTGCAGTGACTGAATCCAATTTGCAGTGTAGTGGCTGAAACTCTTCATTGTCAATTGATGCTAACTGTTGCTAAGCAAGAAGAATGGCAAGTTCTGAAATTAGCTGGATGGGTGGAAATTGAAACTTGAAACAGAAATAATGCAGCTAAAGAAAAAAAAAGGCAAGTACCTTGGAAGCTCACGGCATTAGAAGGGGATTGATGTGATTCTGATATGGAATTGGGCACAGCAGGACTGAACCGAATGAGAACAAAGGAGAAAGTTTGTAGCCGAACCTAAAGGAAGAGGAAGCAAAAAAAAAACTAGAGAAAACAGTTTCAAGAATTGAGAAAAGAGAAAAGACATATTGGCACATAGATGGGAAATTGGCACATTGAACCAAGGAAGGTTTCTTCATCCAAATCCAAGGAAACTATTTAAGTTTGAAGTCACAACACTTTTGAGATCATTAGGGGACTTACAAGAGGGGCAAAGCACATTGGAAATATCCTCAAGCACTCAAGTCTTCCACTTTATCAAATTTTCCATTTCCTTGGTTTGTATTCCACTTCTTACCATTTCCTTGTTTTTCAATTGTTTTTATAGATGATGATCCTAATCATGATTAATGGTGGAGAGTAGATAATAAGCAAGCCTATGGTAGTGCAAGAAGCATGTGTGTTTGAGTGAGCTCCACTTCCATCATCAAGTTAGAACTTAAGGAGAGAGCCACCAAATTTTTCCTTGAAAGGCTAGTGATTTAAATTCATCTCAATGACTCATGATAGATGAAAAGGCTAAGTTGTTGATTTAAGGACAAGATATTAGTCCATAGAGCTTAGATTTTTGAGAATTGACGACCCTAGGTAATTTCTTTTCAATTGCTTCTAATTATGCTTAAGAAAATCTAGGGGATACATGTTTAGTTGTTTCGCGAGACGCTCAAGGTTAAGTGTGGGGGAGTTGATAAGTACCATTTTTATTGATTATTTTAATTGCTAAAATCCATGTTTGACCTATGTTTTTATTACTTAATTGTGAAATTGCCCTAGGTTTTAGAATTTACTTTTATTTTGGATTTAATTGCAAATTTGTATTAAATTGGATTATTTGGCCACTAAATTCTTGATCTATTTTTGTAGGCATTAAAGGTTCAAGGATCTAGGGCATATTGGGTCAAACTTGAGTCGGAAGTGACCCGGATCGAATTATCAAGATTATGATTAAATCTGGGCCGTCCGATTCAAAAGCGGCTAGATCTGAGCCATCCGGGATCATCTGAAGCAATCCAGCTAGGGCTAGGGTTGATCAAGTACCCTGATCAAGATCTGAAGGTTTCATCCCAATCAGAGCTCAATCAACCATTGGATCAAGCTTGGAGGGCTCTAGATCATCCATTCAAAGATTAGCTTGATCTGGACCATCCGTTGCGAATCTGGAGGATCCGAGCTACCACAAGGCAGATCCTGACCCCAGATCATCATCATCAAAGTTTGGCTAAAATCAGACCAAGATCAGCCGTTGGATTGAAGTGGATCAATCTGGACCGTCCATTGGTTATTACTTAAGGAAAAATTGCCGCAGCTTCCACCCTTGTCGTGTCTTCAGTGTTCTTCGCCGTTCTTCCACCGTTCTTCATCGTTTTTGAAAATTTTGCTTCCAAGAAGGCATGACCACCTCAAACTCCATCCTAGATCGAGAATTGAGTCTTTGGCAATCGTTCTCTGAAGAATTCAGCTCCATTTGCGTCGGAACAGGGCTTGCTTGAGGGTTTCGGCAGTTCCTCAGTCCGACCACTGTCTTCTCTTCCACAGTCCATTTCAAAGCTTTGAGCCATTTGTAGGGGTTCTCAGATGAGCTTAGAAGCTTCCCAATTCATCATCGCAGCTCCACCAATTGAGATGGAGTGAATCGGACTGTGATTTCCAGCAAGCGCAGATTTGAAGCAGAATCAACTTCAGAAATGGATTTCCACTGATTTTCTGTGCCTAGGGGTTCGAAGCCAGCTCTTAATTGACGACCAAGAAGTTCTTGAGCTTAGGAAGGGTTGAGGAGTAGTTTATCTAGCTAATTTTCCTGTTTTTGTAGCTGTAATTTCATTTCTGCCGAATCCTGTTCTGTTTCTGCAATTTTCAGTTTTCAGCTGTCTTAGTTTGTAATTTTGAATTGTTTGGTTTCATTAGGTCTTTAATTCTTAGAGCTAAGTAGTTTAACAACTTGTTTAGTTATCAATAGAGTTTAATTTCAGTTTAATTGTAGCTTAATTAGTTTCGTGCCAATTCCAGCTAGCGTGCCAAGTTGTATCTGAAATTTCCATTTGTTTCTGCATTTCAACTTTGTGTTTCTGCATTTTAGAATTTCAGCACTTCAAAAGGGCCTCGTTTGATAAATCATTGCTTTAGATTTCCTACTTATTGCACTCATTTTGCATTTGTTTTTGTGGATGAATTTCTGCACATGTTTGTTTGCATTCTGAGTTTCGAATCTATTTTCTTTTTCTTGCATGCAGATTGCATTTGATTTGTTAGCCAAATTCAGAAATCACTAGGTTTATTACTCCTTAAGTTAGTTTCAAGTAGTGTACTTAGTTGCTAAATTTGTTTTGCATTCCAACTAGTTAATCTATTCTAATTCTGCTCCTCATTTCTGAAATTTCTGAACATTCAAGTTTAGTTTTCGGTTTGTGTCTTAAGTGAACTACTTTAGGACTGGTTTTCTTCATTTATTCCTGCCAAGTTTTTCATTGATAGTAGCTTGCTAAATTGCATTCGGTCAGCTTGCCAAGTTTTTCATTGATACTTGTTCAACTTCTGAATTTTGCATGTCTTTCATTGTATCACGCTTGATTATTTCTGAAAATTTCATCACTGCCCTTTGCTTCATTTCTTAGCATATCTTTGGTTTGTTGAAATCAGAAATCAGTTTCCCATAAAAAAATTGGTAAGTGTTTAATTAGGTTTCTATTAGTTGAGTTTTTTTCTTTAGTGCCAACTTCTTGTTTAGTTCATGAGTTGAGTTCTTTATTCCATTGCGATTCCATCTTTGAATTACAACCAAATACCAAATTACTTCTTTGAAACCCAAAACACAAACGACACATAAACCAAGCTCGAATCAAACACTACAACTAGCCTCGAGAAAAAATACGACCTGTGGCCCCTTTACTACGCTTTTGTTCTTGATTGCAAAAAGGGTTTCCAGCTTTCATTCATTCACATCTAAATCTGATGGTCCCAACTTTCGTGACAACTTTAACCTAGTAATTCGGGGCCGTCAAGGAGGTCGAGGCCTATCACATCGAGCTCATGGACGCCGTCCGAGCCAATCAAGAGACAAGCGACGCACAATACAATGAAATGATGTCGCTGTTTCGATCTTGGTAGCCTGGCCCATCTGACTGTCCTGACCCTTCTTCCTAGATCATTTTTCAGCTTATTTTAGTGTATTGTGGACTATTTGACTATCCCTACTGAGTAGGGTTGACTTGTATTTGACTCGTACTTGGCTTGTACTTGACTTTGGTTTGACTTCTCTGGTCCTACTATTGACCAGATGACTCTTATGTAGTTATCGGAGTTACTCGTTGATTACTTGCCATTTCAATTAGTATGCTAAAGTTATGCTTACTAGAATAGGACTGCTTTACATGTTTTTTTAACTGTTTTACCTTTTATCTATTATTTAATATATTTGAAGAATCATTTTTTTATTTAAAATGATTTTCCGAATTAGTTTTTAAAAAAAAAACTTATCCCCTTCAAAACTAGGGTTTTTTTCGCAAATGGACTTAGCTTAGGCCTAACCCTAGAACTGCATGCACCTATAGATCTAGAAGCCAACATCTCACAAGCACCCTAAGGTACTTATGATTGGCAACCTAGACTGGGTTGAGATGCTTAGGTCTATGTATTGATTCAAGATGCTTTAAGTCAGTGCATCTGTAGTAATTGGGGCAATAATACCAATTGAATAGTAATCAGGTTAAGTGTCAAGCTTAGAAAATCTAACATAATCAGATCACTTAACTTGACTAACCCTAGCGAAAGCTACTATTTATGACAGTTAGTAAGTAGCTAACTGGGTTAGACAGAACCCGAGAGAAAAAATCTAAATTGATTTGGTCCAGTTTATGCTTAGAATTGGTTCAATACAGTACATTACTTTCTTTACTCAATTTTTTGCCTTAATATGTTTTTTGATATATGGCAAAGGGGGAGTGATTGGAAAGGAGAGAAAAGAAGTTTTTAAAATTTTTCCAAATTAATTTTTTTAAAAACTTTTATCTCCTTTTTTCAAAAAGTAAAATTCAAAATGTGTTTTTGAAAATTGTCTAAGTGTTAAATTCAAAACTTGTTTTTGAAAATTGTCTAAGTGTTGAAAACGTGAAAAATTCTTTGGACTTAGAAATATTTTCAAAAACCTCATGTATTTTTGAAAAACTCAGGGGGAGAATTTCTTCCAGGGGAGGAAATTTAAAATCTTTTACAATACCTGTTTCTTTACACTTAACTTTTTGAACCGTGTTGCCATAAATCAAAAAGGGGGAGATTGTTGGTATAGGCAGCACCTAAGTCAAACCTGAGTTTTGATAGTGGCAAAGGGTTCAGAAGTTAAGGTGTTATTGTGATCTAAATATGTTTACTGAGTGTGCAGGAAAAGTCCTAGGTGCACTAGGCTAGAAGTCCTGGCAAAGTGCTGGGCAAAGAAGTCCTGGTCAAGGACTGAGCAAGAAGACCTGACTGGAACTCGGGCAAAGAAGACCTGATCGAGGACTGGGCAAGAAGTCCTGGCAAGGGGCTGGGCACCGAAGACCTGACCGGAAGTTGGGCAAGAAGACCTGACCGAAAGTTGGGCACGAATACCTGGTCAGGAGGATTGGGCAAAAGTCCAACCGGAGGACCCGGTTGGCAAAAGGTAAACTCTCTTGAGAGGAGTAGGTAAGGACATGTTCCCCGTCGAGGGAACAGTAGGCGTTGGTTCGACCTAGGGTTCCATTTGGGAGACACAATGTCAGAACTAAGACAACTACGACTGTAACTAATGTTTGGTATGTTTTGGAACTAACACAAGTTGCAGGATCGAAGGACTGGTCGTCTGCAAGTGAGGTGTCTCACTGGGCCTAGGCGCCCGGATGGACTTGGGCGCCCGAATGGGCTCAGGCCCCCGTATGGATACGGGCGCCAAAGGGTGAAGGCAAAATCCAAAACACAACCATGAAGACTCTGGAAGCACTCAAGTCAGGCGCCCGTGAGGTCACGGGCGCCCCCATCAGCTCAGGCTCCCAAGTGGAGGTGGATAAGTGCTGACCGACCCCATGGATAAGGATTTACGCAGGGAAGGCCACTTGTTAGGCGCCCCCATCGTCACAGGCGCCCGTATGAGCACTATAAAAGGGGGTGCACCCCCAAGGCTTCAACATCACTTGCTCTCAATGCTCCAAACCTTTTCGTTCATGCGCTACGCTCCGGCAAACTCCGACTTCGAGATTCCAGCGCCGATGACGACCTTCTGCTTCGAAATTCGATCCACCTCGGGTGTCGGTAACGAAAAGTGTAGCAATTTCAATTTTCTGATCTACTTCTGTATTTAAATTGTAAATCTTTTTTCACGATTATAAAATTGCCCAAAATAAACGGTCAAGGACCGTGGGCCTTGGAGTAGGAGTCGACCGCGACTCCGAACCAAGTAAAAAATGACGTGTGTTCTTGTGTACTTTATCTTTTTCCGCTGCGCATATTCTTTAACTGTCCCAAAAAGTTTTACAACGATATTCAGCCCCCCCCTCTATCGTTTTCTCTGATCCAACACCATTGGCATGGTTGAAGTGTAATTTGATATTGGTTTATCTTGACCATAGAATTACACTAGTACACTTTGTGTGTATTGAGCAGGACCGATATAGAGGTGATTCAATTTATACTGACTATATAATTGAATCAGATCTCAGATATTATGGAGTACATACTCTTAATCCCGATATAATAATGGGCATATGTACTTAATATTTATTTCTTTGATTTACCAAGGGGCGAGATTTATTTGTTAAATCGATAGGCCCGGTAAGTTGGGAAATAATATCATTTACATGGTGTGCCGTTGATTATAGAAGGAAATCATGTTCTGGTGAGTCAGGTTGATGATGCCCCCTTGAGGAGCTCATAAAGCTCATCATGTTAAATCTTGCAGGTGGATTTGGTCGGACATGATGATAAGGTTGAGTGATACTACTCATCGTGTTAGATATTAATTAATTAAATTATCAGTAATTTAATTAATTAATAGACATTGGAGATCTTAACACGGGGAGTTTTTATACTCATAATAGGTGGAGCCCATATTTAAATATGGGGGTTGGTGAGGTAATTCAGTGGTGATCCTTTAGTGGAATGGATCATCATTAATGGATCGAGCCTTGATCCATTGGGTGGCCAAGATCCAACTCCTCCTCATGGTCCCTATTGTAGCCTATATATACCTCATGTATCTATGATACCAAGACCTATTGAAGACCCCAAGCCTTGTATTCTATTCTCTCTCCTAGTGTTTGTGGGTGGCCGACCAAAGCAAGGAGGTGGGGCGGACAAAGAAGAGAGCTCTTCTCTTCTTTGCTTCATCTACTTCTTCCCTTCTATCATCCTTCCCCTTGAGGCATGCGGCTTGGTCTAGAAAAGGAAGAGGTTGTCTCTTCCTTTGGCCGGCGGCGCATGCACAAAGGGGAGGAGGTGTTGGCGCCGTCACAATCAAACAAGGAGACCGGGAGTCTTGAGTTAGAGGGAAAGAATTCTCTCTTTCCCTTCATCTTCTTCTTCATATTCTTCTTCCTCCTTTGTCTACTTGGTGGACGACACAAGGTGTAAGAAGGAACTCTTTCTTTGTGGCCGGCGGCAACAAAGAATTAGGTTTCTTGTTGGCTAGCGCAAGTAGGAAGAAAGAGGAGGTTCTAGGATTTTGTTTGGTGGCTACGTTTCTTGAAGGATCGTCGCCCACACGACGTCCAAGAAGGGGTTGGGTCATACAGTAAATGATCGCGAGGTAAACGAGAGGTATATCTTCTTGTTTGGTTCCTTTCCTTTGATCTTGTTTGATTATCATATTGTTTAATTAATTATGTTAATTAATTATCTTGGACCCCGATGATAAACACAAAAACCGGCGATCCACTCATCGTCTATTCCACGGCTAATCGGTTGGACGAGTTTGATTGCTAGAACAATATGTTTGTTCAAGCGGTCGCTCGAATCGGTTAGCACGATGATGAGTCGGTTATTTGGGAAATTGTTCTCCATTCGGATTGAAAAATTTTAATCCAGAGACATGGAGAGGTTTCCCATCCGCAACCAGGTTTCCCATGCTCACTATAGGAGAAAATCCTAGAGCGACCATCTTCTTCATCTTCGACGATTTGTCCACCTCCAGAGTGAGCATTACAAGCATCCAAGAAGACTGACACTACATTGATAAGTCTTCTCTTTTCTCTCAATTCTTGTTTTGGATTGTAACTTGCTTTATTTTCTTGTCTCTTGATTGTATTTCCTTTGGAATAGAGTAGATTCTCTAGATCTACGATGTAGGAAGTAACTATTGTGATATTGATGTATAAACTATGAATTTAATCATTTTCTTATTCAATGATATACTTATGCCTTGTTCTATATATGTTATGCCTTATATGTATTTGATTAAATGTATGTCTAGCAAATACATGTGGATGTGAAGGATTGGTCGCCACGTAGAGGGAATGTTTGATATCGTATGACCGTGGGGCCCTTCTTAACATTGGGTATCCTTTTAACCGGATATCTCAGGTGTTACCTTGAAATCTATGTCAATTCTTTACAAGAGATTATCTAATTGTACTTAATGGGTTTCTCTCAATTTCATGTTTGGAAGAGATTTATGACAGGGACCTCATGTGACAAAGGATATCCCTTTAACCAAACTCTCTAAGTTACCTCTTCCACTTTGTGGCATTGGATACTCATGGAAGAAATACTCTGGTGTACCTTCACAATGTTCACACTGGTATCTAGTTAAGATCTCTATAAGTATATAATCATGGAGATTAGGAGATGAATATTTCATTGAATATCAATTAGCATTGTAGTGAAATCGTAATCCTAGAATTTTCCCCTAAAGACCAACTCTTCTCTCTTGCTCACTTGCTCTCTCACATGCTCACTCTCTCCCTCTCTCTCTCACTTGCTCTCTTGCGTTCGTGACCAAACCTACTTTTGATTGTCTAAATAACTTGCTTCATATACTCGACTAGTGCTTAATCAATAGTTCTCATGGATCAATATTTTTATTACTTAGCAACTTTCAATGCATTTGCGGATAGACAATAAGTTTTTGGCGCCGTTGTGATGGACTATTTTAGATTAGCATTAGTAGATAAACAATTAAATTACTCTAGATATTTCTTTTCAATTTCTTTTTATAAAATTTTGCATTTTCTATTTCATGAATAACTTGCATTTAAATTCTCTTTTATTTCTGCATTTCTGTTCTCATCCACATAAATTCTACATTTGTTGGGTGTCTTAATTATTCTATAACTTTTATATCCATGAGTTATGTCATGATTACTCTCTGTGTTTGGTGATTTTGATGATATTGTTTTAGGTGAGACCAAGAAATCTATGTGTATAACATAGATCATTATTTTTTGTCAATTTGTAGGTTTTAACAAGAATTATGATTTAGATACTGATCAATTTGAGTACCTCTGTAGAGTTTGTGGTAGCACGACTCATCCAGTTGCTATATGCCACTTCTTCTAAAAGTTGATAACATTACTATGGAACTTCAATGTTTATTTCAACTTTAACATCAAGTCATACTTCAACATCAAGTCATGAATGCTCCAATTTCTAATATTAATAATTATGATCGTGGAAATGATCAAACTCAGAACTTTCAACAACAAATTCTCAAGTAGCATGAGTATTTTCAACCATAGCAGCATATCCTTCACCCACCTCAATATTACAATCAACATTGGATGGATTATCAATATTTTAATTATAAAAGTAAGGAAGGTATTGAGCAATCATTTCAAGCATTTCAGAGTCCATTAGAGTTTACGATAATTCAACACTAGATGGACTATATCAATTTCAACATATTGAGTCAACTTTTTGGGAAGAATCTAAAGACTTAAAAATTTCTGTTCCCAGTCAGATGTAGATCACAACACAAGAATTAGAAGAGCTCATGATGCAATGAGGGATTTTGTTTCTCTGGTTTCTATAACAAATTGATGCATCAATTCTGAATTTGGAGACACAATTAAACATGTGCTAGAGGGGATGGATTGTAAAGCCGATAGTGATTTTACCTATGATTCTACAACTCTACAGGACTCTTCTACTATTCTGCATGACGATAATATATTTGATGACACTCCGAATATTGATAGGACTATTGATGCATTGACATCCATCCTTGCTGATGTTCTTGTTGCAACTCCTGGCGTTATTGTTAATAATGCATGTTTGATTGATCAAGTGATTATAGATGGGGTAGAAATTGATGTCAATAGCTTTTTAGATGCGGCAATTTACCAAAGGGCATACCTAAAAATCAGAAATTACCAAAGGCGTACCATGGTTTCTAATTTACCAAAGGGCGCAGGCCTTTATGTGAACTTCCTCTTATACCCCTCCTTCTAAATGCTGTCTTTCTCTTTCTCTCTCTCAGCAACAAATTTTGAGACGGCAGCACGTGACTTTTATTTTAAAATAATATATTATGAAATTTACGCTAAAAACGTAAGGTAAAAATTAAAAAATATTTCAGTTAAAAATAACTCATCCAACGTGATTTAAAAATATAAATAAATAATTTTTATATTTGATTAATAGAAATTAATATATTAAATAATATTTAATAAATATATTAATATATAAAAAATTTAAAAAAAAACGTTTGCCAAAATAAAAAAAACGTAAAACAAATTCAAAAAAAATGTTTGCAGAAATAAAAAAATGTAAAAAAATTTCAAAAAAAATATTATTTAATATGTTAAAGCCGAAATCAAAAAAAAATCGAAATAAAAAAAAACGTTAAAACAGAAATAAAAAAAAAACGTGGGCTGGAAATATTTTATTTAGGCCCACGTTGGGCCTGAAATCTTTTGATTCAGGCCCGACGTGGACTCAAATTTTTTTTCTATTTTAAAAATATATTAATATATAAAAAAAACCTATCAAAACACTTAATTTCAGATTAAAACGCAGGGTCTGAAGTCACGCTAGGAGGGCCTGAACATAGATGTGATGTCCATCAGTGGGTTTTGGTCAAAACCACTGATATTTCTAAACTACTCCTATTTAATTGGTGATATCTAATATATAGATGTTTGGACACCTAAAACATCATCTCCTACCTCTAACCTCTCTATTCATATGGAGTTTTCAGAAATCCAGATATGGGAGGTCCATCAGTAGGTTTTTGGGAGGTCCATCAGTGGGTTTTGGTCAAAACTCACTGATATTTCTAAACTACTCCTATTTCATTGGTGATATCTAATATATAGATGTTTGGACACCTAAAACATGATCTCCTACCTCTACCCTCTCTATTCATATGGAGTTTTCAGAAATCCAGATATGGGAGGTCCATCAGTGGGTTTTGGTCAAAACTCACTGATATTTCTAAACTACTCCTATTTCATTGGTGATATCTAATATATAGATGTTTGGACACCTAAAACATCATCTCCTACCTCTACCCTCTCTATTCATATGGAGTTTTCAGAAATCTAGATATGGGAGGTCCATCAATGGGTTTTGGTCAAAACCCACTGATATTTCTAAACTACTTCTATTTGATTGGTGATATCTAATATATAGATGTTTGGACACCTAAAACATCATCTCCTACCTCTAACCTCTCAATTCATATGAAGTTTTTAGAAATCCAGATATGGGAGGTCCATCAGTGAGTTTTGTGAGTTTTGATCAAAACTCACTGATATTTCTAAACTACTCCTATTTGATTGGTGATATCTAATATATAGATGTTTGGACACATAAAACATCATCTTCTACCTCTACCCTCTCTATTCATATAGAGTTTTCAGAAATCCAGATATGGTAAGTCCATCAGTAATAGGAAGTTCACTTAAATGTCTGTGCCCTTTGATAAAATAGAAACCATGAGACGCCCTTTGGTAATTTTCAATTGTTACGTACGTCCTTTGGTAAATTGCCGTTTTAAAAATCATGCACCTATAGATTTACGAAACATTTGTATCAAACACCCAAGACTAATTGTTTGTGACGTGGATAGGCACGAGATGTTAGATTTATAACCATTGATTGCATATGACCAGTGGATCTACATCAACCAAGGGATATAAATAAAAAATATCACTGCCATGACTAACTCTTGACTATATTTAATGATTATTTGATATCATTCGAGTCAAGAAACAAGATTAGACATATTCTCGCCCCGCATGACGCGATTGATAATGATTCACTTGGGTGATTCCTTACTTCTCGATTTGATTCCTCCTGGTAGAGCGCGCAGTATACTGACTGAAGAAATCGTCACAGACTGCTGTGTGGTTGGATCATCAGGTACCGATATCATCAGTGGTGAAGTCACCATGTGTCTCCGTCCTGCGATTTACCCTCGTTGATCGATGGAGACTCTCGTTGAAGATTGTGGAGTAGGGTCGGTCAGCCAAACGGATTAGTCGAGCGCAAGCCTAGATACCCTTGTAAATAAAAAAAAAAGACATATTCTCAACGATAATATTTTAGATGAATTATTATTTTTAATATTATATTTTCAAAAATATTGGGAAAGTTAAATTTGTATATTTTATTTCTAAGTCTGATACATCATTGGACTCTTAGAAACACTTAAATGCTTGTTATTAGCATATCATGTATATTTATATTTAATTAGTTATGTGCCTTTCTTTTAAGGAACTAATTGCTTACTTATTTAAATGTCAATTATCATCAAATTGTTGTTAATTTATACTTCAAAGGTAGATTTTTTTTAAATGCTTTTCTTTTAAAAAGACTTTTAAATTTTATTTTAAAAATCGCTTTATTTTAAAATTTTCTTATAAAATTTGTTTTACTTTCAAAAAATATTTTAAAATTATTTATTTTGAAAAATATTTTTTAAAAATTATTTTGCAAAATACTTATGAATACTCTTTAAAGATTATTTTGCAAAGATATTTGTTTTTTTAAATAATTTTGAAAATTTTGTATGAAAATTAATTTTCAAAAGATATTTTGACTGATTAATTTTGAAAATTATTTGGAAATAATTTTCAAAAGTTATGCGTTTCAAAATATTTTAAGACATTTTTTAAGTATTATTGCTAAAAGTTTTTTAAAAAGAAAATTTATTAGGCACTTTGAAAAGTTCGAAAAGTAATTTTAAAATTTATCTTTAAAAAATTAAGGGTTCAAAATTTAAGATTTTTGAAATATATTTATTCCGGAAGTGAACGACGGGGATAACGAATCATCAAAGCACAGCTCACGGTGACGATGACGGAGAGAAGATGTCGACACCTGCAAAATTAACACGAGTGTAAAGAGGATGTACCGGAAGAAATTCCAGCGGAGTCCTCTCCGACGCTCAAGTCAGAACTCTTTTTAGGGAGAAAAGCGAGGAATCAAATTATCTGGGTGTCGAAGCATCTTATATACCAGACGTCTTTTCCTCACGTATCCCCACATCCCCCTCCACGTTTCCTAGTTATCCGTTACTTGACAGCTATTCTCTTCTGG
Organism: Boesenbergia rotunda; assembly: GCA_024364735.1. Taxonomy (NCBI): domain Eukaryota; kingdom Viridiplantae; phylum Streptophyta; class Magnoliopsida; order Zingiberales; family Zingiberaceae; genus Boesenbergia; species Boesenbergia rotunda. Next base: position 63,730 of record JAGFNQ010002091.1, on the reverse strand, counting down.
TAATGGTCACTGTGACTATTAAGGTCATAATTACCATGCATTGCAAACAATAATTACCTACTGACTTTCCTATTTTGGAAGGAGAAGAGGGTACTTGAAGCTTGACTTTCTTTTCCCTACGCTGCTCTTTGAGCTCCACTTTCCTGAGTCAGTCTCAGAGTCTTATCTCTCGGGTTAACCTCGGAGGTCTTCTTTTGTTCTCTCAAGATAGTCTCGGGAGCCCGATTCCCGGTCTGACCTTGGGTCACTAGTTTGGTGGGCCCTGCCACATAGCTTCCCCGTGACACGTGTCTCCCCTGATTGCTTATCTCTTTCACAAGTCCCCCTCTACAAGTCTAATCAAAGGAAGTGAGGCTGACTGATTAGGCTGGTGGCACGATAAGGGGAAGCGTAGTATCTGCAGGGCCCATATTACTATTCCTTCTTCCTTAACGACTTGTCGGGTCCTAGGAATTGAAACATTCGTCACTTGACCCAAGGCGACCTTTTGAGTTAATCCATGAGTCATTACGAGTTCCAAGACCCTATAATGATGACTGTCTATCACCCATTAAGGGCACATGGGGTATCTTAATAGTGAGAGAGTGTCCCTACGAATAGATTACTACCACGTGACAGAGTCCTTTCTATGTGATTTCCCTCTGATACGCTTAGTCGGGTCATACTGACCAACGGCTAAAATGAACTGCAAGCCTCGAGATTTGCAATTCTCATCATCCACGTGTCGCACATCTATTCCTTTGCACGAGAGCAGCTACTTCCCTATAAACAGTGGAGGCGAAAGTGGCCTTCTGTCTTCTTGTGCCACCGATTATTAGAACTTGCGTCTCCCATCTTTGCCTGCTAGAGTTTTTCTTGCTAGTGCTTCTCCTTCGCATGTAAGTCTCATCCACCTCCGTCTTTCTCTCTTCTTCAATATCATGGGCAAGGAAGGAAAGGGAAAAAAAGGTCAAGTAAGAAGGAGAGACCTGAAGGGGAAGGATCGTCCCGTCTGGAGTGGTACGAAGCCACTTTGTCGATGGTTAAACTAACACCCTGAGGGCCGCTTGTGAGACCTATGACATTCCGGCGGAGTTAGAGGTCAGGGTCCCTAGGATAGAACAGTCTCCGGTAGAACCCCCCCCCCCCCCCCCCCGCCCCCCCCCCCCGCGTTAGGGGTTTACATCTTCTTCCTAGGGCAAGTAGAGTTTGACCTTCGTTTTCCGATTCCTCCTTTTTTTCATGATCATCTCTAAGTATTTCGACATTCCCTTACATCAAATGGCTCCAAACGCCTTCGCTTAGATGGGCGGGGCGTTTATCCTGTTCAGGCTATTTGGCATACCCTTGACCCCCTGTTCTTTCCATTACTTCTTCCTCCCTAACCTGGCATCTAGGGGAGCCTTTAGCTTTACTACTCGCCCCAGCCATAAATTCATTGGAAGCCTCCTTTTTTCCCATAAGGGATGGAAGGAACGCTTCTTTTTTATTCAACTTTTCGAGCGTCCCTTCTGCCCGACTCGCTGACGAGAAGATTTACGCTCTCCTCCGGACTTGGGCGACTTCCAGCAGGATCAGGGTTATCAACGAGCCAGAAGTATTTTGGCCGTACTGGAGTTCCACTACCCTAACCTGGTTCAATGTGAAGAACTCCTGTATCGGGTTGGGATTAGCCCCAAAGTCACCAGTCATAGTCATGACCTCAGTAAGTCCACTATTTCATTACACGCTTATCTATTCTAACTAATGTTCTGTTGTTTGTGTGTTGCAGAGAACATCATGCTCTCCCAGACTATGAGCAAGCTTCTCAAATGGGAGTTGGTAGATGAGGGGGCCCTTGCCCCCCCCCCCCCCCCCCCCCCGCGCCGGTAGAGCCTTTCGACGATTTCGAGCGGACTCAAGGCCAAGAGCTGACTACTCCGAAGCTGCCTAATGCTCAGGAAGTCGACCCTTCTCTTGTTCCCATTAGGGCGGGAGGTAGTGAGGAGGAACCATTGGCTCAGGCTCCTATGTTGGTGGCAGAGCCAACTGGGAAAGAAGACTCCCTCCCTCTCGGATGAAGATGGCTTGTCCTGCCCGATGAGGAGGACGAGGAGAACGAGCTACTGTCCCCCCCCCCCCCCCCCCCCGAAGAGATCGGTTCCCCCTGCCCCCGAAAGAGGAGAATTCACTCATCCCAGGCTTCTCCCGCATTCCTGGAGGAAGAGGAGGATACAATTCCCCTTTCCAAGCGCCATCGATGGGTGCCACTACTGTGGCAGAGCCCCGGGCTGAGGTCGAATCATCTGCTGGCTCTCACGGTAGTCCCAAAGGCAAGAGGGCGAGATTAGAAGAGCCTCAGTTCACGAGTGCCCATCTACACCAGAAGGTCAAGGCGACTGAGTAAGCGGCCTCATTGGGGCCCTAGACCGTGGAGTTTAAGGAGCCTCTACCAGAGAGACACCCTTTTGGGGAAGCATCCTCCAGCACCGTCAATGGTGTTCTGGGCTCCTCCGTTGTGTCGTTCGAAGCACCGAGTCTCCGACCTCACCCCCTCCTTCACTCCGAAGCCACTTCTGGCGTGCCCTCTCCGAGAAGCCGAGAGGCCATGAGGGAGAGGAACAAAGAACACCTCAATTCCCTCCAAGTAGTGAGTTCGGCTGGGGTGATTGCCAACCTATATGAATCGCTGCTAAAGGTAAAAGTCTCATCCACCCTTATTACTGTTATCTTCTTTTATTACCCTTATTATTTGTTGTGTTAGGCCACTTCTGACTGTCTCCTTCTGGGCCGTCAGATGCCCCCGGAGCAGGAAATCGATGCCTTACGCCAACGAACGACAGAATTAGAGGCGGAAGTTTACCGAGCTCGTGAGGAAGGCTGGATGCAGGCGGAGGTTAGCAGGGATCTTCGAGTCAAGGTGGACCACTGCCTGGACACCCTTCTGGCCTTCGAGTCGTCTCTACATAGCATCCGCCACCGGGAATGCCTTCCATCAGACAGAGCGACAACCCTCTCTGTAGAGGTGAGCCAATTGGCTCAAGAGAAGGGGCAACTCCATGCTCAGGAGGCGAAGTTGTTGGACGACGTCCGTCTCTTGGAGTCATCGACCGAGGCCCTCAATGGTCGGATTAAGGAGCAGGCAGACCAACTGGCAAAGAAGGAAATATTGATACAAGCTATTGTCGCTCACGTATATGATCTATAGGAGGACCTCGGGCGAACCAAGTCACTTCTGTCGACCACCTCTGAGCAGCTTGAGGAGGCACTGACGGCTTGGGATCAAGTATCCTCTGAAGCAGCCATGCTTAAGATTGCCCGGGATCGAGCTTTAGAAGAATTGAAGAACTACATGGCTGACGAGGAGTTACGACAGGTGAAGGCAGAGGCAACCTTCAATGCCAAATTCGTCCAATCTAAGGAATTTGGCTATATTTTGGCTGGCCAAGTGTTAAGGTGGCTGAAGCAAGGCTTCAATGGGGTTGTTTAGCAACTTCGACAAGCAAATACATTAAAGCCGGATACTGACCTGAGCTTCCTCAGTGTCGGCTGAGCTTGGGAGGAGCTCTCGGCGGAGGAGGAGCTATAGTGTCCTTTTGTCTTTGTCATTTGTATTTTTTTTAATGTACCTTAATATGTAAGATCAAACTTTGAATGAAATCTTTTTACCTTCTACAACAATCTTTTGAATGAAATCTTCTTACCTTCTGCACCTTGCTTCCTAGCTTATGAATTGTGACTATGTTGCATGTTGCCTCTCGCTTCCCCCTTATAAACTTCTGTCCAACCATAAAGTCTAATGCTAAGGAGGGGGCAAGGACTTGGTGCATTGTTATTCTCCTGTGCTGGCAAGAATAGGACCTGACATTCTCAACACCTCACCTCAAGATGGTAGGAGCTTGGGCTACTCTCGGCCGAGCATCCTCAGCACCTTAGCCAAGTCTACACATCTTAGGCATCCTCGGCACCACAAGATGGTAGGATCCTGGGCTGCTTCTGAACGAGCATTCTCAGCACCTCGGCTAGGCCTACACATCTTGGGCATCCACGGCACCAAAAGATGGTAGGATCTTGGGCTGCTCCTGGCCTGACATTCTCAGCACCTCGACCAGGTCTACACATCTTGGGAATCTTCGGCACCACAAGATGGTAGGATCTTGGACTTCTCCTGGCCTGGCATTCTTAGCACCTAGGCCAGGTCTACACATCTTGGGCATCTTCGGCACCACAAGATGGTAGAATTTTGGATTGCTCCCGCCTGGGCATCCTCAGCACCTCGACCAAGTCTACACATCTTGGTCATCCTCGGCACCACAAGATGGTAGGAACTTGAACTCTTCCATTGATCTAAGTGAGACATCTCTTTTGTTTCTTTAATTGCTCAAGCTTCATGGATGTACATATAAGCTTACAAATACATGTGTTACTCACTCAACTCCCTGGGTATGATACGGCTGGAGGTGACTTCCATTCCATGGCCTCTCCAACCTTTTACCTTCAGTATCTTGTAAATAATAGCTATCTCCTACAATCTTTTTGATAATGATGTCAGGTCCACTCCATTGAGACTCGAGCTTTCCAGCGTCACCGACTAGTTTGGTTCTTTTCTAGACCTTATCCCCGACTTGGAAAGTCTGAGTGATCACTCGGCGATTGTACATTTGTTACATATGTTAGCGGTACGCAACTAGTCGGGCAGCTGCTTTATCTCACACTTCTATCACCAGGTCTTGGTCGATTAGTCGTTCCTGATCATTATCTTCCTTGCTGTAGTGTTGTTGTCGGATTGACTCATCGCCTATTTCCACGAGAATCACTGCTTCCACTCTATATACCAAATTGAAGGGAATCTGACCTATCCCTTCTTTGGGAGCAGTACGATATGACCACAAAATACTCGGGAGTTCATCAACCAACTACCTCCGACATGGTTTAGCTTTATGTTGAGCCCTCTAATGATCTCCTAGTTGAACACTTTTGCCTGGCCATTGCTTTGAGGATAAACGACTAAGGTGAAGGCTTGGCGAATACCTCGTTCTTCACACCACTCTCTGAGTTTATGACCTGTAAACTATTTGTCATTATCCGATACCAAATTATAAGGAATGTCATACCTACAGACAGTAGGGGCACGAAGTAGTTCAGTCAAGTGATGAGCGATATATTGATGTTTTTGACAGGTATCGCACCCGACAACAAATTTGGTAGCATCTACTTGCAGTGTGGGCCAAAAATATCCGGTCAGAATAGCCTTTCTAGCCATGGAACTCCCCCCAATATGACTTTCATATATGCATTCGTGAACCTCCCACATGATGTAATCAACCTCCCTTATACCAATACACTTGAGCAACGGTCAAGCGAATGCTCTTTTATATAACTGTTCTCCGACCAATGTGAATCTGGAAGCCCTGCAACGGAAGAGTCAAACTTCCTTATCACTCGCCGACACTATTCCACTGCGTAGGAATTCCACATAAGGTTCTCTCCAGTCAGGTAATACGGTGTCTGCAGTTTCTTCTTCAATCTGGGCCATGACTCCTTCTGGAGCACTGGGCTCTTCTAGCGTCCATAGTGTAAAGGAGCTTACAAATTTGGCTAGCTCGTCTGCCTTGACATTATCCGCTTGAGATATCTTCTACAAAATGACTTTAGTGAAAGAATATTTTAGCTGCTCATATATAGTCACATACCTTTGTAGATCCTCATTCTAAACTTCGAACTCTCCCTTTAACTGTTGAGCCATGATCTGAGAGTCTGAATGCAACATAACCTGAGTAGCCCCCACTTGCTTGGCTACATGAAGCCCAACTAGTATTGCTTCATATTTGGCTTCATTATTGGTGGCTCGGAAGTTGAGTCGGATGGATAGTTGTAGTATGTCTTCTCTGGGAGAAATCATCAGAACCCCAACCCCACTATACCTGTTATTAGATAAGCCATCAACGTAAATCTTCTATACTTCACCTACTTCAGGTCCTGGGGCAGCTTTGAACATAAAGTCGGCTAGAGCTTGAGCTTTGATAGTGCTTCGGGAGTGGTACTCAATTCCATACTCACTCAAGTTTGCCGTCCACTTGATCAATCATCTCGAGGCCTCCGAATTTGTGAGGATGAGCCCGAGTTGACTGTTAGTAAGCACCACGATGGGATGCATCAAAAAATATGGTCTTAGCCTTCATGCCATCAATATTAAGGCATATGCCAACCTCACTAGGGTAGTATACCGAGTCTCTACCTCTTTATGGAGATGCCCAAAGAAATAGATGAGATACTGAGTACTACCTTCTTCATGAATAAGCACAGAACCTATAGCTTGCTCAGCTACAGACAAGTAGACAAATAACATTTCTCCTCCCAGCGGCTTATATAGGATGGGGAGTTCAGCGAGGTATGCTTTTAAATATGTAAAAGCCTTCTCGCATTAGTCATCCCATTCAAATTTGACAACTTTTCATAGAATTTTGAAGAAAGGCAAAGTTCTGTCACCAGATTTGAATATGAACCGGGACAGGGCTGTAATTATTCCATTAAGTCGCTGCACGTCTTTGAAATTACGAGGAGATGGCATGTTGAGGATAGCTTACACTTTCTCAGACTTTGTCTCAATTCCTCTCACTGTTACCATGAACCCGAGGAACTGCCCCACTTTTCACCCCAAACAAACATTTAGTGGGGTTTAGTTTCAGTCCATTAACCCTCAAGGTAGCGAATGTCTCCTCCAGATCGGCAATCATGTCCTTCCCATTCTCTGTCTTGAGCAAGATGTCATCCATATATACTTCAATATTCCTTCTGATTTGGTGGCGAAAGACCTTATCTATTATCCACTGATAGGTTACCCTTTCATTGCGTAACCCGAATGGCATGACATTGTAATAATAAGTGTCATCCGCCATTACGATGCTGACCTTCTCTTGATCCTCTCGAGCAAGAGGAACCTGGTGGTATCCCTAATATGCATCCAACATTTAAATAAATTCACAGTCAGAAGTTGAATCTACCAACTGATCAATGCGAGGCAAAGGGTAACAGTCTTTACGACAGACTTTATTTAAATCACAAAAGTCGATACAAACTCATCATTTACTCCCAGGCTTAGAGACTAATACAACATTCGCCAGTCATGTCGGGAATTGAACTTCTCTAATATGCCTGACTTTCAATAACTTTACAACTTCTTCCCTGATTATCCTGTCTTGCTCTGGAGCAAAGTGTCTTCGCCTCTGTTTTACCGGTCGGGCTTCTGGAGTGATATGCAATCAATGTGTGGCCAAGGTGGGAGGGACTCCCATGATTTCTTCAATAGCCCACACAAACACATCCTGATGATCCACCAAGAAGCTGATCAGCCGACTTCTAAGTTATGGCACAAGATCGACAGCAATTCTTGTGATTCCTCCAGCCTGTTGAGGATGAATTTGTACTTCCTCGATCTTGACCTCCTTGCGTTCCTCTTTGGCTCCTTCCTTTACTCGGGGATTGGCCAGCTCAATTTGTAAAGCTTCATGGGTCCTCGGGTTCTTGCGAGCTTCTGTCCTAACTTCCCCACTGTAGCATCACCGAGAAGATAGTTGATTTCCTTTAACTTTAGCCACCCGCTCTCCCACGGGGATTTAATCTTCTGGTGATAGATTGAGACCACCGCCTAGAACTTGCTGAGCATTGGACTACCCAAAATAGAATTGTATGACGATGGGGCATGTACGATCATGAAAGGAGTTCTCCTTGTCCTTTGTAGTGTGTCATCCCCCAGCGATAGGGACAACGAGATATGTCCCATCGGCTATACTCGGTATCCGGTGAAGCTATAGAGTGGGGTAGAGACAGGGTGTAATTCATTTTTATCGACTTGCATCTGGTCCAATGTCGCCTTGTACAGGATGTTAACGGAGCTACCTATATTTAAGAAGATGTGTTTAACCTCATAATTGTCTATACGGGTGAGAATTACCAGTGCATCTTCATTATGGGCTTCAACATCCTCTAGATCGTCAGGGCCGAAGGAGATAGCAGGGTCCTGGCGCTTCTCCCTATCAGTCCCGATGGCGTAATTTTCCAGCCTGTGGGTATGGGTCTTCCTTGGCCAATGGGAATCTCCTCCGGTTAGACCTCCTGAAATTACTCCCACATGGCCCGATGGAGGTTCACGAGCCAGAGCCTTACCTTTCGTAGGATCTCTTTGTAGGATCGGTGTCATCGATAGAGGAGGGGGGGGGGGGGAGGGGGTGAATATCGACTCACAAATCTTGTCGAAAAACTTCATTGTTTGTTCGTTCTAGTCGAAGAGTTAGTACGCAGTGGAATAGTAAGAATGAAAACAAACAGAGACTCGCGGGATTTATTTACTTGGTTCCCGACCCCCTGGGTCAGTACGTCCAAGGCCTATGTACTCGACGTGAGTCCACTATTTGTTTCCTTTCTAGAATTTTCGGAGGCGGAGAATACCCATCTTATAGTTGAGTTTGTTGGAGTAATCGACCCTAAGATGGTCTGGTGTGACCATGGGTTTTGATGTTTGGGCAAAGGGTTTAAGTTAGGTTTACCCTTGTATTTAATATGCGTATGTTGAATGTGCAGGTTGTACATGTTACGCATATGGACCTGACTGGACGGCCTCAGTACGGTGAAGGATGGCATGGAGGCCAGCTGAAGGCTGGCGTGCGCATCTGAGGGACCATGGAGTGCAGGGACGATGAGCTGATGGGCGCGGTCTTCGAGGCGTACGTGAAGGGTGGCATGGTTGCAAGCTGGAGGCTTGCGAGCGCATCCGAGGGACGAGGGCCGAAGATGAAGAGGGCGCGAAGGCAACAGTCGAGGCTGCGGAGGAGGAGTCAGTCGAGTCGTGAGGGTACGAGTGCAGTGTGATTGTACTCGGGAAATCCTAGGGTTTGAGTGCGGAGTGGAATGTACTCAGGATGGGTAACCTTAGGTGGGTGAGTAGACCAGTCGACTGGCCTGGGGGCAGTCGACTGATGGAACTCACAGAAAGGTCTCAGCCTTGGGACCAGTCGACTGCCCTTGGGGCAGTCGACTGGTAGGTGGCTGGTGAGTTGGCTAAAATTCGAACGTTGGGGTGTAACGGTTGAATTTGGCTGGCACCAGTCGACTGCCCAAGGGGCAGTCGACTGGTAGCGAGAAATCAGCCCCGAGTTCTATTTAAAGAGGACGTCGTGGTGACTGAGTTTCTTGACAAAACTTGTCTTGGTTAAGGGCATGTTAGTAGTCTTCATGTCCAGAGCTTTGGTTGGTGTTGTGGTGAGGTTTCTCCACCCACAATGAGCGACACGTGATAGCCGAAGGTTATCCGGGGAGTGATCCACCGACGGATTGTTGGATTAGTCACCCGGCCGGGGTGGATACCAACTAAACCAGGTTGTTAGCGTTGTTTTTATTTATTTTTGTATATTCCGCTGTGCTACTAACAACGCAGGAACAAGGGGTTCGGAAAATCGCTATTCACCCCCCTTCTAGCGGACGGCATCGATCCTTACAATTGGTATCAGAGCGAAGGACAGCTCTTGATTGGACTAACCGCCGAGGGAGCATATGCTAGAGGAAATGGAAGGTGAAGGTCCACTTGGGGACGAGATCTACGCACCACCGGCGTATGACAATGAAGATTTTGCATATTGGAAGGCAAGGATAGAGACGTGGTTCGGAATGGATTGGGCATGCCGAATTGCGCTTGAAGAGTCCTTCAAGGTTCCAAAGGACAAGCACGGGAAGAAGCTTCATCCTAGATATTGGGACAAAGAGCAACAAGAACAATTCCGGGCCAATGAGAAGGTAACAAATATTTTGGTTGATATATTACCTAACGACATCTTGAGTTGTGTAGGGTCATATCAAAGTGCATGTGAATTATGAAGCAAGGTGAAAGAGTATCATGAGACTCCTACAAAAATTCAAGAGCCTAAGGAGAAAAGCCCCGTGATTCAAGAAGAGGAAGAGGTCTCCACCTCAAGGATAGAGGGGGAGGAGAGATCCACTTCCATGCCGGATCAAGAGGAGACATCCACATCGTCAAAAGTTGAAGAAGTCTTAACCTCCACCAAAGCAAGGAACAAAGATCACATTATATGCTTTGGTTGCAATGAAAAGGGGCACTACAATGATAAGTGCCCAAAAGATAAAAAGGAGGTACTCTCTAAACCCAGGTCCATTCAATTTGAATCTAACATAAATTGTAGGAATGGAGGAGCCCAAGAACGGAGGAAGAAGATTAGATGCTTTACATGTGGAGAGATGGGGCACTTTCACACCAAGTGTCCTAGAAAAAGTGAGCTAAAGAAAATAGAGCACTTGAGGAGATGGGAGAAAGAAGAAAGAAAGAAGAGAAGAAGCCCACATCAAGGAGGAACACCAAAGGTAAGGAAGGTAACTTCTAACCTTAAGCCAAAATGTAATTCAATTTCAAGTCCTTCCTTGCATTCTAAAAATCATGTAAGTCACTCATTCATGCATGCTAGAAATTATGAAAATTGCTTAATGGTACATAACTTTGGATTTAAGTACAATGATAGGAATAAGGATAACAAGGTAGATCACCACTCTAGAAAAAGCATGCATCATGATAGGCCCAAGACCTATGTATCCAAGGCTAAAGGCATTAACCCCAAGGAAGGGAAACATATGCCTAGGAAAGTGGATAGGTCTAGGAATGTCCAAGGTGGACATATGGACTCTAGGGTTCAAGGCCTAGAAAGGGAAAATCAAGCCTTGAGAGCAAGTCTTGATACATTAGAAAAAGCTCTAGAAAGATTCACGGTTGGATCTAAGGGCTTAGACATGGTGTTGGGTAGCATCAAACCCAACTATGATAGATCGGGATTGGGGTACCAATCTAAGACCTCCAAGGGTAATAGAAAGAAGTATGTTGGGAAAACATACAATCTTAGTAAGAAGGGAAGGTCCAAGGATGGCAACGGGATGCCGCCCAAGGTTAAAAAGAGTGTCAAGTTTATAGGCCAAGAGACCCCGGTGGAACACCGATGTGGCCTAGTGATGATTGAGTCACCTAGGGAGGTGGCTAGGGCTAAGAGCTCAATGGGGAGCTCTAGGAGCCTTTGGGATATATGGTGAATGGACCTTGGGAGGGGGTGCTCCTATAGGTCTAGATGGACCATAGAGTGTGCCAAAAGAATTGGAGACGGACTTGAGTCTCAATTCTTGGGTTTTGGCACGGTGTTTTTGAGTCTCATGCATGGAAATATGACATTGAGGTCATATTGCATGAAAATTGATTTTTGGTATGTAATTGCCATGTAAATCAATGCTAGGGATGCATTGTGGGGTGGCATGGGCAAAGACATCAAGAGGAAACCAAAACTAGGACTTTAGGTCAAGGTTTGATTGAAGTTTTTGGCTAGTTTTGGGTTTTGTGTCAAACCTAGGAATGATGATAGATACATTTTGGAATGTATTTTTCCCAAGTAGATATGGGTACCACAAACCTCTCCATAAAATTTAGGAATTTTTGGAGATTTGTGGAATTTTTGGCGCATTTCTGAATTTTGTCAGAAATGCTGAAATTTCAGACTTTCAGAGTATCAGTCGACTGCCATTTTGGCAGTCGACTGGTCAAGGCCAATTTTTGTATCAGCAGCTTGTTTGGTGTTCAAATGATGCAAAACAAGTGTATGGGGGGCTAGTACACATTGTTTATGATCATTGGGGATTAAAAGAATCGATAATTGGGATATTATTGGGGTCTTTTTGATGTATGGCAAAGGGGAGAGATGTTGGGTTTAATTTAGGAAACCAAACATGCCTTTGCAAGAAACCCTAGGTTTAGGGGGAGTTGAGATTAAGGGGGAGCAAGGTTGCTCCACTCTTGGCGTAAGGGGAACCTTGGAGAGGTTCTTAAAAAGCCTTTGTAAGTCCAATATAGGGGGAGCTTTGGAGAAGCTTTAAAAAGCCCATTTTTTGTGAAAAAGTCCTAACTTGGAGGGTTAGGTGTGGGATGCCTTGGGATAGGATCCATTTTTGCATTGCATATGCATTATTTTGCTATTTGACTACTATCTTGCTTTCCCTAACTTAAACGTATTGCCAAATATTAAAAAGGGGGAGATTTTGGAGCAATCGACCCTAAGATGGTCCGGTGTGACCATGGGTTTTGATGTTTGTGCAAAGGGTTTAAGTTTAGTTTACCTTTGTATTTGATATGCGTATGTTGAGTGTGCAGGTTGTACAAGATACGCATATGGACCTGACTGGACGGCCTCAGTACGGTGAAGGATGGCATGGAGGCCAGCTGGAGGCTGGCGTGCGCATCTGAGGGACCATGGAGTGCAGGGACAATGAGCTGATGGACGCGGACTTCGAGGCATACGTGAAGGGTGGCATAGAGGCAAGCTGGAGGCTTGCGTGCGCATCCGAGGGACGAGGGCCGAAGATGAAGAGGGCGCGAAGGCAACAGTTGAGGCTGCGGAGGAGGAGTCAATCGAGTCGTGAGGGTACGAGTGCAGTGTGATTGTACTCGGGAAATCCTAGGGTTTGAGTGCGGAGTGGAATGTACTCAGGATGCGTAACCTTAGGTGAGGTGAGTAGACCAGTCGACTGGCCTGGGGGCAGTCGACTGATGGAACTCACAGAAAGGTCTCAGCCTTGGGACCAGTCGACTGCCTGGCTAAAATTCGAACGTTGGGGTGTAACGGTCGAATTTGGCTGGCACCAGTCGACTGCCCAAGGGGCAGTCGACTGGTAGCGAGAAATCAACCCCGAGTCCTATTTAAAGAGGACGTCGTGGTGGCTGAGTTTCTTGACGAAACTTGTCTTGGTTAAGGGCAAGTTAGTAGTCTTCGTGTCCAGAGCTTTGGTTGGTGTTGTGGTGAGGTTTCTCCACCCACAAGGAGCGACACGTGATAGCCGAAGGTTATCCGGGGAGTGATCCACCGACGGATTGTTGGATTAGTCACCCGGCCGGGGTGGATACCAACTAAACCAGGTTGTTAGCGTTGTTTTTGTTTGTTTTTGTATATTCCGCTGTGCTACTAACAACGCAGGAACAAGGGGGTTCGGAAAATCGCTATTCACCCCCTTCTAGCGGACGGCATCGATCCTTACAATGATGATATGCAATGAAAATGATGAATGAAGATAATGTTCATGCCTTTAAGGCATAAGGATGATGTTATGCATTAAGTATGAATGATGAAATGTTAAGTATGCTTATACCATGCCTATGTAATAGGATCCTGTTTATGTCTTAAATTATGCCATGTATGTTCTATGAATGATGAAGCATGTGAAACTATTTTACTTTATGAATGGGCTTGTACCGGACCTAAGTAAGGTCCACGGTTCTGGACTACCGATGAAGCTGTCCACGGTTCTGGACTACCGATGAAGCTGTCCATGGTTCGGGACTACTGATGAAGCTGCCCTTACCCTAGTAGGTCGAGATTAGCTACCTCGTATTTACATAGGGATACGCGCATATGATGTATGTATGTGGTACAAGCCAGGGCCCCATAATGTGATGATTATATTTAAGTATTTATAAGTATGCTTTTCAAATAAGCATCCATTTGTTATGTGCATTTGACTCATGCATCCATCCATGTTATGCATCCATGTTAATAAACGTCTATTATGTTTATGGTTTATGTTAAGAATTATGCCATGTTAAATGTTTATTATGTTTATGTTTTATGATTAAGAACCATGGTTATTATGTTCATGTATTATGATTAAGAACCATGACATGTCGAATGTTTATTATGATCATGTTTTATGCTAAGAACCATGCCATGTTAAATGTTCCATACACTTACGTTTTATGTTAAGAATCATGTTATGCTAAAGGTTCCTATGCTTATATTTTATGTGACGTATGATTTTAGTGAGTAGGGAAGGGTCTTACTAAGCCTATGTGCTTATAGTTTTATTATCTTATACCGCAGATCAGGCAAGAGGATATTAAGGGAAGCAGCAGGAGGGGCAAGAGTGTGTGTTTGGTAGTGACATGGCAAGGAAAAAGATTCTCATAATTATACTTCGTCTCATGGCTTATGTTTGGCATTGTCTTCTTTAGTTTCATGCTATACTTATGATAGTTACGTCTGAAGAATAACCTACTACCTATGTTGCTTATGGCTGCTTTATGTGGTTTTTTTTATATCATGATGTTATGGATGATGTTAACATGCTAAGTTACCATGTCGCTATGTTTAGGAATGATAAGTATAAGACATGTCTACCAGATGCAAGTGTTAGGTGCATGTATGTATAAAGGTTTTAATTATTCCGCTGCATTATGATGTTCATGTGCCTATATGTATGTTAGCGTAACGCCATCTCTCGCCTCACCGTAATGTGTGGAAAAAAAAAGGATGGGCGTTACAAGCCTCTAGTCATCCCCAAGACCAAATTGTTGGAGACATCCATCATGGGGTTAGGACTAGATCATTCTTTAGGAATGAGGCTAATGGAGTTGCCTTAATTTCGGAAATTGAACCTAGGAAAATTGATGAAGCATTAAATGATCTCAATTGAATCATTACGATGCAAGTTGAACTAGGTCAATTTGAAAGAAGTCAAGTTTGGGACTTAGTCCCTAGACCTAAGAAGACCACCATCATTGGAACCAAATGGCTCTTCAAAAACAAATTGAACCATAAGGGAGAAATCATAAGAAACAAGGCACGCTTAATAGCCAAGAGCTACAATCAAGTTGAAGGCCTTGACTATGATGAGACCTATGCTCCCGTGGCCTGATTAGAATCCATCCGATTGATGCTTGCATTTGCAGCACATCGGGGTTTCAAGCTATATCAAATGGACGTCAAATCGGCCTTTCTAAATGGTTTAATAAGGGAAGAGGTCTATGCCGAACAACCTCCGGGGTTTGAGAGTTCCGAATTTCCAAACCACGTATTTAAACTCAACAAGGCGCTTTATGGCCTTAAACAAGCACCCCGAGCTTGGTATGAGCGGTCGTCGACGTTCCTAATTGAAAAAGGTTTTGTTAGAGGCCAAATAGACCCTACACTGTTTCTACGTAGAGATAGTGACAATATATTTGTAGCCCTAGTATATGTCGATGACATAATTTGTGGCTCAAACAACAAGGGCTATTTAAATGAGTTTATTGGACACATGGAGAGTGAATTTGAAATGAGTCTAGTGGGAGAGTTGACTTTCTTCCTTGGACTTGAAATCAAACAAACCCGAGATGGGATCCATGTGCACCAATTAAAGTATACTCAAGAGATGCTTCGAAAATTCAACATGAGTGATTCAAAAGAGGTAACTACTCCCATGGCGACGAACACGTGATTAGACAATGATGAGGGTGGTAAACCTATTGATTTAACTCAATATCGGAGCGTGATAGGTAGTATGCTATACCTCACAGCTAGTCGACCTGACATACATTTTGCTGTGGGTATATACTAGGTATCAAGTTTGTGCCAAGGAATCTCACTTAATTGCTATTAAGAGAATTTTGAGATACCTTAAGGGCACAATTGGAGTTGGTCTTTGGTACCCCCGTACCGAGTCTTTTGACCTAATTGGCTATACCGATTCCGACTATGCTGGGTGTAAGTTGGATCGGAAAAGCACAAGTGGGGGTTGCCAAT
The DNA here is from genome assembly GCA_024364735.1 of Boesenbergia rotunda. NCBI lineage: Eukaryota > Viridiplantae > Streptophyta > Magnoliopsida > Zingiberales > Zingiberaceae > Boesenbergia > Boesenbergia rotunda. The sequence goes on along the minus strand of JAGFNQ010002091.1, from coordinate 48,182 downwards.
TCCTAGGATCATCTCTAGTTAGTTGGTCAAGTCGGAAGCAACATTATGTTGCTCTTTCCACGACCGAGGCAGAATATATCGCCATGGGAGAGAGCGTATCATAATTGTTGTGGATGATTCATACATTAGAGGACTTTGGATTAAGCTACAAAGGTGTGCAAGTGTTGTGTGACAATATTAGCACAATTAACCTAACAAAGAATCCAGTCCATCATTCTAGAACTAAACATATTGAAGTGCGGCACCACTTCATTAGAGATCATGTTGCTAGAGGAGATATTGTACTTTCACATGTAGAGTCCAAATCGAATCTAGAGAACATTTTCACTAAACCACTCCCAGAAAATGAGTTTAGCTTCTTAAGAAGGGAGTTGGGAATGTGTCGCGCCTCATAGGATTCTAAAAACATTCAAAACCCTTCATGATTAATTCAAATTATTAGGAACAATTGGGTAACTTGGGGACATCTCACACAAACTATAAGGTTCAACAAAACGTTTTTGTTTGCTAGAAACGGGGTGTGATGATAGGATCAACTTAATTTCTCAAAATGTCAATGCATCCCTTGAGAAATTAGGTTGACGGGATAAAAACACTTCGGTGACCAAGTATGGGGAAAACCAATGCATAACATATGTGTACTTTGCTCAATGATCATACTTGGACATTCCAATTAAGGAAACTTGATTGGAAACCTCATATTGATACAAACTTGTTTGAAATTGCTTGAATGTTTGTTGATTGTGTTTGACTCCACTTGGGTGGAGCAAAGTGATTTGTCAAAACCATAAGGACTTTTGATCCTTCTTTAGGGATCAATTATAGTCATGAGATCACTGCCAAGATCGATAACTATCATTAGATCTTATTAGAAATCGTTTGGAAGTCTGAAACTGAAAGTTTCAGATCGTATCAGGAAAAATCAGGAAGCCTGATCGGTCACCGGACCTATCAGGAGTATATCTGATCGATCCAACAGACCGATCAAACTATCTTGTGATTAACCACAGAAGTCTATCTGTGTTGGTCTGGATCGGTCCCCGGACCGATCTGGCGCCCACTGTTGTGATCGGTCCACAGACCGATCAGAAGGGTCGCAGAACACTTCGCAAAAAATTGACCAAACATTCTGTGTTTGCCTGGGTCGGTCCCCGGACCAATCTGACACCCTATGTGTTGGGACCGGGTGCATGTTGACAAGGATACGGGTTCGTAAAATTCTAAATTTTTACGTGCAGCGGAAGAATTAGCATAAAATAATTTCATTAATTATTCTAACCACGTATCTAGCATGCAACCTTATGGTGTGTGCACATGATCATAAAATAAAACTTTGCGGAAAAGTAAACTAATTTACTAAGTACCTCGCGTAACTCGAAGAAAGGGACAAGATCCAACCGTAGCGTCCCTTGGAAGCTCCGCCTCTATTCGCGTCTACGCCGAGTTCTCTTCGGGATGACTTCGCAAAGTCACGAGTTTTGTGACGACGAGAACTACTAGATTCTCTAAAGGCACAACTAGAAGAACAAGAGAAAAGATAGGAAACTAACCACCAAGTTAACGGAATCAAAATTCCGGGAAAAGAAGGAAGGAATCGCGATCCGCTTCTTCTTCTTCTTCTTCGACTCCTCCTTGGTTGTTGTTGCTCACGCCAACCCTAGATGGGTGGATGGTGCGCCGGCCCTAATGGGAGCTTGGGGCGCCGGCCCTAAAAGGGTCAAGGGGCGCCGGCCCTAAAAGGGTCAAGGGGCGCCGGCCCTAAGGGGAAGAGAAGGGGAGGAAGAGAATAAGAGAGAGAGAGGGAGAGAATTAATCTCTTGATTACTCTATTGATCAAGGAACTTAAGCCTAGCCTTGGTTCCTTTATATAGTAATCTCTCCCTTGCCAAGTCTCCTCTTAACGGAATTTTCATAACAAATTTATCCTATAAATTCTCTTATGAATTATTCCGTTTAAACCAATTTTAATTATAACTAACTTTATAATAAAACAAATACTTCTTCTCCTTTTATTATGGAATAAATTTTATAAGAAATTTATAAACTTTCTTATTATGGAAAAATCAATTCATAATTGATTTTATAAAATTAAAATAAACCATTTCATGGATCATTTTAATTTTCATAAAAGAATAAATTTCTATAAATTTATTTATATAAATTTCTTTACACAAATTTATTTATCCATAATTTATAAAATAAATCGCGTTAGATTTATTTTATTAATTAAACCAAATAAATTGGTTTCTTCTCCTTGATGTGGCCGGCCAAACCAAAGGGGTTTGGCACCCTCTTTGGTCGGCCAAACCATGCCGAACCGATCGCGAATTAAACTCATTTAATTCGCCCAATAAGCCTTCAAAAGACTTAGCCATTTTTAGTTTCCGTTGCGCCTCTGATTAACTCAGATTCGACTTATTTCTCTTGATCAGAAAATCTAATTTTCAACTCGTTTAAAATCTCTCGGATTACTCGTAGTGCGTGTGACTAAATAGGCTTTCGATTTATGTTAGCCGTCTATAATTAACCAATTATAGAACGGTCATGAGTGGCACCCAGTAGTACATCATGACCCCAAATTAATCGAAAGATCAACGGTTTGACCTCAGAAGTAATTCCGAAACCCTTCAGCAGCTCTAATGAATCGTGCCCCATTCCCTTCACCATCTTATACCCACTTGGTTCAGGACATGGTATGATTGTGTCAGTACCCACTAGACTGACTACGTCACACCTAGCCCAAGTAATGCCTTTCTCGTCCTTTGAATTTCTAATTACTCTCATGTATTTTAGAGACTTGCACTCTAAACATGATATGCTCTTGCCAGAGGCTTTTAGTAACAATCCGACGATAGGCCTAGGTATACATCTCCTCGCTAGGAGTGGTGAATCCTTTGTAGGCTGTTCAAACATCTTCGGGCACTTCGGCTTATACCCAATCATCCTGGGTCCACACCTCCTTGGAGATGCTTGCTTAAGATGTTAAAGTATAAGTCTCCATGACCAAGATGACTTGAACACCGTAAGTCAAAGGAACATCGCACTTATGCCGCAGTAAGAACTTCATTGACATATCTATATAGATAACCATATGAAGTCTTACAGCTAGTCACTCCAATGAACTAGTTCCCTTAACTAGCATCCATGTTTATCTCCGGACATCCCAATGTCACCAGCAAGTGAGAATCAGCTGATTAGAGAATAACCCATGCTAGTCTCAACAGAATTGATAGTGTCCATTTTTATCAATTCATCGACTAGGGATACTTTCAATATTTCACATTTGCACATTTAGAGATAATCACTTGTTGTGATCCCATCACAAATTCTCTTATGCTGTGAATTATATTGCGGACATTCAGTAGATGAGTTTAAGATCCCAATCAAATACACAAACATGTATACTCAAATAGTGAATTATCATTTATTAAATAAATGTTTACAATCATAAGGCGATTGCCTTAGGACACTTCTCTCATATCACTAACAAACTCCCACTTGGCCTAATGCCAATCGCTATGGTATCCAATACCACAGGCTCTAACATGACCCTCAAACTTGTTTTGAGGCAAGGCCTTAGTTAAAGGATCCGCTAAATTTCTTTCAGTGGGAATTTTCTCAATTTGTATATCATTCCTACTTATAATCTCTCTGATCAGATGATAGCGGCGAAGCACGTGTTTGGATCGCTGATGAGACCTTGGTTCCTTTGCTTGTGCAATAGCTCCATTGTTGTCGTAGTAAACCGGCACTGCATCATCAATGGTTGGAACCACGCCAAGTTCGGTGACGAACTTCTTGATCAAGACTGCTTCCTTTGTTGCTTCTGAAGCTGCGATATATTCCGCTTCCGTGGTGGAATCCACTACGGTGTCTTGTTTAGATCTTTTCCAACTTACTGCGCCTCCATTCAAAGTAAATACGTATCCAGACTGCGATTTGGAGTCATCCTTATCTGTCTGGAAACTGGCATCTGTATACCCACGTATTACCATATCTCCTTCTCCATATATTAGGAACACATCCTTAGTTCTTCTTAAGTACTTAAGGATTATCTTAACAGCCGCCCAATGATCCATTCCTGGATCCGACTGGTATCTGCTTGTGACGCTCAAAGCATACGATACATCGGGCCTTGTACATAACATAGCATACATGATAGATCCTATCGCGGATGCATAAGGAATCTTATTCATGCAAATCCTCTCGTCTTCTGTGCGCGGACACATAGACTTTGAAAGGTTGATCCCATGCTTGATGGGAAGGTAACCTTTCTTGGATTCTGACATGTTAAACCTTTTTAGCACTCGGTCTATATATGTAGACTGCAAAAGACCAAGCAACCATTTTGATCTATCTCTATAGATTCTAATCCCAAGGATATAGGTTGCTTCTCCCAGGTCTTTCATGGAGAAAGTTTTGGACAACCAAATTTTAACTGTCTGTAAGACTGATATATCGTTTCCTATAAGTAATATGTCATCGACATATAATACTAGGAATACGACTGCACTCCCACTAACCTTCTTGTACGCACAAGGTTCGTCAGGATTTTGTGAGAAATCAAACTCTTTGATTGTCTCATCAAAACGGATGATCCAGCTCCTTGATGCTTGCTTCAGTCCATATATGGATCGTCGAAGCTTGCATACTTTGGTTTTATCAACCGATGTGAAACCTTCAGGTTGTATCATATATACATCCTCAAGCAGGTTTCCATTAAGGAAAGTTATTTTCACATCCATTTGCCATATCTCATAATCATAATGAGCTGCTATGGCTAGGAGCATCCGAATGGATTTAAGCATAGCTACTGGCGAATAGGTTTCGTCATAATCAATTCCTTGTTTTTGACGATATCCTTTTGCCACTAATCTAGCCTTAAAGGTAACAACATTACCTTCCATGTCGGTTTTCTTCTTGAAAACCCACTTGCATTCTATGGGCTTCATCCCTTCAGGTGGGTTAACCAAGTCCCATACTTGATTTTCGTACATGGAATCCATTTCCGACTTCATGGATTCAAGCCATTTGTCCCTTTCTGAATTTTTCAGAACATCTTCATAACTGATAGGTTCATCGTCGTTCGATACACTTATGAGAAATCCGTATCTCTCTGGAATATTGCGTGTCCTATCAGACCTACGAAGAGGTGGTGTAGTTTTAGGTTTAACTGATAGCTCTTCATTATGAGTTATTGGTTGTGGGTCTAGACTAGGTGTCTCTGTAATGTCTATTGGAGTTTCTTGAACTTCATCAAGTTCAATGCCACTCCCACTGTTTTCTTGTAAAAGAAATTCTTTTTCCAGAAATACAACATGCCTTGAAACAAACACCATTTGTTCCAAGGGATGATAGAATTGGTAACCCTTCGTTTCCTTAGGGTATCCATGTAACGCTCCAAAATTCCCATTTTTAGTTCTTAAAGTCCTTAGAATTATTTAAAAATGGTTTAGAAATATTCTAGATATTTTTAGGAATTTTTAGAATATTTTTATGGAATTTTCCGAATCCGTTTAGTATTTTTAAAAAAAGGAAAAACGTTTAAGGGTAGCAGGGGGTTCGAACCCGCGACCACCAAGTGAGCAGGCGCGCACGGAACCGGCTGGGCTAGGGTATCAAGCACAACAAAAGGTGGAGAGAAATATATTTAAGGTGTAGTTAGGTAAGTTCGCCCATAAGTATAAATAGATGATTAAAGAGAGAAACTTTATTTTTCTCTCAAAACCCTTCCTCCTCCTCGCCCAAACCCTCACGCCGACCCCTCTTCTCCCTCTCCTCTCTTGGGCGACACCACACCAAGCCCTAGAGGGCCGGCCAAGACTCTTCTCCGAGAGATATTCCTATATTCGGGATCCCCGCGACGAGAGGAACGCGTAGGCGCGAAGAATTCTCCGAGATCTCAATTTTCTTCCGAGCCCTAGACGTCAATCTTGGTTGTAAGTCCAAGATATCAATGTAAGTACTGCTCACCTGCAGTAAGAGGCGGTTTTTTCGCGAGAATTTCCTTTAAAAGTTTTAAAAGAGATAGTTTCTTTAGTTTATGATTTTTGGCATGTGATATTAGTTCATTATATGTTTGTATAAGTTGATTAAGCACCCTATATGAGATTAGGGCTAAGAAAAGTTATGAGAAAAGAAAAGAGAAGATAAAGATAAGAAAAGAAAAGGCCAAGGCCTTAAGAAATCCCCAAAAGTCAAGACTTAGGGATTTTAGTACGCAAGGTGCTCGAGAAAATGCCAAGACATTTACAGATAAGAAAGAAAAGAAGGAAAAGCTATTTTATTTTCTAAGGCCAGTACCCGGCGTCCAAGGGCGTCGTTAAAGAAATCCAGGTGTCCAATTCCAAGGTCTTGGCCCTGGTAGACCAAGGTCTGCTCTATTAGGATTGGTGGCTCGCTACCCCAACCTTTTAGGGAACGCGCATGAGATGGTACTTACGTCTTCAGTGGATCCAAGTGATTATTATTTTCAAGTATATGCTTTAGCAAAGTTTCTAAAGTTTAAAGAGTTTTCAAAAAGTTAAAGAATAGCTAAAGTTTTAAGTTGAGCCAAGAAAAGTAAGTTGAGATTTATTAATGCTTGAGTATGCATGTTTTTGAGTTATACATGTTCTTAGTTTTCTTTCAAGCATATAAGTATCTCATATGATTTTCATATTGTTCAAGAAGCATGTTTGCCATATTTCGAGTTTTGTGAGCTA
>JAGFNQ010002091.1:20973-41078 GCA_024364735.1 Boesenbergia rotunda | reverse complement strand
AGTTGTGATCCCATCACAAATTCTCTTATGCTGTGAATTGTATTGCGGACATTCAGTAGATGAGTTTAAGATCCCAATCAAATACACTAACATGTATACTCAAATAGTGAATTATCATTTATTAAAATAAATATTTACAATCATAAGGCGATTGCCTTAGGACACTTCTCTCATATCACTAACAATTACTCTCATTGTCCGAAAAATTTTAACGATCGATATTCACCCCCCCCCCTCTATCGATTCAATCCGATCCCACAAGTGGTATTAGAGCAGGTGACTCAAACTTGGTGCAACCACCAGTTTAAGAATATTTTTTCGGATTTTTAAATTTCAATTTTTTTTTCCTTTCGCTTGAATCTTTCTCGTTAATCGAGGTTGGTGCAACACCACTCAATTTTTTTTGTTATTAATATTTCTTCCCGCACTACTAATCCAAGACTTAGTCTTGGAACGAGTTTTCTTTTAATTCTTTTTCAGAAAAATTTTAATGGTCATGCAAGAAGGATACAACACTGCTAGACCCCCTCTTTTCAGTGGAAAAGATTTCTCCTACTGGAAAAGCAAGATGGAAGTCCACCTGAAAACTCAGGTGGACATGTGGATAATTATCCAGTCTGGCCTGGAAATTCCTATAAATGCACAAGGTGTGGTGCAACACTATATCGAGTGGGACAGCCCACTAAAGAAGAAGATCGAGGCCGATGCAAAAGCGACCCAAACCTTGCAGTGCGGCCTAACAAAAGAAGAGCTGAACCATGTAGGACCCTTCAACAGCGCAAAGGAGCTCTGGAACAAGCTGATCGAGTTGCACGAAGGCACCTCCAACACCAGGATCAGCAAAAGAGATATGTTGCTCAACAGACTCTATATAAAGATGCACGATGGTGAGACTGCAGCTCAACTCCACGCCAAAATCCAGGAGCTGATGAACGGACGGCACACGATAGGTCACAAGGTTGAAAACCGTGACCTAATAAGGTATACTTTAAATTCATTTCCGAGAAACTCACTGTGGGCATCTATGGTGGATGCCTATAAGGTTTCAAGGAATTTATCCGAAATTAAATTGGATGAGTTATTTTCTGAACTCGAACTACACGAACAAACTAATACTACCTTGATCGAGAAAGGTATAGCTTTTGTTGCAGGTAAAACTCAAGGAAAAGTTCCTAAGAAGAAGCCTCAACCAACACCCGAGTCTGACTCAGACTCGGAATCAGAAGATAGCGAAGGGGATCGACCCAAATTGGTTCGTCTAGCTCGTGATTACTACAAAGAACTCAAGTACCAAACGAGCAAGAAGAAATCAAGTCAAAGAAAGGAAGATCCAACAGAACCTTCAATGAGCTCGAAGAGCAAAAACAACATCACCTGCTATGAATGCAACAAAAAGGGACACTTCAAGTCAGAGTGCCCCAACCTAAAGGAAATCATGAAGGCACGCAGAAAGAAGGATCTTCAAGCCACCTAGGACGAGTCATCTTTCGAAGAAGAAGAAGAAGTCCCGCACGCAAATCTACTCGCCTTAACCGCCTCGGAAGACGTCGACTCCGGATCAGAATTGGAACCAGACGAGGACGTCAACACCGAAAGACTCACGATCTCGGAGAACGGACAAATCACTGTAAGAGGTTATTCAGAATATGAGTTATCTAAGTTAATTTCTTATTTGTCTTGAAACTTGGCAAAAGCTAAAATCCGGGATGAGTCCCTCCGACAGGAAGTAAAACTCCTGAAAGAGCAAGTCAACTCGAGGTCCTTGACTGAGTCAAGTCATGAAGGAAACTCAACTCAAGTCCAAAAGCTTGAGGAAGAGAATTCCTCCTTGAAAACTCAAGTCAAGGAGCTCAGAGTTGCTTTAGAAAGGTTCACTTCGGGTTCCAAGGGTCTTGACATGATTCTTGGAAAACAGAAGTTCGTTCTCAATCGATCTGGACTGGGTTATCGAACCAAGTCGAGACAACGTTCATATTATTCTGTATTGAACCAACCTAGAACCCGAATCTAAGCATGGGTCCCTAAGCTTTGTTTATCTAAACAAGCTGGACCAAACCAGTATTGGATCCCCAAGGACAAGATTCACATCTTGTCTAATTCTTATCGAGGCTTCAGTCCAGGGGGAGCCAATAAAAAGACCATATTTATAACTAGATAATTGTTTTAATTTACTTGCTTGCTTGGTTGTTTATTTTCCTTCTTGCAATTTTATTATGCTTAGACTTAAGGATTGGTTAGATGAAGGACAAATGATTAAGTTGAAATTTGAACAATATAGTATTGGGTAGAGGTGAGATGATAGTACGTTAGGGAAGCCCTTCTAATAAGGTCAAGTATATCCTACTTGGTCTGCTTAGTTTGGTGGAACTAGCCGAAGCTACCGATCCAAGACCCAAACTAGTTAGACCAAAATCTTTCAAGAAGTAACTTGAAGATGAATTTTCAGTAAGAGGTTTTGTCAAGGAAAGGGTTGTTGCTCCAATAAGGCTATGATCAAAGAAGGCCTTGTGTCTCGCCAAGACCTGGAAGTCAATTACTGAAAATCAAATTCAATTCATTCTTTGTTAAATTTGAATCTAACACAAATTTCAATTAATCTTAGATTCAACATATTTTCAAAATCAATAACCTTAAATAGTTTTCTAAATTAATTCAACTCTTTCAAAATTAACCATTTTTCAAAATTAAAAGTTTATTTTGAAAACCTGTCTCACAAAACCTATAAGGTTAACATGTTTGATAACACTAGATTGGGTGAGACAGACTATGCTGTGAAATTCAATTCAAGCTATCCCTAACTCTAATGGATCCAAATCAACAAATACTTTATGTGTAGGAACATAAAGATTTGGACCAGTGGATGTTGGATAGTGGATGCTCCAGACACATGACTGGAGACAAATTAAAATTCACCAAAATCAAGTTCAAGAACCTAGGCTCAGTAGCATTTGGCAACAATGTTACACTCAAAGTCATTGGGTCAGGTACCATTGAACTTAAATCTGATTTCATTATTAAGAAAGTTCTCTTGGTTGATAATTTAAAGTTCAATTTGCTTAGTATTAGTCAACTCTGTGATACTGGTTACATAGTTACCGTTACAAACTCTGACTGCCTTATTAGAAACCTCCAAAACTCAGAAATAATGCTTAAGAGTACTAGGAAAAATAATGTTTACACTATTATTCTACCCTTAGTACCAAAATTCTTTCTGACGCAATTAGAAGAATCTAACCTTTGGCATAGGAGATTAGGTCACACTCATGTCAAACTCATTTCTAAAATTACCCAACTTGGTTTAATCAAAGGTGTACCTAAAATCAAGAATTTTGAAAACACAATTTGTAACCCATGTAAACAAGGTAAACAAACTAAGTCTACTCACAAACCAACTCAATCAGACATAACCCAAACCACACTTGAGCTCCTACACCTTGACCTATTTGATTCACATGGAGCCAAGTCACTAAGCGGGAATCGGTACTGCTTAGTAATTATCGACAATTACTCTAGGTTTACCTGGGTTAGGTTCCTAAAAACTAAGGATGAAACCCTGAACTTATTTATTGACTTATGCAAAATAATTGAAAATCAAAATGATACTAAAATTAAAAGACTTAGGAGTGATCACGGGGGAGAGTTTGAAAATCAAAAGTTTGAGGAATTCTGCAAAATTAATGGGTATATTCATGTGTTTTCCTGTCCTAGAACCCCCCAACAAAATGCGATAGTAGAAAGGAAAAATAGAATCCTTCAGAAAGCTGCTAGAACCATGCTCAATGAATATAGTCTAGCTAGCCAATTTTGGCCAGAAGCGGTAAGTACGACATGCTATATTCAAAATAGGGTCCTAATTAATAAAAGGCACAATAAAACCCCGTATGAACTATATTATCATAGATTGCATAACCTATACTACCTAAGGGTCTTTGGGTGCAAAGTCCATATCTTGAACACCAAGGACTGCCTACGTAAATTCCAGTCTAAGTCAACCCCAGGGATCTTCTTAGGATATTCAACAACTAGTAGAGTCTATAGGGTTTATAATAAACAAACCCACAAAATTGAAGAAACTACTAATTTAATTTTTGATGAAGAAGTTGAACCAAAAGATAATCAAAATTTAAACCAATCAAATCTTGATCAAGAAGACAGTGAACCAATAATTGAATCATCAATTGAACCACTGATTGAAGGAACTAACCCTTGAACCAACTACTGAGCTATCAACTGAACCAAACCAAGTAGTTGAACCAAACACTGAACCTAACTGTCCAGCTGGACCTGAAGTTGAACCTAGTTCTAGAAGGACAAAGAAGCCCAGACTCAATCATCCTTCTGATCAAATTATGGGTGATCCAACCTTAGGAGTCAGAACTAGGTTCTCCTATAGAAATCTTAGTCAGATAGCACTCATTTCAAAAATTGAACCTAAGACTATAGAGGAAGCCCTACCTGACCCTGATTGGATCATAGCTATGCAAGAGGAATTATCCCAATTTGAAAGAAACCAAGTCTGGGAACTAGTACCTAAACCTGAGGGCAAATCTATTATAGATACTAAGTGGGTTTTTAGAAACAAGCTAAATAATCAAGAGAAAATTGTTAGAAATAAAGCTCGCTTAGTAGCTAAAGGGTTTAGTTAGGTTGAAGGGTTAGACTATGATGAAACCTATGCCCCAGTAGCCAGACATGAGTCAATTAGAATGTTATTAGCCTTTGCAGCCCATAGAGGGTTTAAGCTATATCAAATGGATGTTAAGTCTGCTTTTCTAAATGGGTTTATTAAAGAAGAAGTTTATGTAGGGCAACCCCCAGGATTTGAGGACCTAGAAAAATCTGAATATGTTTTTAAACTTAGAAAAGCACTTTATGGGTTGAAATAAGCACCTAGGGCTTGGTATGAACGACTATCAACTTATCTAATTTCTAAGGAATTTAACCAAGGTCAAATAGATTCCACACTTTTTGTTAAAACCTTAGAAAAAGATATTTTTATTGCACAAATATATGTTGACGATATAATATTTGGATCCACTAACTCTAACTTTCTAAAAGAATTTGTAAAAATAATGAAAAATGAATTCGAAATGAGCTTGGTGGGTGAGCTCAACTTTTTCTTAGGTTTCCAAATTAAGCAAACTAGAGATGACAATTTTGTTCACCAATCTAAATATGCCAAAGAGCTAATAAAGAAATTCAAAATGGATAATTCAAAAAGCTTAAGTACCCCTATGACAACTAATGTCAAAATAGATAATGACCTTAAAGGTAAGCCTGTAGATCTTAAGTTATACCGAAGCATGATTGGCAGTCTACTTTACTTAACCGCTAATAGACCTGATATCTTATTTTTTGTAGGAATGTGTGCTAGATACCAAACTTGTGCTAAGGAATCCCACTTAGCAGCCCTAAAAAGAGTACTAAGGTATATTAAGGGCACCCTAAATGTAGAAATTTGGTATCCTAGAACTTTCACTTTTGAATTATCAGGATATTCTGACTCTGACTATGTTGGGTGCAAGTTAGATATAAAGAGTACAAGTGAAAGTTGCCAAATGTTAAGACATAGCCTAGTCAGCTGGTGTAGTAGAAAGCAACACTGCGTAGCCTTATCTACAACCGAAACAGAATATGTTGCCCTAGGAGAGTGTGTGGCACAACTTTTATGGATGATGCACACTCTTAAGAATTTCCAGCTTGACTACACTCAAACCCAAATTTTTATTGATAACATTAGTTCAATCGATTTAACTAAGAACCCAATTCAACATTCCCGAACAAAATATATAGAAGTTAAGCATCATTTTGTAAGGGATCATGTTGCCAGGGGCGAGATAGCACTTAAGCATGTAGACTCAAAATCCAACTTAGCTAACATCTTTACAAAACCCTTACCTGAATCTGAATTTAGCTCACTAAGAAGGCAGTTAGGGTTGTGCTTAGTAGAATAGGATTGTTCTATATTTTTCAAAAATTTGTTTTCCTATTTTTTTAAATTAGCAATTTGAAAAATCATGTCTTTTATCAAGTTTTGGAAATTTAAAATGATTTTCTGACTTAGTTTTTTTCAAAAACTTATCCCCTTCAAAACTAGGGTTTTTGCGCAAATGGACTTAGCTTAGGCCCTAACCCTAGAACTGCATGCACCTATAGATCTAGAAGCCAGCATCTCACAAGTACCCTAGGGTACTTTTGATTGATAACCTAGACTGGGTTAAGATGCTTAGGTCTATGCCTTGATTCAAGATGCTTTAAGTCAATGCATCTGCAATAATTGGGGCAATAAATACAAGTTGAACTGCAATCAGGTTAAGTGTCAAGATTGGAAAATCTAACTTGATCATATCACTTAACTTGACTAACCCTAGTGAAAGCTACTGTTTTATAACAGTTAGTAAATAGCTAATTGGGTTAGACAAGACCCGAACAAGATTGGTTTAATTTGGTTTGGTCTGTTTTTCTTGCTTAAATTCATTAGAGTTGGTTCAATACAGATTTTCATTTTTTTTTCTAACTCTAAATTAACTTGCAATAATTGTTATCCATTTTTTTTATATATGGCAAAGAGAGAGAGACAGAAAGAAAGAAAAGAGAGAGCAAGGAAAAATTTTTTTTGCAAATTTTTCAAAGTTTTATCTCTGTTTCAAAAAGTAAAGGAAAATTTTCTAAGTTGTTTTAAAAATCCTAAGTAAAATTTTTCTTAGTAAATAAAATTTGTCTGAGCAAAAATTGGTCGGAATTTTTGGCAAATGTTTCTAAGTAAAATTTCTTTTGAGTGTTGGAATTTCTTAAAGATTTTTCCAAGTAAAATTTTTGTTTCTAGAAATTTTAAAATGCCCAAAGATTTTTTAAGTGCACGAAATATTTTTTGAGCAAAGTTTTTCTAAATATGCAAAAAGCTTTTCTTAGCAAAATAATTTTTCCCAAGTAAAAATTCTCGAAGTGAAATTTTTTAAGGCAAACCTGTTTTCAAATTTTTTGGCTAAGTAAACTTTTAAGTAAAATATCTTTTGCAAATTTTTAAAGTAAAAGTCTTTTTGCAAAATTTTAAAAGAAAATTTTCTAAGTGTAAAAGGTTATTGTGTGACGCTTAGTCAAAATCAATTGCTTTGCTCTGTTTTGGAAAAAAAAAAGAAAAAAAACACAGTTGAAATTCAAAACACTTAGAAGTTTTTCAAAAAGGGCATATCATTGGAAATGTCAGGGGGAGAACTTTTTTAGGGGGAGCTAAGTTAAATAACTTTTATCTCTTAATCTGTTTGTTAGATATGCTTGAAATGTTTTTAACTTAACTTTTTGAACCGTGTTGCCATAAATCAAAAAGGGGGAGACTGTTGGTGTCAGAAGCACCAAAGTTGAACCTATGTTTTGATAATGGCAAAGGATTCAGAAGTTAAGGTGTTGTTGTGATCTAACAATGCTGATTAAGTGTGTAGGGAAAGTCCTAGGTACACTAGGCACTAAGTCCTAGTTCTATGAATTGGGCACTTAGTCCTGGCCGTGGGCTGGGCAACTAAGTCCTGACGTAAGGTTGGACACTAAGACCTGGTGAGTGAAGCTGGGCACTAAGACCTGATCGGGGATTGGGCACTGAAGACCTGGTGAGTGAAGCTGGGCACTAAGACCTGGTCGCGGATTGGGCTCGAAGACCTGGTGAGTGAAGCTGGGCAAAAGTTCAACTGGAGGAGTCGGTTGGCAAAAGGGTAAATTCTCCCGAGAGGAGTAGGTGAGGACGCGTGTTGAGGCAATCTGTGGTCCAGATTGACCAAGAGTTTTGATGTTTGGGCAAAGGGTTTAAGTTAGGTTTACCCTTGTGTTCTTATATGTGTATGTTGAGTGTGCAAGTTGTACATGTTACACATATGGACTTGACTGGACGACCTCGGTACGGTGAAGGGTGGCATGGAGACAAGCTGGAGGCTTGTGTGTACCCGAGGGACCTTGGAGAGCAGGGGCGATGAGCTGATGGGCGCGGACTTCGAGGCATCCGTGAAGGATGGCATGGAGGCAAGCTGGAGGCTTGCGTGCATCCGAGGGATGGGAGCCGAAGATAAAGAGGGCGCAAAGGCAATAGTCGAGGCTGCTGATGAGGAGTCAGTCGAGTCATGAGGGTACAAGTGTTGTGTGATTATACTCGGGAAATCCCAGGGTTCGAGTGCTGAGAGAAGTATACTCGGGAAGGGAAACCCTAGGTGTGTGAGTGGGGCAGTCGACTGCCATTGGGGCAATCGACTGATAAAACTTACAGAATGCTTTCAGGCCTGGATCAGTCGACTGCCCCAGGAGAAGTCGACTGGTAACCTCGAAAACTAGCCGTTGGCTAACAATTAAGGCTAGACCAGTCGACTGGTAAATAGGCAGTCGACTGGTGGCGAGGGTTTCAGACTTAGTTCTATTTAAGAGGACTTCGTCTTGGCTGAAAGGTTTGACGAAACAAGCTTGGTTAAGACTTGTTAATAGTCTCTTTGTACTCAGAGTGTGCTTGGTGCTGTGGCGAGGTTTCTCCACCCACAAGGAGCGACAAGAGTTAGCCGGAGGTTATCCGTGGAGTGATCCACCGACGGATTCTTGGATTAGTCACCCGTCTGGGGTGGATAGCAAGTAAATCTTCCGTGTTAGCATTGGTTAGTTTTTATTTTATTATTTTTATTGTATATTCCGCTGTGCAACTAACCGTGTAGGAAGAAAGGGGTTCGAAAATTGCTATTCACCCCCCCCCCCTCTAGCATACACAATCGATCTATCAAATGGTATCAGAGCGAAGGACCACTCTTGATCGGACTAACCGCCGAGAGAGCACACGCTAGAGGAAAATGGAAGGAGAGGGTCCGCTTGGATGGGATATCCGGATTCCACCTTCGTACGACCGCGATGATTTCGCGTATTGGAAAGGTAATATGTCATATTTTCTAATGACTAATATTGAAAATTGGATGTGTATAGAAATTGGCTTCGATTCTCCCAATGACAAAAAGGGAAGGATTCTTAAGAAGAAGAAGTGGACCGGGGAGCAAATTCATCAATCCGAAATCAATAATAAGGTAACCAAAATGTTAATCAATTTAATACCTAATGACATTTTGGATAGAATTGGTGAGTATAGGGATGCTAAGGAATTATGGAGCAAGCTAGTAGTGCTCCATGAAAACCCTACACGAGTTGAAGAAGAAGAGCCCAAGGAAATGTGCTTAGTGGTCCAAGAAGAGGAGAAGGATCAATCAGATGAGGAGCGGAGCTCGACACTCGAAGAAAACGAAAAAGAAATGAAAGTGTCAACATCCGAAGAGGAAGAAATGCCCACATCCTCATGTAAAGGAGAAGAAGAGAAAGCTTCAACTTCAAGGATTGAGGGGGAGGAGAGACCCTCATCTATACAAGAGCAAGAAGAAACCTCAACCTCTACCAAAGCCAAGAGAAAGGAGCACATCACATGCTTTGGTTGCAACAAAAAGGGGCACTACAAGGGCAAGTGCCCAAAAGGTAAAATGGAGGTAAAATCTAAACCTATTTCAATTCAATTAAATTCTAACATGAAGTGTAGGATTGGAGAAGCCCAAGAAAAGAAGAAAAGAATTAGATGCTTCACGTGTGGTGAGCTAGGGCACTACCACACCAAGTGTCCAATGAAGAAAGAGCTCAAGAAAATGGGACACTTGAGGAGATGGGAGAAAGAGGAAAGGAAGAAGCAAAGATCACAACAAGGAGGGACGACAAGGGTAAGGGAGGTAATTCCTAACCCTAGGTTAAAATGTAATTCAATTTAAAATTCCTCCATGCATGATCAAAATGATATCAATTATTTATCCATGCATAACTTAGGATTTAAATATCATGATAGGAATATGGTTTGTATTGTAGATCAAAAATCTAGGAAAACCATACATCATGACAAATCCAATACCTCTAGACCTAAGGATCAAGGCAAAGATCCCAAGAAGGGGAGATATATACTTAGAAAGGTGGGTAGGTCTAGGAATGTCCAAAGTGGACATGTGGATTCTAGGTTTAGGAACCTAGAAAGGGAAAATCAAGCTTTAAGGGAAAAGCTTGATAGGTTAGAGAAAACCCTAGAGAGATTCACGGTTGGATCTAAGAGTTTGGATATGGTGTTGGGTGGTCTAAACCGCACCAATGATAGATCGGGGTTGGGATACCCGTCTAAGGTCTCCCATGTCAATAAGAAATATGCTAGGGTAGCATATGATTATGGCAAGAAGGGGGAGTCCAAAAATGGCAAGGGAATGTCATTTAAAGGGAAAAAGAAAGACTTAACCAAAGATGAGGTGTTTAAGGTTAAGAGTGTCAAATTTGTAGGCCAAGAGTCACCGGTGGAACACCGATATGACCTAGTGATGGTTGAGTCACCTAGGAAGGTGGCTAGGGCTAAGAGCTCAAGGGGGAGCTCTAGGAGCCTTTGGGATATATGGTGAATGGACCTTGGGAGGGGGTGCTCCTAGAGGTCTAGATGGACCATGGAGTGTTCCAAAAGAATTGGAGACGGACTTGAGTCTCAATTCTTGGGCTTTGGCACGGCATTTTTTAGTTTCATGCATGAAAATATGACATTGGGGTCATATTGCATAAAAATTGGTTTTTGATGTCTAATTGTCATGTAAATCAATGCTAGGGATGCATTGTGAGTTGGAATTGGCAGTAACATCAAGAGGGAACCAAAACTAGGACTTTAGGTCAAGAGTTTATTGAACTTTTTAGCTAGTTTTGGGTTTTATGTCAAACATGGGAATGGTGATAAATATATTTGGGAATGTATTTTTCCCAAGTAGGTATGGATACCACAAATGTCTCCACAAAATTTGAGAATTTTTGGAGATTTATGGAATTTCTGGCGCATTTCTGAATTTCGTCAGAAAGGCTGAAATTCTGATTTTCAGAGTATCAGTCGACTGCCCTGGGGGGCAGTCGACTGGTCAAGGCTGATTTTTATATCAGCAGCTGGGTATGTGTCCAAATGATGCAAAACAAGTGTATGGGGGGCTAGTACACATTGTTTATGGTCATTTGGGATATTGTTGGGTTCTTTTTGATGTTAGGCAAAGGGGGAGAAGTGTTGGGTTTAAGTTGGGAAACCAAACACTCCTTTGCTAGAAACCCTAGGTTTAGGGGGAGCTAGGATTAAGGGGGAGCATGGTTGCTCCATTCTTTGCGTAAGGGGAACCTTGGAGAGGTTCTTAAAAAGCCTTTGTAAGTCCAATGTAGGGGGAGCTTGGGAGAAGCTTTAAAAAGCTCATTTTGTTGAAAAATCCTAACTTGGAGAGTTAGGTGTGAAAAGTCCTAACTTGGAGGGTTAGGTGTGGGATGCTTTGGGATAGGATTCAATTTTGCATTGCATATGCATTGTTACTACTATTGACTACTATCTTATTTCCCTAACTTAAACGTATTGCCAAACATCAAAAAGGGGGAGATTGTTAAGGCAACCTGTGGTCCGGAGTGACCAAGTATTTTAATGTTTGGGCAAAGGGTTTAAGTTAGGTTTACCCTTGTGTTCTTATATGTGTATGTTGAGTGTGCAGGTTATACAGGTTACACATATGGACTTGACTGGACGGCCTCGGTACGGTGAAGGGTGGCATGGAGACATGCTGGAGGCTTGTGTACACCCGAGGGACCTTGGAGAGTTGGGACGATGAGCTGATGGGCGCGGACTTCGAGGCATACGTGAAGGATGGCATGGAGGCAAGCTGGAGGCTTGCATGCATCCGAGGGACGGGAGCCGAAGATGAAGAGGGTGCGAAGGCAATAGTCGAGGCTGCTGAGAGGAGTCAGTCGAGTCGTGAGGGTACAAGTGTTGTGTGATTGTACTCGGGAAATCCTAGGGTTTGAGTGCTGAGAGAAGTGTACTCGGGAAGGGAACCCCTAGGTGTGTGAGTAGGCAGTCGACTACCATTGGGGCAGTCGACTGATAAAACTCACAGAATACTTTCAGGCCTGGACCAGTCGACTGCCCCAGGAGCAGTCGACTGGTAACCCAGAAAACTAGCCGTTGGGTTAGCCGTTGGCTAGCAATTAAGGCTAGACCAGTCGATTGGTAAATGGGCAGTCGACTGGTGGCGAGGGTTTTAGACTTCGTTCTATTTAAGAGGACTTCATCTTGGCTGAAAGGTTTGACGAAACAAGCTTGGTTAAGGCTTGTTAGTAGTCTCTTTGTGCTCAGAGTGTGCTTAGTGTTGTTGCGAGGTTTCTCCACCCACAAGGAGTGACAAGAGTTAGCCAGAGGTTATCCGGGAAGTGATCCACCGACGGATTCTTGGATTAGTCACCCGTCTGGGGTGGATAGCAAGTAAATCTTCCGTGTTAGCATTGGTTAGTTTTTGTTTTATTGTTATTATTGTATATTTCGCTATGCAACTAACCGTGTAGGAAGATAGGGGTTCGAAAATTACTATTCACCCCCTCTAGCAAACACAATCGATCTATCAACATGTACCCATAGGAGGGAACATTAGGCGTCAGTTCGACCTAGGGTTCCATTTGGGAAGCCCAAAGTCAGAACCAAGACAGCTTAGGTTGTAAATCTTGGTTTAATATGCCATTTATATATGCTTCTTGTGTTTTGGAACTAACCCTGGTTGCAAGAACGAAGGGATGAAGTTTCTGCATTCAGGCGCCTCAATGGAGTGAGGCGCCTCACTGAGCTAGGCGCCTGTGTTGAGACAGGCGCCCCAGTGCAAGACTACTCCAAGCATTCGAAGCAAACAGTCACGCAAGCCTCTAGACCAATTCAAGTGAGGCGCCTGTGTTAACACAGACGCCCCAAATAGCTCAGGCGCCCCAGTTGAAGGGATAAGCGCTGGCCAAGTCTGCGGATTGAGGTTCGCGCAGAGGAGGCCACGTGTTAGGCGCCCCCTTCAACATAGGCGCCCCAACTACAACTATAAAAAGGGGTTCACCCCCAAGGCTTCAACATCAATTGCTTCCGACACTTTCGCTCAAGCGCTACGCTCCAACAAGCTCCGTACTCACGATTCAAGCGTCGACGACCACCCGCTGCTCCAAACTTCCAACTACTCCGGTCTTCGGTAAAAGTCATTTTTTTAAGTGCTGTAATTTCGTTTTAAATTCTATATTTGTACTCCAACTTATAATCTTTTACGAAAATATAGAATTGCCCATCGTAAACGATCAAGGACCGTGGGCCTTGGAGTAGGAGCCGACCGTGACTCTGAACCAAGTAAAACAAACCATGTTAGCGATTGTGTTTACTATTTCCGCTGCGCAATTACTCTCTTTGTCTGAAAAATTTTAACGATCGATATTCACCCCCCCCCCCTCTATCGATTCAATCCGATCCCACAATAAGCTCTCCGGGTCAGCTGACTGAGAGCTAGGCAACCGGTTAAGGAAATCTTACTGGCTCATTTACTAAGGAATTACACTGAGCAATGAGCTCTTCAATCGGCTAGCACTTGGGGAGCATGGGTCGCCACGTGTCCAACTAGTATTTATGCCCAGGGATCTGCGGGAGCTTGCCCGTCCGTGGGAATCTAGTCGCTTGGTCGAGTCAGACCCGGGGAGCGTGGGCCACCACGCGTCCGACCGTGACCCAAGCCAAGGGATTTTTGCGGGAGCTAGCCCATCTGTAAGGACATGGCCACTTGGCCGAGTCAGGCCCGGGGAGCGTGGGCCGCCACGTGTCCGACCAGGACTCGAGCCAAGTGATTTTTGCCGGAGCTTGCCTGTTTGTGGAGATTTGGCCGCTTGGTCGAGCCGGGTCCGGGTAGCGTGGGCCGCCACGCGTTCGACCGGGACTCGAACCAAGGGATTTTTGCGGGAGCTTGCCCGTTTGTGGAGATTTAGCCGCTTGGTCGAGCCGGGCCCGGGGAGCGTGGGGTGCCACGCGTCCGACCGGGACCTGAACTAAGGGATTTTTGCGGGAGCTTGCCTATTTGTGGGAATCTAGCCGCTTGGTCGAGTCAGGCCCGGGGAGCGTGGGCCGCCACACGTCCGACCCGGACCTGAGCCAAGGGATTTTTGCGGGAGCTAGCCCGTCTGTAAGGACATGGCCGCTTGGTCGAGTCAGGCCTGGGGAGCGTGGGCCGCCACGCGTCCGACCGGGACCCGAGCCAAGGGATTTTTGTGGGAGCTTGCCCGTTTGTGGAGATTTGGGCGCTTGGTCGAGCCGGGCCCGACAAGCGTAGGCCGCCACACATCCGACCGAGACCCAAACCAAGGGTTTTTTGCGGGAGCTTCCCTATTTGTGGAGATTTGGTCGCTTGGTCGAGCCGGGCCCGGGGAGCGTGGGTCGCCAGGCGTCTGACCAGGACCTGAACCAACGGATTTTTCTGGGAGCTTGCCCGCTTGTGGAGATTTGGCTGCTTGGTCAAGCCGGGCACGAGGAGCGTGGGCCGCCACATGTCCGATCGGGACCTGAACCAAGGGATTTTTGTGGGAGCTTGCCCGTTTGTGGGAATCTAGCCGCTTGGTCGAGTTAGGCCCGGGGAGCGTGGGCCGCCACGCGTTCGACCTGGACCCGAGCCAAGGGATTTTTGCGGGAGCTAGCCCATCTGTAAGGACTTGGCCGCTTAGCCGAGTCAGGACCGGGGAGCGTGGGCCACCACGCGCCCGACCGGGACCCGAGCCAAGGGATTTTTGTGGGAGCTTGCTCGTTTGTGGAGATTTGGCCGCTTGGTCGAATGGTACTTCATGGAGCTCAGGTCATCGCGTCTCCTACTAAGAGCCAAGCTGAGGGATGTTTTGGGAGCAAATCCCGATTGGAACTCACGAGGGGGGCGAGAGTCTAGATACTCGTGTTGAGGAAATCAACCCAAGAATGATCCGGAACATCATGATTTTGATGTGTGTCAATAAGTTTAAGGTTAGGGTGTTATATTGTATTTGATATGTGTGATTGAGTTTGCAGGACTTGGAGAATCACACATGGAGAACATATCCGAGGGATGAGAGCCAAGGGAGGAGAGCTCCAAGGGCAAGCCGGGAAGTGGACTTCAAGGGCACACGTGAAGGGTGGCATAGAGGCAAGCCAAGGAAGGCTTGTGTGCGCATCCGAGGGACGATAGCCAGAGGAAGAAGACTTCAAGGGGCGAGCCAAGGGAGCATACCTGAAGGCATACATGAAGGAGAGTGTTTTGAGTGATTGTAAGTGAGTTTAGAGACTGGGCAGTCGACTGTCCAGAGGGCAGTCAACTACCAAAACTCACAGAAGGTTTTCAGCCTTCTACCAGTCGACTGGCCCAGGGGCAGTTAACTGGCCCAGGGGCAGCCGACTAGTGACCCCCAAAAACTAGCTGTTGGCTGGCATTTATTGCTAGGCCAGTCGACTGCCCCAGGGGCAGTCGACTGGTGCGGGTCTGGACAGCTTGTGATGTTGTCCTGTTCTCTTATAAAAAGGGGACTTTTCCGCATGTGAACGGTACAGTTTTGTACTGTACTGAAGTGTTGTTTGTGCCCCGACTGATTTAATCTTCCTCTCATTCTTCATCGCAACTTGTAAAGATGAAGAAGACAACGTTTGTAAAGGTTTCTCCACCTTTGAAGGAGGATTTCATAGTGGAGAGTGTGCTACCGCGTGGATCCTTGGATTAGTCACCCGTTAGGGTGGATACCAAGTAAAAATACTCTGAGTTAGCATTGCTTTTGTGTTTTCATATATTATTTTGTATTGCGCTAACATCTTTGTAGAGAATTTAACGAAAAAGTGCTATTCACCCCCCCCCCCCTCTAGCAACCACATTCGATCGTACAATTGGTATCAGAGCCGGTTAGCTTCGGGAGAACTCACCATCGACCGGAGTAAAAGAAAATGGTGTTTCAAGAGGGTTACAACACTGCACGGTCTCCATTCTTCGACGGGAACAATTTCGCTTACTGGAAAGGTAGAATGCAATATTATTTGATGAATGATATTGAAAACTGGATAAGTGTTGCAGATGGATTTGATGCTGTAACGCCCGAAAATTCTCAAATCTAATTTTAGAAATATCCTAGAATTTATGGATATTTTTATAGAATTTTTCCATGGACAAATAAGGCAAAAAAGAATAAAAATAGAATACGCAGTAAAAAAATTTAAGTGGGGTTTGACCCCTAGACCTTTCCCTTGAGAGGAAATTAAGGCTACCAAGTGAGCTGGTCAATTTTCATTGGAATAAACTAGAGGGAAATATTGATAAGGTAAAGTTAGTTAAATTTTTCCATAAGTATAAAAGGGAAACTTAGGGTTTTTATATTCATTCTTTTCCCTCACATCTTCTCACCGCCGATGCCCTCTCTCCCTCTCGCGATTTTTTCTTCCTCTTCTCCTCTTCTCTTGTCGCCCAAGACAAAGGGGAACAAAGGGAAGGTCTCAAGAGGCCCTATTCTCTACGGGGACCCTCGTAGACGCGAGGAGAACGCCAAGAAGCAAGAAGAACGTTGTAGTTCGACGTTCCCTCAGGAATTTCAGATTTTTATTCGTAAGAAAACCTAGCGCAGGATGTAAGTACCCCTCACCTGCAGTATAAGTAGTTTCGGTTGAGTTTTCGTATGCTTTACTTTCTTGTATGTATGTTTTACGATTAGAAATCGTAAATTATGAACAAACACGTTGTGCTACCCTTCAGTTTTGGGTCAAGAAGCACGTTAGATGTTTGTTAAATTGTTCAGTTCAGTTATTGCTATAGAAAGCATTAAAGAATAGAAATTCTTGCTTCAGTTTATGATTGGGACCAAGGTCCAACGGGATGGGCTCCTAGTTGCCCCTAGGTTTAGATAACCTAGTAAAAGCAAGAATCAGAAGAGAAAAAGAAAAGTATAAAAGAACTATTTTATTTTCAGTTGGCATTGTACCGGACTTCGGTCCAGGGATAGGCTCCAAGTTGCCTCTAAGTTTAGATAACCTAGTATGGGATGGACTCCTAGTTGCCCCTAGGTTTAGATAACCTAGTAGAACCCTAATGGATTCGGGATTTGCTACCTCGGGTTTATTAGGGATGCGCGCACAGTTGGTACATTGTCGGGCCCACAGCAGTTGATTATTACTTTCACCTACTATATGTATTTAATTTTCAGAAATTCATATTAGCATGTGGTGAATTTAATAATTAGTTATGTTAGTTAGTTTCAGTTCCAGTTCAGATATGTATGTCATGCTATAGCTTACTTTTCAGTTTAGTTCAGTATGTGTCATGTCTCAGTTATATGCCATGACATTCTATGATATGTATTTTAGCATGAGCCTAGCATGATTACTTATGGATATGAGCATGTATGTGCATAGCATGTTTTACAAAAGCATAATTCGAGTTTTCATGATTTGTGAGGCTAGATGGTACTTACTAAGCTTTATGCTTATTAGTTTGCATTTCCTTATACTGCAGATACAGGTAAAGGGAAGCACTAATAGCGGAGGCGGCGGGCTTGATGCAAAGTGTGTGTGATGGTGGAGTTGGAATAAAAGTCTTCGGAACTTGCAAAGCATAGAAATAGTCTTTATTATATTTCTTTTAGTTTTTCCGCAATAGGTTATGTGAACCATGTATGAACTTAATTAGACTCGTTATTCGTGGTGCCTAGTATATTAAAGTAGTTTATTTACCTGTGTTAATACTTGTTTAGCGAATGTTGAATGATATGAGTTACTACTTGCAATATGGTAATTTAGATCCATGCTTAAGCTTTAGAGATAAGAACTTGATACTTTTGATTTACATGCTAAATACATAGGATATGCTTGTTTTAAGATATATGCACCATATAGAATGACATGTAGTAGCTAAGAATGCCCTTAGATATGAATAATGAATGGTTTCAATAAGGAGTTGATACGAACTTGGCACATTCATGTTTATGCTTCTACATGTCATTTTTATGATTTCTAAGTTGCTATACATGCTAGAAACCCTCCAAAAACATGTAATAAATGCCTTAGAATAGTCGTGGAACTTTATTTATGCCATTATGTTTGTTAGATATAATTTGGGTACATTGTGGCTCAAGGTTGATACATTCTAGAAATCTGAAAACTGAAATTTCAGAACTACCAGTCAACTGGGAAAACACCAGTCGACTGATATCGGGCACAGAACCATGCTGTGGCCCGACCAGTCGACTGGCATATAGCAGTCGACTGGTACTGTGTAAAATAAAGGTGGTGTAGAACAGCTGGTTAGTGCTTTAGCCATGCAACCCATGTTGGGACCGGGTGCATGTTGACAAGGATACGGGTTCGTAAAATTCTAAATTTTTACGTGCAGCGGAAGAATTAGCATAAAATAATTTCTCAAATTATTCTAACCACGTATCTAGCATGCAACCTTATGGTGTATGGACATGATCATAAAATAAAACTATGCGGAAAAGTAAACTAATTTACTTAGTACCTCGCGTAACTCGAAGTAAGGGACGAGATCCAACCGTAGCGTCCCTTGGAAGCTTCGCCTCTATTCGCGTCCACGCCGAGTTCTCTTCGGGATGACTTCGCAAAGTCACGAGTTTTGTGCCGACGAGAACTACTAGATTCTATAAAGGCACAACTAGAAGATCAAGAGAGAAGAAAGGAAACTAACCACCAAGAATCGGAATCTAAATTCCGGGAAGGTAGGAGATGCGATCCGCTTCTTCTTCTTCTTCTTCGGTTCCTTCTTGATGGAAGCTTGCGCCGGCCCTAGGAGGAGGAAGCGCCGGCCCTAGGTGGAGGAAGCTTGGGCGCCGGCCCTAGGATTAGGGATGTGGGCTCCAGCCCTAAGGGGAAGGGAGAAGGAGAGAATAAGAGAGAGAGAGGGAGAGAATTAATCTCTTGATTACTCTATTGATTAGAATTCAAGGCTTGCCTTTGGTTCCTTTATATAGTAGCCTCTCCCTTGCCAAGTCTCCCTCTTAACAGAATTTTCATAAGAAATTTATCCTATAAATTCTCTTATGAATTATTCTGTTTAAGCCAAGTTTTATTATAACTAACTTTATAATAAAACAAATACTTCACTCTTTTAATTATAGAATAAATTTTCATAAAATTTATTATATAAATTTTCTCATCATGGAAAAATCAATTCATAATTGATTTTATAAAATAAAATTAAACCATTTAAAATTTATTTTAATCTCCATAAAAAGAATAAATTTATTATATAAATTTTTCTTTATCATGGAAAAGTCAATTCATAATTGATTTTATAAAATAAAATAAACCAATCCATGGTTCATTTTAATTTCCATAAAAAGAATAAATTTATTATATAAATTTTTCTTATCATGGAAAAATCAATTCATAATTGATTTTATAAAATAAAAATAAACCATTTAAAGATTATTTTAATTTCCATGAAAACAAATTTATTTATCCATAATTTTTATAAAACTAATCGCACTTGATTTATTTTATTAATTAAACCAATTAAATTGGTTTATTCCCCTTTTAATGGCCGGCCAAACCAAGAGGGTGGGCACCCTCTTTGGCCGGCCAAATCAAGCCGTTCCCATCGCGAATTAAACTCATTTAATTCGCCCAATAAGCCTTCAAAAGACTTAGCCATTTTTAGCTTCCATTGCGCCTCTGATAAATTCAGATTCGACTTATTTCTCTTGATCGGAAAATCCAATTTTCAACTCGTTTTAAATCCCTCGGATTACTCGTAGTGCGTGTGACTAAATAGGCTTTCGATTTATGTTGGCCGTCTATAATCAACTAATTATAGAACGATCATGAGTAGCACCTAGTAGTGCATCATGACCCCCAATTAATCGAAAGATCAACGGTTGACCTCAGAAAGAATTCTGAAACCCTTAAGCAGCTCTAATGAATCGTGCCCCATTCCCTTCACCACCTTATACCCACTTGGTTCAGGACACGGTCTATTTGTGTCAGTCCCCACTAGGCTGACTACGTCACACCTAGCCCAAGTAATGTCTTTCTCGTCCTTTGGATTTCTAATTACTCTCATGTATTTAAGAGACTCGCACTCTAAACATGATATGCTCTGGCCAGAGGCTTTGAGTAACAATCCGACGATAGGCCTGGGTATACATCTCCTCGCAAGGAGTGGTGAATCCTTTGTAGGATGTTCAAACATCTTTGTACATTTCGGCTTATACCCAATCATCCTGGGTCCACACCTCCTTGGAAATGCTTGCTTAAGATGTTAAAG
>JAGFNQ010002091.1:0-17552 GCA_024364735.1 Boesenbergia rotunda | reverse complement strand
CCGGTCCCATAAAGAACGCCATTTAAAGTTATGTAACAACAATTGTTACTAAAAGTTAAATGATAACCCTTTTCATTCAAACATGAAATAGATACAATGTTCTTTATTAACGAAGGAACAAAATAACAATTATCCAATTCTAAGATACGTCCAGTGGGGAGCTTTAGCAAATATGTTCTGATGGCAACAGCAGCAATCTTTGCTCCATTTCCAACTCGCAAATTTGCTTCTCCTTTGACGAGTCTTCTTCTATTCCTTAGCCCCTGTATGTCATTACATATATGTGAGCTACACCCAGTATCAAGTACCCAGGTGTTTGAGGAAATAGAGTGACATTCAATAACGAAGATACTTGAAGAGGATGGGGCATCGGATGCCTTCTCTTTCAAGGACTCAAGATAAACCTTGCAGTTTCTTCGCCGGTGACCCTCCTTGCCATCGTGACGGCAAGTGCCTTTTAGGGTATTTTCAGTCTTTTTGGCCTTTTTCTTCTTTCCTTTATTCTGTTCTTTGGCCTTCCTCTTAGAACCTTTCTTCGAGGAACCAACTAACAGTACCGTCTTCTGATCCTGCTTCACAGAAGGCTCTACAGTCTTCAGCAGGTTGAGCAACTCAGGAAACTGGTCTGGAGTTGCATTTTCAGGAGGACGGTTGGGAAGTTGATCTTCAAGGACATAAGCAAGCTTTTTTGCCTTGAGGACTATCCTTAGATTTCGAAGCCAGTCCATGAAGTTTGGCCCAGTCAGTTTATTGGTGTCCAAAATAGAACGCAAATTTAAAGAAGACATGATCGAGTGATTATCCTAGAAATACAAATTGAGCTTATGTGAGAAGAATGATAAAGAATGTATCAATATACATTAATTAACAATCCTATTTATTTATCAAATTGAATAACCCTTTTTATCAATTCGGGAGATTGTAGGAGCATCTCCAAATAGGTTGATATCCAACCATAGATAAGAACAACCATGGCTGTGGCCATCAAGTTTTTCTTAGCTATGAAGGTAGGTAATATAACCGATTACACATCACATATATGTAACTATCACTTTATGCTATCAACTAATTGAATGTTTGCATAATCATTGGGTGTTAACTCATTAACAAGTATGCAACTTTATACATAGCACCCAACTGCACCTCTCTTTGCATCGACCTTGGCTGTGGCACAACAAATCGATGCTCCAAGCTTAAGGCTGACCCATTAATCAAGAAATAGTTTTAATATGGTTGGAGCTCATTCAACCGTTTAGTCAGGCTTGGATGTGTCCAACAACCAAAACTAAGGATTGACCTCTGACTCCAACTATATTATTCATAAACTAGTTCCATGGTTTGAACATGTTGAGGTTCAAGCCGGGCATGCATGTGTCCATCAACCCAAACGAGAAACAAAACTCCGATTCTAACCATATTAATGGAAGGTGTTGGCCTTAATATTTTGTAAGGGGTTTTGGGTCTCATCCTTTCTTTTCTAAGCACATTCATGACATAGAATTATGTCATGACTAACAATTTCCTTAATAAAGTATGTATGTGACTTAATTTATCAAGTCTCATTATTTGAATTAGGAACCGGATTTCCTAATTCTAATTTCATACTATATTTAAGGAATTGTTTTGGGAAACAATTTCCTAAATTGTCATAATCAATTTCGGAAATAATATGTTTTAAGACTTTGATTTCTCTAAATCAAATCTTATTAAATTAAGAGAGAGATTCCCTTAATTCAACCACATATTATTTTCATGAAAATCTGATTTAAGAAAACTCTATAGGAAACTATTTTCCTAATTAATTTTGGAGACAATAATATGTAAGAGTATCACCTCTAAAATCATATTTCATTCATGGATTTAATTAATTACAACAAATCGTTTTCTAAGGGTGGCTCCCCGAGGCTCAGATACCCAAAGAAAAGTAATTTGTTGTAAATCCAATTTGGACGGCTCCCCGAGGCTCAATCCAAATCAAACATGACAATTTCATTTAAAATTGAGAAATTAAATTACAACAACTAACTTTAAATTGGACGGCTCCCCGAGGCTCAATCCAAAATAAAGAATTTTATTGTAAATTTAAAAACCAATTCAAAATTTAATTGTTAATTAACTGTCCATAAATTTGTCTAGACTTTCTTGAAAGAAAGTGCCCAAAATTGCGAGATTTCATAAATTGGTTTTCAGAATAATTGTAAGTTTCTGGTACAAAGAAAACTTACATATTTCTAAAATTAAAAAATTTCTAAAATAGAAAAATTTCCAAAATTGGAAAGTTTCCAAAGATGGGAAGTTTTCACAATTATTATAAAATTTCAGAAATTAGAAAATTTCAAAAGTTTGCGAAATTTCATGAGAATTTCCAAACTTAGAAATTCCTAAATCTAAAATTTATTATAATTTGAAAGTTTCAATGATTAAAAATTTTTTCTAAAATTAAGATCATGACAAAGTTTTCCGCAAAACAATTATATGATTATGTCGAACACTAACCGGATCTGATACCACTGTTGGGACCGGGTGCATGTTGACAAAGATACGGATTCGTAAAATTCTAAATTTTTACGTGCAGCGGAAGAATTAGCATAAAATAATTTCTCAAATTATTCTAACCACGTATCTAGCATGCAACCTTATGGTGTGTGGACATGATCATAAAATAAAACTTTGCGGAAAAGTAAACTAATTTACTTAGTACCTCGCATAACTCGAAGTAAGGGACGAGATCCAACCGTAGCGTCCCTTGGAAGCTTTGCCTCTATTCGCGTCCACGCCGAGTTCTCTTCGGGATGACTTCGCAAAGTCACGAGTTTTGTGCCGACGAGAACTACTAGATTCTCTAAAGGCACAACTAGAAGATCAAGAGAGAAGAAAGGAAACTAACCACCAAGAATCGGAATCTAAATTCCGGGAAGGTAGGAGATGCGATCCGCTTCTTCTTCTTCTTCTTCGGTTCCTTCTTGATGGAAGCTTGCGCCGACCCTAGGAGGAGGAAGCGCCGGCCCTAGGTGGAGGAAGCTTGGGCGCCGGCCCTAGGATTAGGGATGTGGGCGCCGGCCCTAAGGGGAAGGGAGAAGGGGAGAATAAGAGAGAGAGAGGGAGAGAATTAATCTCTTGATTACTCTATTGATTGGAATTCAAGGCTTGCCTTTGGTTCCTTTATATAGTAGCCTCTCCCTTGCCAAGTCTCCCTCTTAACAGAATTTTCATAAGAAATTTATCCTATAAATTCTCTTATGAATTATTCTGTTTAAGCCAAGTTTTATTATAACTAACTTTATAATAAAACAAATACTTCTCTCTTTTAATTATGGAATAAATTTTCATAAAATTTATTATATAAATTTTCTCATCATGGAAAAATCAATTCATAATTGATTTTATAAAATAAAATTAAACCATTTAAAGTTTATTTTAATCTCCATAAAAAGAATAAATTTATTATATAAATTTTTCTTTATCATGGAAAAATTAATTCATAATTGATTTTATAAAATAAAATAAACCAATCCATGGTTCATTTTAATTTCCATAAAAAGAATAAATTTATTATATAAATTTTTCTTATCATGGAAAAATCAATTCATAATTGATTTTATAAAATAAAAATAAACCATTTAAAGTTTATTTTAATTTTCATGAAAACAAATTTATTTATCCATAATTTTTATAAAACAAATCGCACTTGATTTATTTTATTAATTAAACCAATTAAATTGGTTTATTCCCCTTTTAATGGTCGGCCAAACCAAGAGGGTGGACACCCTCTTTGGCCGGCCAAACCAAGCCGTTCCCATCGCGAATTAAACTCATTTAATTCGCCCAATAAGCCTTCAAAAGACATAGCCATTTTTAGCTTCCATTGCGCCTCTGATAAATTCAGATTCGACTTATTTCTCTTGATCAGAAAATCCAATTTTCAACTCGTTTTAAATCCCTCGGATTACTCGTAGTGCGTGTGACTAAATAGGCTTTCGATTTATGTTGGCCGTCTATAATCAACTAATTATAGAACGATCATGAGTGACACCTAGTAGTACATCATGACCCCCAATTAATCGAAAGATCAACGGTTGACCTCAGAAAGAATTCCGAAACCCTTCAGCAGCTCTAATGAATCGTGCACCATTCCCTTCACCACCTTATACCCACTTGGTTCAGGACACGGTCTATTTGTGTCAGTCCCCACTAGGCTGACTACGTCACACCTAGCCCAAGTAATGTCTTTCTCGTCCTTTGGATTTCTAATTACTCTCATGTATTTAAGAGACTCGCACTCTAAACATGATATGCTCTGGCCAGAGGCTTTGAGTAACAATTCGACGATAGGCCTGGGTATACATCTCCTCACAAGGAGTGGTGAATCCTTTGTAGGCTGTTCAAACATCTTCGGACATTTCGGCTTATACCCAATCATCCTGGGTCCACACCTCCTTGGAGATGCTTGCTTAAGATGTTAAAGTATAAGTCTCCATGACCAAGATGACTTGAACACCGCAAGTCAAAGGAACATCGCACTTAAGCCGCAGTAAGAACTTCATTGACATATCTATATAGATAACCATATGAAGTCTTACAGCTAGTCACTCCAATGAACTAGTTCCCTTAACTAGCATCCATGTTTATCTCCGGACATCCCAATGTCACCAGCCAGTGAGAATCAGCTGATTAGAGAATAACTCATGCTAGTCTCAACAGAATTGATAGTGTCCGTATTTATCAATTTATTGACTAGGGATATTTTCAATACTTCACATTTGCACATTTAGAGATAATCACTAGTTGTGATCCCATCACAAATTCTCTTATGTTGTGAGTTGTATTGCGGACATTCAGTAGATGAGTTTAAGATCCTAATCATATACACAAGCATGTATACTCAAATAGTGAATTATCATTTATTAAAATAAATATTTACAATCATAAGGCGATTGCCTTAGGACACTTCTCTTATATCACTAACAACCCAGAGGTTGGGGGATCGAAGCCAAGATAATAAAATAAAAGTTTTGCTTTATTTTGGGCAAATTAGTACTTTCAGCATGTTTATGAATTTCTAGTTCAGTAAATAGCGAAATAAGAATTTTCGAAATTCTCCCAGTTGGTTTAGCATTATCAGAAATCATTAATTAGTCAGCCGGCCAGTTAGTTAGTAGCGATCCGCCTTAAAGCTTAGTACCAGAAGGCGGGTCGTTACAGCACCCGTCAACGAAAGAGGAGAGCCACGACCTATGAGAGCATGGTCCAAGGAAGTCATGAAGAAGGCGCAAGCCAACGCGAAGGCCACCACCACACTTCAGTGCGGACTCTCAAAGGAGCAACTCAACAAAGTGGGGTCGTTCAAGAGCGTCAAAGAACTATGAGAGAAACTCGTTGAACTCAATGAAGGGTACAATGAGTCAAGACGGGCAAAGAAGGATCTACTCGTTGCCCAGCTCCAATCACTATCCATGAAGACCAATGAGACCGTGAGCCAGCTGCATGGAAGGGTAAAGGAGATTATCAATGAACTCCATGTGATTGGAGAGAAAGTTAAAAATCAGGATCTCGTAAGGTACGTTCTACAATCCTTCCCGAGAACAACCTTGTGGGCATCAATGGTTGATGCCTACAAAGTATCAAGGGATTTGTCTATAGGTAAATTAGATGATTTATTTTACGAATTCGAATTACATGAGCAAGCTAATGTTTCGGCCAAAGAGAAAGGTATAGCTTTCATTGCAGAAAAGGAGAAGAAAAAGAAGGAGAAGAAGAAGGTAGTCTACTCCTCTTCAACCAACTCAGAGGAGTCTAGTGCATCTATGGATAGCGACCAAGAAGCCTTCATGGTAAGAAAAATACGTAGGGCATTTAAAAGTTTTTCTAACAAATCTTATGCTAGGAAAGGATCCAAGAGTAAGGGCAAAGCAAAAGATATTATATGCTACAACTGTCACCAAGAGGGACACATGAAGAATGAGTGTCCTCAACTAAAGAGAAGGGAAGAAAAGAAGGAAGAAAAGAAGAGAAGTGACAAGAAGAAGTTAAAAGGAAAGGAGAAGAGTGCCACCAACCTCAAGGCAACCTGGGATGATCCATCATCCTCGGAGGAGGAAGAGGAGCAAGTGCCCCATTTTACACTTATGGGAGTGGACCACTCAGAGTCATCAGATGATGAGAGAAGCTCAAGTAGTAAAGGAGAAAGTGGCTCATCATCATTATCCGAATCAGAGGCGTCGGTAAGTGAGGTATATAGCCTACCCTCTTCTACCTTGGTTAAAATTATTTCTAGTACCAATATGGACTTAGCTAAAGCTAGAAGTAAAATTAAGGACTTGAAAGATGAAATTGCCATGCTTAGAGTAGAATCTACAAAACTTAAGGAAGACTTGCATGCTTGTTCTCTTATGTCACATAATTCATGCTTTGAAAATGAAAATAAGGAACTAAGGAAAAAGGTAGAAGACCTAACCAAGACACTTATAAAGTTTCAAGTCGGCTCTAGTAACCTTGACATGATAATAAACAGTCAAAGAGCCGTCTATAACAAGACCGAATTAGGATATAGGCCAAAGACTAAGGAAGTGGCCTTTGTCTCACTTATGGGTAGGAATTGTGGGTGCATCTAGGAGACAAGGGGCTAAGGGAAACATCAAGAAGGCTTGGGTACCAAAGAAATTTTTAAATGATACTTGTGGATCAAAAATTTGGGTACCAAAAGAGTGTGTCTTCCATGTGTGTAGGTGAAGGTGAAGGTGAAGGAGGCCTCAAACATGTGGATAGTAGATAGTGGGTGCTCAAAACATAGGACCGGAGATGTGAGCAAGTTCTCCACTATAAGCTACCTAAGAGAAGGGATGATTTCCTTTGGAAATTGTGGGAACCTCAAAATTATTGGTAGGGGCACCATTGAGGTATCTCCTACAATCTCTATCCACAAAGTACTTCTAATTAAAGAAATGAAATTTAATTTACTTAGTGTAAGTCAATTATGTGATGCGGGCCTTAGGGTTGAATTTCATGCTAGAAAATGTCTTATTAAACAAAATGGGTCCAATAATGTCATACTAGAAGGGTATAGAGAGACTAACCTTTACTATCTTGATCTTGCTTATGCTTCTAACCATTTGCCTAAGTGTCTCATGTCTAAAGAAGAAGGGTGGTTGTGACATCGAAGACTTGGACACGTCATCATGAGGAGCATTGCAAGAGTGGCTAACGAGGAGTTGGTGAAGGGGCTACCTATGATCAAGTATGAGAAGACCAAATTGTGTGATGCATGCCAAGAGGGTAAGCAATCAAAATTATCACACAAAGGTAAAATCCTAACCACCACTATTTTACCTTTAGAGCTTTTGCATATTGACCTTTTTGATTGCCATAGTACTCCCTCACTTGTAGGGAGTAAATATTGTTTAGTTATAGTAGATGACTTTTCTAGATTTACATGGATGTTCTTTTTTAAACATAAGGACGATACCTTAGAAATCTTTATAGGGTTTAGTAAGAGGGTAGAAAATGAAAAACACCTAAAGATTAACTGAATTAGGAGTGACCATGGTGGGGAGTTCCAAAACTCAAACTTCTCACAATTTTATGTAAAAATGGGTATAAGCATGAATTTTCATGCCCAAGGACTCCTCAACAAAATGGGGTAGTAGAGAGGAGAAACAGAGCCCTACAAGAAGCTGCTAGGACTATGCTTAATGCATATTCCCTTCCTAGATATTTTTGGGCCGAAGCGGTTAATACCGCTTGTTACATTTAAAACAGGGTTTTGGTATATAGGTTCTTAGGTAAAACCCCCTTTGAGTTGTGGAATGGGAGAATTCTACAAGTCCACTACTTTAGGATCTTTTGATATAAGGTTTATATTCTAAATACCAAAGATGACCTAAGAAAATTTGAATCAAAAGTGGATGAGGGAATCTTAGTTGGCTATTCTTCCACTAGTAGGGGTTATAGGGTCTACAACAAAAGGACCAAAGTCATTGAGGAGTCTGCTAATGTTGATTTTGATAAATCTACACATACTTACCCTAGGAAAGCCTCAATTGATAAGGACATAGAGGAATGGCAACCCCTTGCCCAAGGAACTCAAGACCTACATTTGGAGGGCAATGATCAAGGGGGAGGGAGAAGTACCCTAGAGGATGAGGATCATGTAGTTAATGAACCCACAACCTCTAGACCCTTGAGACATCACCAAGATCACCCTATTGACCAAATAGTAGGTGATGTCACTCAAGGGGTAAGGACTAGGTCCTATTTTAGAGACCAAACTAGTCAAATCGCTTTAATTTCTCAATTAGAACCTAAGTCAAAAATCTAAGGATAAGGACATATTTGTTGCCCAAGTGTATGTCGATGATATCATCTTTGGGTCCACAAATAATGTCTTCCTACAAGAATTCATCAAGTGTATGGAAGATGAATTTGAGATGAGTCTTGTAGGAGAGCTAACTTTCTTTCTAGGTCTTCAAGTTAAACAAACAAGTGAAGGGACACATGTATTTCAAACTAAATATGCTAGGGAAATGCTAAAGAAGTTTAGATTAGAAAATGCTAAGGTAGCATCTACCCCTATAGGAACGAATGTGAAAATGGATAGTGATAGTGAAGGGAAAATGGTAAACTCAAAACAATATCGAAGCATGATTGGTAGCTTATTGTACCTAACCGCTAGTAGACTCGATATACTTTTTGCGGTAGGTATGTGTGCAAGATACCAATCATGTGCCAAAGAGTCCCATTTGGTGGTAGTTAAGAGAATCCTAAGGTATGTTAAAAGTACCCTCAATGTCGGGCTTTGGTATCCTAGAACCCCTAATGTTGATCTTATTGGATACACTGACTCGGACTATGCGGGGTGTAATCTAAATAGGAAAAGTACTAGTGGAGGGTGTCAATTCCTTGGGTCTTCCTTAGTTAGTTGGAGTAGTAGGAAACAACCTTGTGTTGCCCTATCAACAACAGAAGCAGAATATGTGGCAATGGGTGATTGTGTTTCCCAACTACTTTGGATCATACACACCTTAGAAGATTATGAGTTACATTATTCCAAGGTCAAAGTCTTGTGTGATAATGTAAGTACAATCAATTTAACTAAGAATCCGGTTCACCATTCTAGAACAAAACACATTGAAGTGAAGCATCACTTCACTAGGGACCATGTGGCAAGGGGAGACATAGAATTACATTATGTTGAGTCTAAGTCAAACTTTGCCGACATTTTTACCAAGCCTCTTCCCGAATCCGAGTTTACATCCTTAAGAAGAGGCCTCGGAATGTGTTTTGTAGAGGTATAGGATGAACTTTGAAGTAACACAATAGGAAAGTGTGCTTGATCCATTAGGATGATACAACTAGTTCACTTGTGCTTGTGGCATAGTGTTGAATCATTACATGTATCAAAATTATTGAAAATACACCAACCATGGAAAAGCAAGTGTTTAATCAATGGACACTTTGCCCAAAGATCATGGTTGGATATTTTAAACATTTGAAAATCATTTCATGTTTTATATATTTTGCCATAAGCCTAGAAACTATATGATTTCAAAACAAGGTTGAGATTTTGATACAAACTTAGTGGGTTTCAAGAAATTTGGACTTTAGTCAAAAGTCAAGCATGTTTGAAATTTTTCATGAAATGATATTTTTTCCTAATAGAGTATCTTACAAGAAACATGCTAGCAAATTTTTACAAATTTTGGAATTTTCTGGAATTTCTGGGAGGTTTCTGAAATTCGGCTCAGAAGTTGAAATTTGCCACTGACAGAGTATCAGTCGACTGCCCCATGGGGCTGTCGACTGGCACGCCTGATTTCAGCCTGCTGAGCTATTTTTCAGAAATCGATATTTCTCTCATTTGATGCCATGGGTTAAGGTTGCTTGGGGCAATCGTTTTGATGGTGTCAAAGGGGGGGAATGAGTTGGTTTAAGTTAGATTTTTAGCTTCTTAGCTTAAATTTTTGACTTAACTTGGATTATTATGAAAATGGATGAAGACATGGATTAAGGGGGAGGTTACCTCTTAGGTTTTTGATATGTCTTATGTTTTTCAATTGCTACTGTTATTTACTTTGTTGACTGGTATTTTATCCCTAAACTTAAACATATTGCCACACATCAAAAATGAAGAGATTGTTGAGGCAATCGACTCAAGAATGATCGGGAAGATCATGGTTTTGATGTGTGCCAATAAGTTTAAGGTTAGGGTGTTATGTTGTATTTGATATGTGTGATTAAGTTTGCAGGACTTGGAGAATCACACATGGAGAACATATCTGAGGGACGAGAGCCGAGGGAGGAGAGCTCCAAGGGCAAGCCGGGAAATGGACTTCATGGGCACACGTGAAGGGTGGCAAGGAGGCAAGCCAAGGAAGGATTATGTGCACATCCGAGGGACGATAGACAAAGGAAGAAGACTTCAAGGGGCGAGCCAAGGGAGCATACCTAAAGGCATACGTGAAGGAGAGTGTTTTGAGTGATTGTAAGTGAGTTTAGAGACTGAGCAGTCGACTGTCCAGAGGGCAGTCGACTGCCAAAACTCATAGAAGGTTTTCAGCTTTCTACCAGTCGACTAGTGACCCCCAAAAACTAGCCGTTGGCTGGCATTTATTGCTAGGCCAGGTGCAGTCAACTGGTGCGGGTCTGGACAGCTTGCGAAGTTGTCCTGTTCTCTTATAAAAAGGGGACTTTTCCGCACGTGAACGGTACGGTTTTGTACTGTACTGAAGTGTTGTTCATGCCCCGACTGATCGGATCTTCCTCTCATTCTTCATCGCAACTTGTAAAGGGGAAGAAGACAACGTTTGTAATGGTTTCTCCACCTTTGAAGGAGGATTTCATAGTGGAGAGTGTGCTACCGCGTAGATCCTTGGATTAGTCACCCGTTAGGGTGGATACCAAGTAAAAATACTCGGAGTTTGCTTTGCTTTCGTGTTTTCATATATTATTTTGTATTGCGCTAACATCTTTGTAGAGAATTCAACGAAAAAGTGCTATTGACCCCCCTCTAGCAATCGCATTCAATCGTACAACTTGGTCGAGCGAGGCTTAGGGAGCGTGGGTCGTCACGCGTCCGGCTGAGGGTCGATCTGAGGGGTGATTGGGAGCAGATCCTGATTTATAGCTCATTCGGAAACGAGAGTCTAGACACTGGTTTAGGCTGATTCTCAGTAGCGTGACCCGCCACGAGTCCGATCGGAGACACTGAACCGAGTGGGGCACGAAAGCTGGTCCGCTTATAACTTGTTGGCAAGGCAAGAGTCTAGACACTCGGTCGGGCGAGACTCAGGGAGCATGGGTCGCCACGCGTCTGATTGAGAGGCGATCCGAGGGGTAATTGGGAGCGGATCCTGATTTATAGCTCATTCGGAAACGAGAGTCTGGACACTAGTTCAGGCCGATTCTCAGGAGCATGGCCCGCCATGCATCCGATCGAAGACACTGAACCGAGTGGGGCACGGAAGCTGGTCCACTTATAACTTGTTGGCATGGCAAGAGTCTGGACACTCGGTCGGGCGAGACTCAGGGAGCATGGGCCACCACGCGTCCGACTGAGAGCCGATCCGAGGGGTGATTGGGAGCGGATCCCGATTGTAACTGATGCGGAGACGAGAGTCTGGACATTGGTTCAGGCCGATTCTCAGGAGCGTGGGCCGCCATGCGCCCGATCGGAGACACTAAACCGAGTGGGGCACAGAAGTTGGTCGGCTTATAACTTGCTGGCAAGGCAAGAGTCTAGACACTCGGTGGGGCGAGACTCAGGGAGTGTGGGCCGCCACACGTCCGACTGAAAGCTGATCCGAGGGGTGATTGGGAGCGGATCCCGATTTATAGCTCATTCGGAAACGAGAGTCTGGACACTGGTTCAGGCCGATTCTCAGGAGAGTGGGCCACCACACGTCCGATCGGAGACACTGAACCGAGTGGGGCACGGAAGCTGGTCTGCTTATAACTTGCTGGCAAGGCAAGAGGCTGGACACTCGGTCGGGCGAGACGCAGGAAGCGTGGGCCGCCACTCGTCTGACTGAGAGCCGATCCGAGGGGTGATTGGAGCGGATCCCGATTTATAGCTCGTTCGGAAATGAGAGTCTGGGCACTGGTTCAGGCCGATTCTCAGGAGTGTGGCCCGCCACGCGTCCGATCGGAGACACTGAACCAAGTGGGGCACGGAAGCTGGTCCGCTTATAACTTGCTGATAAGGCAAGAGTCTGGACACTCGGTCGAGCGAGACTAAGGGAGCGTGGGCCGCCACGCGTCCGACTGAGAGCCTATCCGAGGGGTGATTGGGAGCGGATCCCGATTTATAGCTCGTTCGAAAACGAGAGCCTGGACACTAGTTCAGGCCGATTCTCAGGAGCGTGGGCCGCCTCACGTCCGATCGGAGACACTGAACCAAGTTGTAACGCCCGTCCTTATATCTACCCTTAAGGCGGGGTTACGGGTCCATACATTCATATTATACAATCATGTGAAGCATGTATATCCAAACAAAACAGTTACATACAAGAAATGTAATAGACATGCCTATTGAAGACTAATTTACCAAGCATGGTTTTTCTTTTCTTTTATATCTACATGCATGTACAACCTAATAGGGAGATCAGGTAACACACTAAAGCATGGAACAAACATGATTTGAACCAGATACAACATAGGAACATAGCAAGAGTTATCTAGTCCTAGATACATGCAAAGGAAACATTCATAAGAACAGAAAATAGTAATTACCTAGTATTTTCCTTAGCATGCATTCTACAATATTTAAACATTAACGATAGTATTATCTAGCATACTATAGGTTCCATACCACATCTCAATCACAGTGGAGTAGTCATGATCATCACCCATTCAGAGTATAGCAATACAATTTCAATAGTAATTATAGGAAGCAGTTTAGATTCTAGACAAAACAAGGTAGATAGAATCTTTGTTCTTTCCCGAGCCATCACCACACACATCCTCCAACCTTTCCTCTGCCTCTTCCTTTAGTTCGAGTATTTCTTACCGCTATCTGCAGCATAAGAAAAATAACAGGAACTAGTAAGCAAAACATGCTTAGTAAGAATCCGGGCCTACTCGCAAAATCCATATCAATACATCATATCATGTATACAATAATCAGATAGAGTTATCAGCATCATAAGCATCTCATCAAAGCATCATAAACATCACATCAATTATTTATCTCTAAGTACTTTACGGAACAAGATCACATGATGAGAAAATATGTTTTTCAAAATGTTCCATAATGGTATGTACTTCAAAATATCATATCATCATCCAGGGCCCAGTTGTCGTACCACGTCATCATGCGCGTTCCCTAATAAATTGGGGTAGCGAGCCACCAATCTAATTAGAGCAGGACCCTTCCGTCCTACCAATGCCATGACCTTAACATGCTCATTGGATTTGTTTAACGACCCCCTTCCGAGTCGGGTACACAACTTTCCAAAGTAAAGTAATTTATCATGCAATTACTCATATATGTATATGCCTAAAGGTACTCTTTAATCACTTCTCAAGGGACACACCACACATTCGGGTGCTCTTGATCCCCTAGGGACACACCACGCATTCGGGTGCTCTTGATCCCAGTTTCAATAGAGTATCCCGTTTAAGCATATTATCAACCACATCATGTTCATATCATCAAGGTGCCCCAT
The DNA here is from genome assembly GCA_024364735.1 of Boesenbergia rotunda. Lineage (NCBI taxonomy): Eukaryota > Viridiplantae > Streptophyta > Magnoliopsida > Zingiberales > Zingiberaceae > Boesenbergia > Boesenbergia rotunda. Next base: position 3,894 of record JAGFNQ010002091.1, on the reverse strand, counting down.
GGGCTATAAGACATGCTTTTATACCTAACAAGATAGGTCACATACATTATACTCATATTATATAATTAATAGCATGCTTCGTGATTTCATCAAGTACTTCCCAACCCTAGGACTAGGGTTGGCCGAAAGTCACATGTAAGGGAATTTCTTTTTTTTTCATCCAATTAAAGCATTCATTCAAGCATTTCTACAAACACCTCAAGTACACTTCATGCTAACAATTAAACCATGGTTTAAGCCTCAAGTGGGGTTAGCATCCACTAACCCTAAATTACAAGGGTTTGGCCGAAACCTTGTAGGGTATCAAACCCTAATTTTGTCCTTCCAAAAATTTGGAAACATCACATATGAGTATACCCTAGGTCTTTAGGGTTGTATTCATGTATTGAAAAATTCCCTCACTCATTCCTTAGGGTGTGGCCGAAACCCCTTAAAGGACAAAACCCTAGTTTTTTTGTTCTTGACACCATGAAGAAAATCCATCTACATGTGTACCCTAAGTCTTAAGGTCTTCCCATGCATCAAAGTTGGATCAAAACCTTCTCTTGGACCCCTTACAAGAGTTGGCCGAAACTTCCACTAGGGAAGTTCTTGTGAATTTTCAAAAGAATGAATCTAACATACATTCGATAACAATTATGCCACAGGCGAGAGGATACTTACATCCTAGCGCTGGATTTTAACCTTCTTTAAATCGTAGGGTACCCTACACTTGGAGGGTATGCGAAGATCCTTTTCTTCCAAAACTTCTCCTTAGTATTCCTTGATCTTGGTGGAAGGCAAAGACACTTGGCTTCCCTTCCTTGCAATTGCCCTAGGGTTAGAACCCTTGAATGTTGGTTTCGAAAATGGCAAAAGGGAGAGAGGGCTAGGCTCGGCAAGAAGAAGAAAGGAGGAAGAAGAATGAAGTAACTTCCTCTAACTTCCTTCTCTTAATCCTATTTATACACCTCTTGTGAAGAAGCATGTCTCTTCACCCTTACACACTTAACAAGCATGTTCCTTTCTCCATCTACATGAAATATTGCTTGGTTCATTGGTGATGACATGGTGAGTGCAACTAGGAGGTCCAAGGTTCATTCCTTGTTTCCTCCACTTTGCACTTTTCTTTTTAGCACCATTCATTTCCAAGCCCAATTAACCAAGCCCATCATGAAATTCATAATATGAATAATATTTTATGAATTCAGAATATTTCATAATATCCCAAAAATATTATTTCATAATATTTTTAATATTCCATATTCATAAATATAATATTTCATGCTAATATTTCATGATAATAATATTTCATGAATATAATATTTCATGCATATAATATTTCATGCATTTATAACATTTTATAGCATGTGATTGCATGAAATTCATATCATTTCATTATAACCATTTTCATACATTGTCATGATTTTACATTGACAAATTCGGGGTGTTACAATCCTCCCCCTCTTATAGAAAGTTCGTCCCGAACTTTAAAATAGTTCCGGATACTTTGATCGCATCATATCTTCCTGTTCCCAGGTGGCTTCTTCGAACTGCTCGTTCCGCCACAGAACCTTTACTAAGGATATTTCCTTGTTCCTTAGTCTTTTAAATTCCCGATCAAGGATCTGGATCGGTCGGCGTTCGGTACTAAGGCTCTCCTGTTCCTGCACTGGTGGGGGTTCTATAATTTGACTCGCATCAGGGGTACACTTCTTGAGCATTGACACATGGAAGACGTTGTGGATAGCCGCCATTTCTGGCGGTAACTCCAGTTCGTAGGCCACCTTGCCTACTCGTCTCAAAATCTGATAGGGTCCCACGTATCGCGGACTCAGTTTCCCCTTCTTTCCGAATCTCATCACCCCTTTCATAGGGGCTACCTTCAAGAACACCGAATCCCCAACCTCGAACTCAAGCGGTCTGCGTCGCTTATCAGCGTAGCTCTTTTGCCGACTCTGAGCAGTCCCTATCCTCTGGCGGATATTCTTTATGGCCTGAGTGGTCTCATTAATAATATCGGTCTGGAGTCTCAGCTCCCTCTTTTCACCACTCTCATGCCAACATAAAGGAGATCTGCATTTTCTTCCGTACAGTGCTTCGTACGGTGCCATCCCGATAGTAGCCTGATAACTGTTGTTATAAGCAAACTCTGCCAGGCTCAGGTATCGACACCAGCTTCCCTTGAAGTCCAAGATGCAAGCTCGCAACATATCTTCTAATATCTGGTTTACTCGTTCAGTCTGCCCGTCAGTCTGGGGGTGAAAGGCTGTACTGAACTTCAGCTTCGTACCAAGGGCCTTCTGCACGTGTCCCCAAAAATCAGAAGTAAATCGACCGTCTCGGTCAGAGACGATGGTCTTGGGAACCCCGTGTAGTCGGACGATCTCCTTGACGTACAGTTGAGCCAACTGCTCCACTGAATAAGTCATCCTGATAGCCAGAAAATGCGCGGACTTGGTCAGCCGGTCCACAATCACCCATATACTATCATATCCATTCGTAGTCCGAGGCAGTCCTGATATGAAATCCATAGATATGTCCTCCCATTTCCACTTGGGAATAGGTAGAGGCTGCAGAACTCCCCCAGGTCTCTGGTGTTCTGCTTTGACCCTCTGGCAGGTCAAACACATGCTAATATAATGGGCTACATCTTTCTTCATGCCGGACCACCAAAATTTGCCTTTCAGATCTTGATACATTTTGGTAGACCCAGGATGCATCGCATAAGGTGTGCCGTGAGCTTCCTCGAGTATCCTTGTCCGTAATTCGGAGTCGTCGGGAATGCATAATCGATCCCGGAGATATAAAACTCCGTTCTCGGCAATCCGGAATCCCTCGTCCTTGCCTTCAAGAATCTCTTGCCTGATTCTCCGAAGACTCGGATCAAGATTCTGCTTCTCCAGAATACCATCAAATAATGTCGGCGCAATCTGTAGAGTAGAAAGCTGTCCCGATATAATCTCGATTCCGAAATCCATAATCTCTTTCCCTAGGGGTTGTGACAAAACCGACAAAGATATTAAAGTAGCACATGATTTTCTACTGAGAGCATCTGCTACCTTGTTGGCTTTTCCCGGATGGTACAAGATCTCACAGTCGTAGTCCTTGACCAACTCGAGCCATCGGCGTTGTCGCATATTCAGGTCTTTCTGGGTGAAGAAATACCGCAGACTCTGGTGATCAGTAAAGACCTTGCACTGAGTGTCATATAAATAATGCCTCCATACTTTCAGCGCAAAGACCACCGCTGCTAATTCCAAATCATGGGTAGGATAATTCTTCTCATGTTCCTTCAGTTGCCTAGAGGCATAGGCAATTACCTTCCCATTTTGCATAAGTACAGCTCCGAGTCCAAGTTTGGATGCGTCGCTGTACATATCGAAACCCGTATCATTTTCGGGAAGAGTCAATATAGGAGCACTAGTCAGTCTCCTTTTCAGTTCAGAGAAACTCTTCTCACATTCCTCGGTCCAGATATATTTCTTATCTTTCTTTGTAAGAGCTGTCATAGGGGCTGCAATCCGAGAGAAATTCTCTACGAATTTCCTGTAGTAACCTGCTAACCCCAGAAAACTTCTGACTTCACTGGCATTCTTGGGTCTGGACCAGTTACTTACGGCCTCAATTTTAATCGGGTCGACCATCACTCCATCCTTGGAGATGATATGTCCCAAGAATGATACTTGGTTCAGCCAGAACTCACATTTCGAAAATTTAGCATACAGTTGTTCTTTCTGCAGAATCTGTAATACTATACTCAGGTGTTCTGCATGCTCTTCGGAAGTCCTCGAATAAATAAGGATGTCGTCGATGAAGACGATCACAAATTGGTCGAGAAATGCCGAGAAAATCCGATTCATAAGATCCATGAATATTGCCGGAGCATTAGTAACTCCAAACGCATCACTACGA